>CM027391.1:2056095-2127130 GCA_015711505.1 Sylvilagus bachmani
CTTTTCCAAACCATGAACAGGCAGCAGAATTGAAAGAGGAGCAACTGGGACTGGAACTGGCGCCCAAATGAGACACCGGTGGTGAGGGCAGCAGTTTTACCTGCTGCGCCACAGCCCTGGGCCCTTCGATTGTATTTATATGCCACATTTTGTTTATTCATTCGTCTTTTGATAGCCACTTAGGTTTCCATTATCATGGCTGCTGTGGATAATAAAGCTGCAGTGCACACTGACCTACAGATACCTGTTTCAGTCCCTGTTGTTGGTTCTTTTGGTTATAGATACTAAGTAAACGTTTACATTTCTCAAGTGCAGGGTACCTTTTTTGTTTAAACTTGATGAAGGTGAGTTGCGTTTTATTTGTTTATGTATTTATTTGAGAGGTAGAGTTACAGAGAGAGAGAGTGAGAGACAGAGAGAAAGGTCTTCCATCCGCTGGTTCACTCCCCAAATGGCCGCGACAGCTGGAGTTGAGCCATCCAAAGCCAGGAGCTTCTTCTGGGTCTCCCACTTGGGTGCAGGGGCCCAAGCACTTGGGTGATCTTCCACTGCTTTCCCAGGCCAAGCAGAGAGCTGGATTGGAAGTGCAGCTGCTGGGACAGGAACCGGTGCCCATATGGGATGCCGGCGCGGCAGGCAGATGCTTCGCCTCCTAGCGCTGGCCCCACAGTACCTGTTTATCATCATTTTTCTACTCTGTGGCACCTAGTATATAGAGTGTATATCACTTCGGAGTCCTGGGTGAATGTTGAAATAATCAGAATATCCGTGATCAAAGACACGGGCCGCAGAAACTGGTGTAAAATAAGTGTTAAGTTTTTGTTGCGGTGTTTCATCCGGGCAGGCGAAATTTGAGCTCCATGGGCAGAAACTGCTTTAGCCTGGGGTTGTGCTGTTAACAACACGGCTGGCCACACTGTTCCATCTGTCGTTTTCTGACAGCGAATGCATAAAAATCCAGCCGACCGACATCCAGCCCGACATCTTCAGCTACCTGCTGCACATCATGTACACGGGCAAGGGCCCGCGGCAGAGCGTGGACCACGGGCGGCTGGAAGAGGGCATCCGGTTCCTGCACGCCGACTACCTGTCACACCTCGCCACGGCCATGAACCAGGCGTTCTCGCCGGAGGCCGTGCAGTCCTCCAACCTGTACGGCATCCAGATCTCAACGACCCAGAAACCAGCCGCGAAGCCGGGGCTGCAGGCTGCCCAGGCCCCTTCCGGCAGCGGGGCGGGCAGGGCCTCGGCGCAGGGCGACCACGCCCAGCTGCAGCTGTCCCTGGCCATTGGGCTGGAGGAGGGCGCCGCGGATGCGCAGGGCGCCCACCGCACGGTGCAGGCCGGCCCCGAGCTCCAGAGGCCGCTGGCGGCCGTCAAGCAGGAGCGGGGTGACCCGGAGGCCGTGCCCGCGCAGGGCCAGCGCCCGCCCTCGGCAGAGGCGGCCGGCCCCGCTCTTCCAGAGAGCAGCAGCCGGGCGCACGCGTGCCACTACTGCGGGGAGCGCTTCGACGCCCGCGGTAGCCTCCGCCAGCACCTGCACACCCACGTGTCAGGGGCGCTGCCCTTCGGGGTGCCGGCGTCCATCCTGGAGAGCAATGACCTGGGCGAGGTGCACCCGCTGCAGGAGAGCCGCGCGGCCCTGGCGCGCCGCCGGCTCAGCGCCCTGGGCGGCCAGGAGGGCGGACGGCAGCAGCCCGGGCCCGCGGCCCGCAGCCCCGCCGAGCCTCTGCAGATCAGCCAGGTGGCCTTGATCTCCAAAGACGCGGAGCCGGTGGAGCTCAACTGCAACGTCTCCTTCTCCAGGAAGCGGAAAGTGGGCTGCGCCGTGTGCGGCCACAAGTTCCTCCGGCGGAGCCAGCTGCTGGAGCACGCGTGCGCGCACAGAGGCCGGCCGCACCGGCACCGCGGCTGCCCGCGGCTGGCCAGCGCGCTGGCCCAGAGCTTCCCGGCGTTCTGTGACAGCTGGTCCGACGTCGCCCTGAAGGGGCCCCGCCTGTCCCAGGAACACCTGGATCTGCCTTGTGCCTTGGAGTCGGAGCTCACGCAGGACAGCGTGGACGCCATCCTGGTGGAGTAGCAGCTTCTGGAAAAGGAAGCGTCGTCAGCGTCGTCCTGCTCTGTTACTGTCCTCCCGAGTCCCCTTGGCGTTTGTCCTTCACAGTCGAGCCATCATCTGAAGGTTGCATATGCCAGGTCTTCTAAGACATTAACATGTGGCTGTGAAAGTGTAAGCTCCACTTAGTGCTGTCAACAATCGTAAACTTTATCACCCTTTAGAAAACAGGGGTCAGTGTAGAAACAGGCAGACCTGAGAGTCCGCATTCGCTTACAGAATTTCTAGTTTTTTCTAGAATTAGTAAAATGGAGTTGAATAGGAAGTAAATGAAATAGGTTTTAAAGACTGTCCTGAGCTGTCACTTTTGGATTGTTTCACATGAGGTCAGTCCCGGTGAGGATCATTCTAAAATAGTCTCTGCCACACAGAACAATTAATTGTGTTTTTAAAGATTATTTATTCGAAAGTGTTACAGAGGGAGGGAGAGACAGAGAGAAACATCTTCCATCTGCTGGTTCACTTCCAGATGGCTGCATCGGCCAGGGCTGAGCCAGACTGAAGCCAGGAGTTTCTTCCAGGTCTTGCATGTGGATGCAGGGGCCCAAGCACCTGGGCCATCATCTGCTGCTTTCCCAGGCCATAGCAGGGAGCTGGATCGGAAGTGGAGCAGCCAGGACTTGAACCAGCGCCCATGCGGGATGCCAGCGTTGCAGGCGTTGACTTTTCCTGTTTCGCCACAGTGCCAGCTCCAGTAGTTTTTGAATGCATAACTATATATTATAGTGTATAAAAATTGTTTTTAAGATGTAGCTATACCAAATCATGAGTAGTTTTAAAAACTGCTTTTTACTTACTAGCTCTGAGCACCACCCATGTCTTTTATCTGTTTTTACACATTGAATATACCTCATTTTAACGAAAACTTTCAGTTAGAAGAGAGAAGGGGAAGAGGCCGGCATCAAAGCACCTGCAACAGAAAGATGCGTAAACGCGGACAAGCACACCCCGCAGGGGCCGAGCTCCGTCTACACTGCCTGGCGCCCGGCTGTTACCTTCACCTAGAGCACCTTCTTGGCTTAAAGGGCAGTTTCAGTTTTTTACTTGAGGAAAGTGCTGACACACAAATGTCTCTGCCCTCCGCCCCTGAGAATAGCCTAGGTGCCTGGGTTCATGTGAATCTTCTAAAAGTCACTGGGAAAAAAAGTAATTTTTCAGTGGCACAGGGTTCATGTTTTCTGCCCATAAAGCCAGCAGAGGGGATGCATCCCATCGTCTAGAACTGTGTTGAAGATCCTTGACAACACCTTCTCTCTGAGTACAGTTCACGCCCCTCCGTGCTGGTGACATTTGAAGGAATCGCCCAGGGGATGGCGTCAGTGGTAGAGCCTCCTGCCCTATCCCTGGGAGAGAGTGGCCGGCCCTCGCCACAGAGGATGGAGCGGAGTGGCTTCCACAGTGTTCCAGTTTCCGGTGCCGGCAGTCAAGGGAAGCAGGAGGCCGGGGCTCCCAGACAGCCTCCTGCGCTCCGTGCGCTGCCCTGCCGAGAGGGTCTAAGTCAGACCCTTGCAGCCACCCCCAAATGTAAGGCTTAGAACGTCACCGCCCACAGAGCCCTGAGCCCCTTCCTGGGGACTGCATTTGCAGGCCCTCAGCAGCCCGGGTAATTCCAGGTGGGGGCTCCAGGCTTTCCTCCAGGCAAGCAGGGAGTGGAGGAGAATTACAGGAGTCGACTGGAGAAGAGAGCTAGACGGTGCCCTCGCCAGTGGGCGAGAGATCTCACGGGGCAGCATTCTGTGGGAGAGCAGAATCGGACCGGCCGTGGACGGATCAGACGTGGCTGAGGGTGGGCAGACACAAACGCGCTGCTCTTCGGGATCGGAACTTCATTTATTTCTTTCTAAAGTTTTACTTATTTGAGAGGGCAGAGTCACTGGCTCACTCCCCAGATGACTGCAACGGCCAGGGCTGGGCTAGGCTGAAGCCAGGATCCAGGAGCTCCATCCAGGTCTCCTATGTGGGTGCAGGGGCTCGAACACTTGGGCCATCTTCTGCCACTTCCCAGGCACAGTAGCAGGGAGCTGGATCAGCTGTGGAGCAGCTGGGACTCAAATCTGGAACTCCTATGGGATGCCAGTGTCATGGGCACAGCTTAACCTGCTGTATGCACCACAGGGCTCGCCCTGTGAACTTTCCTCGCCAGCTCACTGGGCAGTGATTCAAAGCTGTCCCACCCTCACAGGAGGAACACAGATAGCAACGTTGGCTTCACGCATTCTAGGTCATTTGGGATTTATTCCCTAGTGTTATTCTCGTTAAAATGTTTGTTTCTGTTTCTACTCCATGTGCTTCCTTCTTGCCCAGTGTTAGGAGTAGTGGTGGGTGTGGATGGTGGGTAAGGCGACAGCCCGGCTACTACCAGCAGATGGACCGGGCCAGACAACGCTAATCGAAAGCAGAATGTGAAGACACTTAAGGAAGTTCGTGGGAAAGCAGAAGTAAACAAGTGTTATTTTGGTGCAAAGAAATCTTGAAATCCATGCATATATTTTTCACAATATGCATTTTCCATTGAGTTTCTGAAAACCCCTCATATGCATGGATTTCCTCGTTTTTTTTTTCCCTTGCACCAAAATAGACTTCTGTTTTAATTCCATGTCCCATAAACTGTTTGAAGTGCGTTTGCGTATTGAGAAGACAGTGGTTAACTGTATTTCTATTCTTGTTCATGTAGTTCCTTTTAATACAGGGAACTCAAAGCAAATGTGCTTCCCTGTGTCCTCATTTTCTGTTCTAGGAAGTGGAAAAATGTTAACTCCATTTACAGAAAAAAAAAAATAAAATCCCAAAAGCTAAATTCCAGAGAGCCAATGAATAGTATGGGACTGACCTGAATTTTTTTTCTCTCCATTCATTCTGTAGACGTGTTTTGTTCCGTTTTAGGATTTACATATTTATTTGGAAGGCAGAGTTACAGACAGAGGTAGAGAGAGAGAGTCTCCCATCCGTTGGTTCACACCCCAAATGGCTGCAAAGGCCGGAGCTGGGCCAATCCAAAGCCAGGAGCCTGGAGCTTGTTCTGGGTCTCCCATGCAGGTGCAGAGGCCCAAACACTTAGGCCATCTTCTGCTGCTTTCCCAGGTCATAGCAGAGAGCTGGATTGGAAGTAGAGCAGATGGGACTCGAACCAAAGCCCATATGGGATGCTGGCACTGCAGTCAGTGGCCTTACCTGCTACGCCACATCGCCGGGCTCCCAGACATTTTTTTTTTAAAGTAATTATCAATCCTAACACTGTGCCATGGTATAATTTTAAAGATAGGATTCCTAAGAAAATCTACTTTGTACTTTAAAAATTCTTCCAAGTAAAACCTTTAGCCTTGACTACATCAAACTGTGTGTGTATATATATATATATATCCTAATGATATAGTGTGGTTAATGTATGGATTACCAAGGTTAAATTGGAAGTGCCATTTGTATTTCATCCGCATGTCAGGCAGACACCACACAGACATTTTCTCTTCTTTCCAGAGCTTACATGTAGTTGTTCTCTGGAGAATGGTAGACACTGTTTCAGTATTTGTCATTATTAGCGTAATACCAGAACTCAACGTCTAGTATTAAAATACAGCCTGCCTTATGGAAGGAAAAAAAGTCTTGATTCATAACACTTGAGGTTGTTCCATCCTGCCCTGCCCTGGCTTTCCGATTCCCACGAGCAGGGGTGTTGTGAGCATTTGTGTTAGAATCGTGTCCGTTCTCTCAGTCAGTTCTCAACTATGCAAGGACAGCGGCATTTACTCTGCAGCTGAGCCCATGACCTCAGTATTGTCAGCTGCGAACCCTGGAACAGCTGAGCAGCGCTCGCAGCGTTGGGAGTGGAGCAGCACACTCACTCTGCAGCTGCTTTGGAAGCAGCTTCCTTCCCTGCTAGAATTCTGTTGCTGCCCCTCCTGTTAGCGGGAGGGTTCGTTCTTTGGCATCATGGAGAGTAAAACTTGCCAGCTTAAGCTTTACTGAAAGTTCACCAAACATACTGCTTGATACGTAGGAAGTGATTTTTTTAAAAGCAACAAAGAAATGTCATTCTCACTTCTTTGCCGTTGGTGATCTAGATAGAAGACAGGGAGGGAGAAGGTGAGGACAATTCATAGTAATTCACTAGTGTTGTTTTAAAATGGTATCAGAGAAGTCTCCAACGAAAACTGGAGGACATACATGTTAATCATGGGGGAAATGTGGGGAGGTGCCATTCCATTGTATGTACAGGAGTCTTGGTGACGCAACTCAGATCCTTGGTGATACTATCAATGTTTCCATAGTCGTTAAGGTAAAACTAGGCCATGTGAAGAGCTTTCACGTTACTTGTGTTGGTTGGTTTAAACCAAGCGTGGTCTGTGACCTTTTATTATAGTTAATTTTTCAAGAATGAAATCTGTAAGTGATTATTGTCTCTCTGTGTGTGGTTGGTCCTTCTAAAGGCTGGCGAGGTTACACAATTCCAAGCCTGGATGTCTTAAACACAAAGAAGCAGACTGAGTTTTTTTGTTCTCAGGACCGGAAGAATCCATGGCCCCTGAGAAGGGCTCTGTGCTGCATCTGGCTACTGGGTGGATGTCACTGCAGTGCCACCAGCACTGACCATCATCAGGCGCTCTGTTTCATGCCAGATAAACTCATTCCATCAGCATAGGCCAAATGCTACCTTAAAAGGAAACCCACGTTACAAAAACCTGTGCAGTTAGAAAGGCATCAGAGTGCAAGCAGCACACAGCACCAGGAGAGTGAAAGGAAACATTGTGGGAGAAACCCCTCCACGCTATGGGGCTGTGAGTTAGCTTCACGAGCGTTCTCACACGGTTTGTAGGGAGAGGGAGAGGGGGTCGGAACGGAAACCATGGATTTCCATGTATTTTACCAAGACAAATTATTGTGCCGTAACCACAAATAAAACCTTTTATTATTAACGCTGCCCTCAGGATGTGTTCTTGTTTGTTTTTTAAGATTTGTTTATTTGAAAGGCAGAGTGAAACAGAGAGGCAGAGACAGAGAGAGAGGTCGTCTATCCGCTGGTTCAATCCCCAAATAGCTGCAATGGCCAGAGCTGAGCTGATCCAACGCCAGGAGCTTCTCCCAGGTCTCCCACGTGGGTGCAGGGGCCCAAGGACTTGGGCCACCTTCTGCTGCTTTCCCACCCCATAACAGAGAGCTGGATTGGAAGTGGAGCAGCCGGGACCTGAACAGGCACCCATATGGGATGCTGACACTAGCTGGTGGCTTTACCTGCTATGCCACAGCGCTGGCCCCGTGTTCTTGTTTTAGGATAATATCACCCACGTGTTGTCTGCCTGGCACTGAGATCAGTATCGGTGTCCGTGCCGGGGCACACGGTGGAGGGGCGGCGCCTTTCCAGACACTCTGCAAAGAAACCTCTAGTCATTTCCTTGAAGCTCCTTGCTTCCTGTCCACATTCCTGTCTCCTGCCACCTGTGACGTCATCCAGAGCAGCATTTCTCCAGCAGGGAGTATCAGGATTCTCCAGAGAAAAAGAACAGGAGGCCACGGGAAGTGTGTATTAGGGAAAAATGTGATTTCCAAATGTTTTCACCAAAATACACTTCTCTTTTCATTCCATTTTTCCATAAACTTAAAAACATTTTAATTCAAGAGACAAAAGCTCCCATTTGCTAGTTTACTCCCCAAATGCTCACAGTGGCTGGGGCCAGATCCACTGAATCCAAGAGCCAGAAACTCCGTCCAGCTCTCCCATGTGGCTAGCAGGAACCCAGCTACTTGACCCATCATCCATTGCCTCCCAGGGTCTGCATTTACAGGAAGCTGGAATCAAGGATCAAACCCAGGTGCACTGACGTGGGACATCAGCATCGCAGCTCAAGGCCAGACACACCCCACCCCTCCTGAGCTGCTCCCAGCACAGAGCAGTTTATTATACAGAACTGACTTGGCACCAGCATTGTACAGCAGGTGAAGGCGCTGCTTGCGAGCCAGCATCCCACACTGGAGCACCCATTTGAGTCCCAGCTTCTCCGCTTCTGATCCAGCTCCCCGCCGATGTGCCTGGGAAAGCAGTAAAATAAATAAAAGGATGGCCTAAGTACTTGGGCCTGTAGAGCCCATGTGGGAGACCCAGATGGAGTTCCAGGCTCTTGACATTAGTCTGGCCTAGCTCTGGCTGTCAGCCTTTTGGGGAGTGAACCTATGGATGGAATGTCTCTCTATGTCACTTTGCCTTTCAGATACATAAAATAAATATGTCTTAATTAGCTCATACAATTACGGAGGCTGAGAAGTCCCAAGATCTGTAGTTGTAACCTGAGAACCAGTAGTACTGATAGCCTAAAGTTCCAGTCCCAAAGCTGGCACACTGGAGACCCAAGGAGAGCGCATGTTTGGGTCTGAGTCCGGTCGGGCAGGAGGAGGTCTCCTTCTCATTCTGTTCAGTCCTTAAACTGGTCGTGTGAGGGTCACCCACTTCAGGAAGGGGGTTCTGCTATACACTCAGTCTACAGAGTGCAATGTTAATCTTATCCATCACACCTTCGAAAATGCCCCCAAGGAAATGTTTGATTAAACACCTGGGCGATTTATGGATCAAATCGACACATAAAATTAGCCATCTCCTAGGACTGTACCCTCACCGTGGAGCCGTGTGGCAATGCGGGGAGGGATAGTGGCCGGAGGTGCCGCCCGCTGTGACTATGTAGAGGACAGCCCACGACCAGCAGCGGTCCCAGCTGCCAGGCTCTAAAAGCCTAAATAAACAATACCAAGAGACAATTTGGGGATTTTTTTTAATCCTGGTCATTTTGGGGTGTATATCCTGATAAGATGATGGAAATATATTAGTTCAGAAATAAGGTCTATCTTTTTTCCAAGTTCCTAAAAGAAAAAAACATTAAAATCAGAGATAGTTGAGTCAGCAACACCGTTTAAAATTTATTTGTATAATATCCAAATAATCTTGGAATTAAGATTATTATTTAAGTGGAAATGTGAGTGTAGGGTATGATTTGTGTATATTCTAAGTATGGCCATAAGGTGGCGCCAATGCTCCTTTAAAAAAATACATCCTACTCAAATTCGGCATTACTACTTCATTCATAGTAATGAACTACTTTCGGATCTTGCTTCATAGCCAAGGCCAACGGGAAATCTCCCTAAAACTCCATAATGTGTTAGATATTTAGATATCTTGACACCCCTCTTTATTCAAGATGCTTCCAAATTATATGTCAGTATATCAGAAAACATGTCCCCCCCTTACTGTATTTGTTGCATTGAGCATGTCTGGGGATTTGTGCCTTTGGAATTTCAGTCCAATCACATTGGCTCTTCTATTTGGGCATCAAACAGTTTTGTTTTACTTATTTCAGAGGCAGAGATCTCCCATGCCCTGGTTCACTCTGCCAAAGTCAGAGCCAGGTCAGGCCAAAGCTGGGAGATGGGGGCTCAGTCCAGTCTCCCACACTGGTAGCAGAGATCCGACCACTTGAGCCATCCCTGCTGACTCCCGTCCACAGTAGCTGGAGTCGGGGGCTGGAGCTGGGGCTTCAATGTGGGCATTTCGATGTGGGATATGAGCATCCTAACTGGTGTCTTAACTGCAAGGCTAAATGCCTGCCTCTAAACTCGGTTTTAATTTTTTCTTTTTTAAAGATTTATTTATTGGGGCCAGTGCTGTGACACAGTGGTTAAAGCCACCGCCAACAATATCGGCATCCCATATGGGCACCACTTGGAGTCTTGGCTGCTCCACTTCCAATCCAGCTGCTTGCTAATGGCTTGGGAAAGCAGTGGAAGATGGCCCAAATCCTGGGGGCCCTGCACCTGCGTGGGAGACCTGGAGGAAGCTCCTGGCTCCTGGCTTCAGATCAGTGCAGCTCCAGCCATTGCAGCCATTTGAGGGAGTGAATAAGCGGATGGAAGATCTCTCTCTCTCTCTCTCTCTCATTCTCTCTCTGTAATTCTACCTTTCAAATAATAAATTATTTTTTAAAACAAGATTGATTGATGTGTGAATTTGGAAGTCAGAGTTAGAGAGGAGAGACAGATCTTCCATCCACTGGTTCACTCCTCCATGGCTGCAGCTGCCAGGGCCGAGGCAGGCTGAAGCTGAGAACCGGAAGCGTCACCCGGGTAGGTCCCCCACATGGGTGGCAGGGCCCAGACACGCGGGCCGTCCTCCAGTGCTCATCCAGGCCATTACCAGGAAGCTGCATCAGAAGTGGAGCAGCCGGGACTCAAACCAGTGTTGGTGTTGCCGGCAGTAGCTTAACCCGCTGTGTCACAACGCTGGCCCCAGTGTCAAGTTTTGTGTTTCATTTTTTTCTTCTTTTAGGTGAGAAAGTGAGTATTTACTTTGAATGAGAAAATAATAACAAAACATAAACTTTAGGGGCTGGTGCTGTGGCATAGCGGGTAAAGCCGCCGCCTGCAGTGCCAGCATCCCATATGGGTGCCGGTTCGACTCCTGGCGGCCCCACTTTTGATCCAGTTCTTTGCTATGACCTGGAAAAACAGTAGAAGATGGCCCAAGTCCTTGGGCCCCTGCACCCATGTGGGAGACCTGGAGGAAGCGCCTGGCTCCTGGCTTCAGGTCGGCGCAGCTCCGGCCATTGCAGCCATTTGGGCAGTGAACCAATGGGTGGAAGCCCTCTCTCACTCTCTCTCTGCCTCTCTGTAACTCTGCCTTTCAAACAAATAAATATTTTATATATATAAGATTTATTTATAATATTTATTAAATATAATTTATATATAATTATATATAATATATTATATATAATTTATTATATATGTAAACTTTAAAAAGCTGACATATCCACACACATCATGAATCTATAAAACACAGTTTTTAGATTAGTTGCCTGAAATACCTCTATATTTTCTCCTGCTTTTTTTTAAAGATCTTATTTTTATTATTTATTTGAAAGGCAGAGTCAGAGAGAGAGAGGGAGAGTTAATGAGCGAGAGATCTTCCATCTGCTGGTTCACTCCCCAAATGGCCGCATCAACCAGGGTTGGGCCAGGCTGAAGCCAGGAGCCAGGAGCTTCTTTGGGGTCTCCCACGTGGGTGCAGGGCCCAAGCACTTGGGCCATCTTCTACTGCTTTCCCAACCACATTAGCAGGGAGCTGGATCAGAAATGGAGCAGCCAGGACTCAAACTGGTGCCCATATGGGATGCTGGCGCTACAGGTGCCGGCTTTGCCCACTACACCACAATGTTGCCCCCCAACTCCATTTTTTTTTTTTTGACAGGCAGAGTGGAGAGAGAGAGACAGAGAGAAAGGTCTTCCTTTGCAGTTGGTTCACCCCCCAATGGCCGCTATGACCGGCACGCTGCGCTGATCGGAAGCCAGGAGCCAGGTGCTTCTCCTGGTCTCCCATGGGGTGCAGGGCCCAAGCACGTGGGCCATCCTCCACTGCCTTCCTGGGCCACAGCAGAGAGCTGGCCTGGAAGAGGGGCAACCGGGACAGAATCCGGCACCCCGACCGGGACTAGAACCTGGGGTGCCAGCGCCGCAGGTGGAGGATTAGCCTAGTGAGCCGCGGCGCCGGCCCATAGCTCCATTTTTAACATTAAATTGAAAGACAGTTGAGTGAACACTCCCGTGCTTGCTTCTTGCCTCACTTCACTCTCCACAGCTATGGCCCGTGGCGCTCGCCAATGGTATTTTCTGCAATTCACTAATTTTCCCTGTGGTTCAGCAACTTTCTACGATCGTGTTCTTTTTCCCTTTCTCCCCTCACTTCCTTCCCTCCAGTTCCATTCTCTTGGGTTGCTGAGAGTGCTTTTCTTTTTATTTCTTTGTTTTTTAAAAAAATTATTTTATCTGAAGAGCAGAGAGAGAGAGAAGGATTTCCACTTCACCGGTTCACGACCCCAAGGCCCCCAACAGCCGGGACTGGGCCAGGATGAAATCAGGAGCCAGGCGCTCCATCCATGTCCCCCATGAGTGGCAGGAACCCAGGACTGGAGCCATCATCTGCTGCCTTGTCAGGATGCAAATAGCAGGAAGCTGGGTCAGCAGTAGCGGTGAGATCGGCTCTCATAGGGATTTGGGCATCCCAAGCCTTGGCTTAGCCCACTGTTAACCCGCAGCCACATGACTACCCGCCGAGATGTTTTATTTATTTGAAAGAGCTGCAGAGAGAGAGAGAGAGAGGGAGTGAGGACAGACATATCCCCCATCAGCTGGTTCACTCCCACAATGGCCAGGGCTGGGCCAGACTGAAGCCAGAGGCATGGAGCTCCAACTGGGTCTCCCACGTGGCTTCAGGGGCCAAAGCACTTGGCCCTTCCTCTGTTGCTTTCCCAGGTGCATTAGCAGGGAGCTGGATCAGAAGTGGAGCAGCCGGGACCTGAACTGGCACCCATACAGGATGCCGGTGCCACAGGTGGAGGCTTAGCCTACTATACCACAGCACCGACTCCGATCTTATGAATGTATCCCCGCCTCATTTTTCTGTAGTAGAAGCCATGTACTTCTTAGTCCTAGCCATACATAGCTTTTATAAAGGTCAGGGGAGGGGCCCAACATTCTCTATAGCTGCCTTGTAGGGAGGGAAGAACCTGTGATGTTGGGGAGAAAACACAGGTTACTTTGCCAAGGAGAAAATGAAAGGCAGATCAAAGATTCTCAGGGTGGGAGGCAGGGCCCAAAATATTTTTTGCTGGACCAGTTCCTGGCTCCCCACACGGCTGTTTTTTCACACATGTGCAAAGCCTGGAGCTGTGAGCCCAGCAGGCCTGTCCCCTCTCTCCATCACTGTAACTCAGGGAATGGCATACAAAGGGAAGGCTCTGCGCAACGCCTCGCTAGGGGGCGCTGCTTCCCCGAGTGTCAGGCTGGCCCCAGACAGCTCAGCTTTTCCTTAGCCTGGTTGAAACACCAAGATTAATTAATATTAATCAGTCAACACTGATTGAATAATGTTAACCTGACAGTTAGTTCGTCTTAAATCCCTGAAGTAACAATTTTCACTGACGAAGTTCTCATGTAGTGTCGAAGTCAAAATAAAGCTTTCAATTTCGGGGCCAGCATTGTGGGGTAGCAGGTTAGCGGCTGTTTGCTACAACAGATTCTGTTCAAGTCTCCTCTGCTCCACTTCCAAAACAGACCCCTTCTAATGCGCCTGGGAAAGCAGCGGAAGATGGCCCAAGTCCACGGGCCCCTGCACTCAGATGGGAGATCCGGAAGAAGTTCCTGGCTCCTGGCTTCAGTCTGGACCAGTCCCAGCCATTGCGGCCATTTGGTCCCAGCCATTGCGGCCATTTGGGGAGTCAACCAGGAAGATTCTCTCTCTCTTCTATCTCTTTCTCTAACTCTACCTTTCAAATACATAAAAAATATGTGTTTACCACCACCAAAGAAGTAAGACAATTCTACCAGGTGAACCATATTTGTCAAATTTTGCAGAACCCTGCACTAAAATGGGTGTATTTTACCATTTGTAAATTACATCCTACAAAGAAAAAAAGGCTACTTCCACCCAGATAAATACAGATAGGTCTTTTTTTTTTAAAGATATATTTTATTGATTTGAAATAAGAGTTAGAGAGATCTTCCATCTCCTGTTTCACTCCCCAAATGACTGCAATGACCGGGGCTGTGCCAGGCCGAAGCCAGGAGCCAGGAGTTTCCTCCAGGTCTCCCACGTAGCTGCAGGGGCCCAAGGACTTGGGGCATCTTCTGCTGCTTTCCCAGGCCATTAGTCGGGCATTGGATGGGAAGTGGAGCAGCTGGGACTGAAACCAGTGCCCACATGGGAAACTGACTCCGACCCCCAGAGAAGTCTTAATGACCATCTTTATATACTAGCAATTCTTCAGGAAAGCAATCGGCCAGACACTGGAAATCAGAGAGAATTAAGGAAATTCACTCTGAAATCAGGGAACTTACTGGTTAGGCATTTGTAGCATGTTTGTATAAGATCAGAAACCCAGTTTGACTCCTTTCAGCTGAACGGAGTCATGTCCACCCAGCAGCCTGACAGTGCACAGGGCCACCCACTCTTGGCCTTTCGGGAGGATGAGGCACTGTTTCTGGCTGCCCTGCCAGAGGAGAAGTGAAATTCTGACCAAAGCTCCTGGGCTGTGAATGGGCCACTGCACGGGGGAGCTCTGCCCTGGACCTGGCAGATGAGGCTCACTGAGCCACTGGCGCAGGCATGGTGCTGCGGCGCCAGTTCCAGCAGGGACTGACCAGAGTTGAGGTCTAGAGACCTACTGATGGCCACACTGGGCGTCAGTCTGGGAACCGGCAGTTAGGTTTGGTGTTGTTCTGTGCCCTGCATCTCCCAGGAGTGCAAAAGCAGAAGGCTCGGCTTGGTTCTTTTACCTGAGACACAGCAAGCTCTCACCCCTGGTGCACTCACCAAATGCCCACAGAGGACAGGGACAGCCAAAGCCAGGAGCTAGGGACCCCGTCCAGGTCTCCCACTTGGGTGGCAGGGACCCAAACGCTGCTTCCTCCCAGGGTCTGTATCAGCAGGAAGCTGGAGTCAGGAGCTGGAGCTGGGCATTGGACGAGGTGCTCTGATGCAGGACACAGGCGTTTTACCTTGTGTCCTAACCACTAGGCTAAAAGGCCTGCACTTTATGGCCATAGAAAAGAAAAAAAAGTTACTCACAAAGGAACCAGGGACCCCAGATTTCAGTCTTAAATTCAGCTCTAAGAGGGATCAGCAGAATCGCCTACGAAGACAGGCTCTAGAAGGGGTGGTGTATCTTCTTACTAGAAATAAGTGATTTAGGGGCCGGCGCAGTGGCTCACTTGGCTAATCCTCCACCTGCTGTGCCGGCACCCCATATGGGCACCAAGTTCTAGTCTCGGCTGCTCCTCTTCCAGTCCAGCTCTCTGCTGTGACCCAGGAGGGCAGAGGAGGATGGCCCAGGTCCTTGGGTCCTGCACCTGCATAGGAGACCAGGAAGAAGCACCTGGCTCCGGATTGGTGGCCATTTGCAGGGGGAACCAATGGAAGACCTTTCTTTCTCTCTAACTCTACCTGTCAAATAAGTAAAAAAAAAAAAAAAAAAAGGAAGGAAGGAAATAAGTGATTTAATAAAACTTTTAAACATTCTGTAAAACATGAGACATTACACACCTGTGATGCTTGTAGATTAGGAAGACATTTTGCTTTGGAATTAGATTTAGTTTTAGGACTTCCTCCTAGACAATACCAGCTTTTAAATCGGTCCCAACACTTAGAAACTATGCTTGACTGGGGCTGGCACTGTGGTGTAGCAGGCAGCACCACTACATGCAATGCCTGCATCCCATATGGGTGCCAGTTCAGGTCCTGGCTGCTCCACTTCCCATCCAGCTCTCTGCTATGGCCTAGGAGAGCAGTAAAAGATGGCCCAAGAAGTCCTTGGGCCCCTGCATCCATGTGGGAAACCCAGAAGGAGTGCCTGGCTTCTGGCTTTGGGTCAGCCCAGCTCCAGCCATTGCAGCCAATTGGGGAGTGAACCAGCGGATGACATAGACCTCTCTCTCTCTGCCTCTGCCTCTCTCTAACACTCCCTTGCAAATAAATAAAGAAATCCTTAAAAAAAAAAAAAAAGAAAAGAAAAGAAAGAAAGAAAGAAAAAGAAACTACACTTGTCTCTCAGTGTCAGTGGGGCACTGCTTCTATGGCCCCATACACAGCCAAATCCACAGATGCTGAAGTCTCTTATATAAAATGGCATAGCATCTGCACATAATATGCATGTCTTCCTGCAAACTTTAAGTCATCTCTAGATAACTTATCATCCTAATAGAAATCCCATATATATAGCTGCTAAATTGTATTGCTTAGGGAATAATGACAAGGTGAAGTCTGTACAGTACAGAGGTACAAAGGTAACTTTTTCCTCCAAACATTTCCTTTGTGGTTGGTGGAATCTACCAATGCTGAGCCCATGCACCCATAGGGCTGACTGCGGAGTCTCTTGTGGGGTTCCATTATCCACACTGGTTGCATGCAAGAAAAAACAGGGTTATTGTACAGGGTGGGCATCGTGGCACAGTGGGTTAAGCTGCCACTTGCAACACTTGTATCCTGTATCAGAGTTCCTGGGATCAAGGCCTGCCTTTGCTTCTGATCCAACTTCCTGCTAATGTACACCTGGAAGGCAGCAGATGATGATCCAAATTCTTGGGTCCCTGCCATCCACGTCGGAGACCAGGATGGAATTTCTGTCTCCTCGCTTCAGCCTGGCCCAGTCCTGGCTGTTGCTGGCATTTGGGAGTGAACCAGTGGATGGAAGACCTCTGTCTGCCTGCTTTCCAAATAAGTAAACTTAAAAAACAAAACCAAAAAAAGAAGGTTGTTAACCTTAGCAGAATGCAGTCAGTGCCTCTGTGAACACAGGAAGTTTGGAACACCCAGCTTTAGCAGGTACCATCTGAATGAGCATTTCGTATCAAGACAGCTGAGTTGTTTGGAAAACGTAAAAATTCTTAGCACTTACAGGCTGGCAGGAACCAGAAAGGACCCCTAGTGAGGACAGCGAGCGAGGATCAAACCCGTTTTGTCAAATCCGTAGACGGCAATGGGTTCAGAGGCGCCGGGTCGCCTGAATGAGGTCCAAGTTGCAGTGTTTACATCGCCCTGGCGGGTGGGAGGTTACCCCTCGGCTTGCTGGACAGCCTGTGGAGCTTCTGGCAGTGTTAACTCAGGAATCCATCCATGTTCAGTGTGATCTTTCCAGCCCTGGGAACCGAACGTCACCTCCCCGCATCGGAGAGGTCTGGCCAAACACAGCGTTTATTCTGTACTTATCATCAGCACACAGTGAATTCACCTTGAAACCTTTTTTCCACAGAATCTTCGTTCTTTAATAATAGCATCTGAGCCACAGTCATATAATACTAATTCTAATGAGAAATACAAAATGGAATTTTACTTCCATAAGAGCTCATCCACTTAACATTTTTACAGACAAAGGACTACTATAAATATGTAACATTATGCAGGCTTCTTCCTGCACCTAGTCACAAATCAGAGTGAATACATTGTGTAACTGCTCAGGAAATGAGAGCCTGCAGACTGCTGTATTCACGCCACACCTGCCCCACGCCAGAACAGTCAGCAGCGCTTTCTACTCCCCTACATGGCACTTGAGCGGCAGAGCTCTCAGCCTTCACCCCTACCCTAGTTCCTCTCATCACTGCTCCCTAAGCTGAGCCCTTGGAGGCCAGCAAATCTGTCCCATCGTTAAACAGCTTCTGGCTTGTGTTACTCCTAACACATGTGTTAAATCAGATGGAATTTAATCACGACACCCAAGTTTTACATCACTTCTTCCTAATAATTTCTTGGTAACTGAATAAGGATTATAAAAAAAATTTTTTTCAAAAAGGTACTAAGATCGAAATTTGGAATTCTGTACAAGAAATTTCGTATTACACAATAAAACACCATAGAAATTTGAACCTAAAGAACTCTCAACCTTGAAGATATTAAAAATGCAGATTGGCAGACAGGGAAGTCAAATTCTGATGTGTAGCTTATCAGAGGCAATTAGAAAGTACACTTCACATCTCAATAAAGTTGACATTAAAAGGGGAATTCCAAAGTCTAACAATTATTTTTTTTAAATTCTGTTGTAAGCCCCTAAAAAATTCTTAACTGTAAAAAATAAGGCAACTTGAAGTTAGAAATATACATATGAAATTAACCGGATTGCGCGGAGCCAGATGTGACTGGTCTCTGGTGATTCTGAGCCCAATTTCAGCAAGATGCCTATCCGCATATAGTGGTGAAACGACATCCTCTCTCCGGAGTAAATCAAAGCGTCTCTAAGGCCCTACTAAAAAGTAGAACAATTGAGATCATTGCAAACTTCATACTGTCAGATGCATTACCTTGGAAGAAAATCATGCAGACAGCTTCTCTGAAGAGCTCCAGTTGTGCACCTGCTTATTACTCTCTGAGGTGGAGGAGGTGGCAGGGAACATAATTCTGTTTGAAAGCTCTTTTGTTTTCTGCTACTTTTACTTCAACGTTACCAGGAACTATTTTTGTATCCTATAAGGTGGTTTGAAAAAAAATGGCAAGTGCACAGTGCTACATACAATAAGGGAGACTTTTCATAATCTCTGGGTTGTAAGAAGCAAACTTCTCTTAAAAGAGGGAACACAGAGGCCGGCACCATGGCCTAGCGGGTAAAGCCACTGCCTGCAATGCCGGCATCCCATATGGGCACCGGTTTGAGTCCAGCTGCTCCACTTCCGATCCAGCTCTCTGCTACGGCCTCGGAAAAAAGCAAAAGATGGCCCAAGTCCTTGGGCCCCTGCACCTGTATGGGAGACCCAGGGGAAGCTCCTGGATCCTGGCTTCAGATTGGCCCAGCTCTGGCCACTGCAGCCATTCAGGGAGTAAACCATAAGACGGAAGACCTCCCTCTTTCTCTCTGCCTCTGTAATTCTGCCTCTCAAATAAATAAATAAACCTTAAAAAAAAAGAGAGGGGATATAATATGCTGAAAAAAATGAACAAATACTTGATTAGCTCCCCTAATCCTGTAAAATTCCAAGTTCAAAGAGAAACTGAATCCTAGCTAATAAATAAAAGCACTAAAAACAGCATTTAGATGAAAATTAATGTGGTGTTCTTAAGTTTAAACCTTTTAGATGAACATTTTTATGTTGTCAAATGGATGCATCAGAACCTATTTACATTCAGTGAATGCTTTGCATTTAATTTCAAATTACTTAAAATAAATACCATTATAATAAAAATATTTTTGAGACTTGTGAGCCATCTGATTCCTGATTATTTCTATGACAATTAAACAAGTTGGGTCACCCTAGAATTCATTGTAAAACGATCTGGCCACATAGCAGATAGAATGACACTGAGTCCAATTAATTTCCAGATTCCTTTTCCAAAGAGATACTCTCAACAGAAAAGATCGAGGGAAAATTGCTTCGGGATGGATGCAAGTGAACACACATCTCATCATAAAGACAATAATATATTCTACCCAAAAATATCTATAAGAGCACAGTGGAAAAAAAACCTACAACTACTTAGATAAAAAGTTACTTTCTTAACCAAAAAGACCTTGTAACTGCTTTTAAAAATCCCAAATGTCTAAACCTTCCAAAAATATTTTTAATAACTCATAAGTGCTATGCTCATTCTTAAGCAATTAGTAAAAGCTTCCAACACAGATATGTTGGCTTGGAGCCATCCTTGTAGAAAATGAAGACCAGTCTTCAAACAGGGCTAAATGCACTCATCTTCATCAGGTTTGCCCACTGTTCACTTTTTAATGTGATAGGAGTTTTGCTGGTAGCTGTTCAAGTCCGTTAGCACCACATATAATGAACTGAAAAGAGTCTTTTCAGAATGACTTAGCGGTTTTTTTCCTTCATGCTTAAGAATTGTAGAATATAAAGAAATTTATTTCTTGGGTCATGTATGTAGAAAGACCCACTTTCCATCTTGCTAAGC
The DNA here is from genome assembly GCA_015711505.1 of Sylvilagus bachmani. Lineage (NCBI taxonomy): Eukaryota > Metazoa > Chordata > Mammalia > Lagomorpha > Leporidae > Sylvilagus > Sylvilagus bachmani. The sequence continues at coordinate 2,075,625 of CM027391.1, forward strand.
TGAAGGATTTCTCCCAAAGGCTACAAGCATGAAGGTAGAAAAATGTGAAGATACTTTTGCATGTCAACAAATTCAGCAATCACTGATGAGATCAGAAGCTACCCTTTAAATAACTGAGTAAATTGCAAATAAGCCCTTTTCCTCTTGGTAAAGTATTAACTGGACTGAAAATCACAATGAAAAACTTGATTTTCAATATCCATGGAAAAAGCTTTTTGTTGGTCTCTCAATACCTAGAGACAATGAAAGAATACTGGCAATTAAAATAAAATGTGCTGTAGCAATAACTTTGCTCTTTCTAGTCAACAATGCCCGTGGCTCATTCTTGGCCACGAATCAGTGACGTTTTCACTAAATTATTGTGGCCTCCTAGGACCTTAACTTCCAAGCCTGGATCTGACTTCCTTTACTCTCCCTCTGGGAGGAGAGGCTGACCAACCGGCTTCTCAGAAGTGATTGTGCAAGGTCAGTGTTATGGTGAGCCGTGGCCATTTGCTACTTGGGAAGTCCGCCTCCTTCCTTCTGCTGGACAAAAAGTAACCTTCTCTTTGTCTTGCTTTTGTTGTTTTTTTCTTTAGCAGATCGGCCTCTGTAGAAATAGATATATCCAGGCCTACTGGGGCAGGAGGAAGGTGGGGAGGAACGATGCACTCTTTCCACACTTTGGTACGTGCCTGGCTGAAGGAACCAGTAAGTAGCATTTGCAAGGAACAGTGCTCAAGACTAGAAACCACTTCCGTTTAATTCCAACATGCGTCTTCTGCACTCACTGCTGAAATTGACAAAATACATTTCTTGAGGTGAGACGACTTGCTTTATGACTGTAATAACTAAAAACCACGTCACTAAGAGCTCACCCTAGTCATTATGTTAAACAAGATAAAAACGCACCGTCAGAAAAAGTTTTTGAAAAAAATGTTTCAACCGGACTCTATGACATCAGAGGACATGAAAGAGCCTGGGGCATACAGTAAGTGCTTGATAAATACATCCTTTCTCCCCAAAGCTCTCCATTCTCCACACCCCATCTTAGTGACACCCAGCGCTTGGCATTCCAAGTCTGCACAGACTTCCTCCAATCCGGAAGTGACTGCGTCTCAGCAGACTGGAGAGTTTTGTAGGAGTTCTCATTTGGCACTGAATAAAAAATAAATAAAATGCCATAAATGTGGAATTCACCATGAGCTTTCAGCCCTCTCCCAGGATTCAGAAATGAAGTCACTGCAGGGGGCTGTTTATTCTGTTGTCATCAGCGGCCATTTCATTGACCAGCTGTTCTATAGACAACTGGATGGCATTCTTGACGAGCGAAGACGCTGTTTCTATCAAGAGCGTCTCATACTGTTCTGAAGTTCCCTCCACACCACCATCACTGTCCACTGAAACTAAGAACGGCTTGGGGACATTTTTCGACCTCTTCACATCGAATTCACTGATTTCGGTGTCTGTGATAATAATGGCAATGGGCTCCATCCTTTTGCTCTCCTCTGCTTGGGGTTTCTCTGCAGGGACGCCATTTTCTTTCCAATCCGATTCCTGGCGCAATCCAGAGTCTTCGGGCTCGGTCTCCGCCACGGCCACCTCTCTCTCCGAGTCTTCCCAATCCGGCCGGCTCTCGGGGACGCCGTCCTCGGCTTCTGCCTCACTGCGAGGCTCCGTACCTGCAGCCTCGGGCGCACCGGCTGGCTGGGCTTGAACGCCCGGTTCCTCCTCCTCCTCCTCCGCCTCCTGCGCCGTGTCGCTGTCTCTCCCAAGGACGAGCGCTCCCGTCTGCACAGCAGGCCGCCCGCCATCGGAACCCAGCTCCACAGCGATCACTTGCTCCCCGGGAGGCCCACGGCCGCGGCCAGGGGCCTCAGAGGCCTCCGGAGGCGCCGGGGCCGGCGCGGCCTTGGCCGCCCGCTCGGCCGACGGGGTCCGGGCCCGGGTAGTCGACCCTTCCGCCTCTCCCTGGACTCTGCTGCTGCAGTCGGAGTCCTCGAGAATTTGGGAACGCGCGCCCTTCTTGCCCCCTCTTGAGAACTTCACGCAAGGAATCTTAAGTCTGGGTCTTGGCTTCTTCTTGGGCAGGGCGGCGTCCTCGGCTCGCACGTCAGTCCGCGCTTCCGCCTCCACACGCCTCTGCGCCTGCGCGGAATCCGCCCGCTTCCGGCGCGTCACGAGGCGCTGGAGGGAGGCCCAGGCGCCTGCGCGCCGCGGGGGCTGATGGGACGCTCCAGCGCCCGCGGGGCCAGGGCCGGGCCTGGCGGCGACCGGGGCCTCGGAGCCCGCCGCGGGCTTCGGCTTTTGCCTCGGCGCCGGGGCTGCTTTCTTCCTTCGCTTGAAGCACAGCGTGGCCGCCTGGTCGCCCGGCCTCTCACCCTGAGGGCTGGCTTCCGCCGAGCGCCTCTCCTCCCTGTTCTCGACCTGAATTTCGGAGACCGAGGTCTCCATCTTCACGCCGCTCGCCCTCGTTCCTCCGCGGGACGCTCTCGCTCCGCAGCCTTCGTGGCCCAAAGGTGGACAGAGCGCACACGGCCCGCGCTTCCGCCAGGTGGGCGCTCTCCGCGGCCCTACGCCATGCGGTCGCCGCAGGCGGCTGCGCGGCTCTCCGGCTTGCAGCGGCTCTCCCGGACGTCTTCCTGGAAGGTCTTCACTCGAGCCATGTTTGCGTTATTTAAAGATCAACCTGGGGAGAGAAGAGACAGTGGTGTTTCATTTCTCCACGAGCCTCTCTAGAGACTGTTGTAGTCGCCTGTAGCTGCTACTGCACGCGTTTGCCATACGGTAGCTCTCTGAAGTGACTGCACAGCTCACACCGGGGTTTACTTCTGTCCTATCAAGAGCTTTCAGTGCGAGTCTGTTTCGTGCTTTTTCCTTCCTTAAACACTTCACGGGTGTTGGGGGCGGGGTACGGCGCTGTGGCATAGCGGGTAAAACTGCTGCCTGCAGTGCTGACATCCCATATGGGCGCCAGTTCGAGTCCCGGCTGCCCCACTTCCGATCCAGCTCTCTGCTATGGCCTGGGAAAGCAGCGGAAGATGGCCCAAGTCCTTGGGCTTCTGCACCCGCGTGGGAGACCTGGAAGAAGCTCCTGGCCTCGGATCGGCACAGCTCTGGCCGTTGCAGCCAATTGGGGAGTGAAACAGTGGGTGGAGGACCTCTCTCTCTTTCTCTCTCTGCTTCTCCTTCTCTGTGTAACTGACTTTCAAATAAATAAATAAATACATCTTTTTTAAAAAAAATACTTCATTACGTCTGCTAGCAGTTCTTTAGTTGTGCTGTCCTTATGAACTGTCCGTGACCCTCGGTTGCAAAATTAGCAAAGAACAAAGACCAACCACACTGAAGGGCAGGGGACAAGCAAGCTAATGCCGTTCGGATCACGTGTAATGAAGAATTTCCCAACTGCCAAGGACTTTAGAGATTGAGAAGCCACATGTCCAGCCAGATGAGCTGGAAAGGGGGCAGCTGGCTTGCTGAGAGCCAGAGTTAGCACAAGAGCCTGACTCCCGGTGTTCTTTCCATTCTACCAGACGGTTTCTGTTCTAAAAATGTGTTACATCACGGAGCTGCTACTTCTCAAACATACTCTTTGGAAAATTTAACATTACTGTCATTCGCCACTTTTAAATCAGCTGTATAATTCTGGCATTTTCACTGGAGTGTCTGCTGTTCAAACTTCTCTACCATAATGTACACAGTGGAGAGTCAGTCATTGAGCAACTTTTTTTTTTTTTTTTTTGGAAGATTGATTGGTTTATTTGAGAGGCAGAGTTACAGAGAGAACGGTAGAAACAGATCTGCCATCCACTGGGACCAGGCTGAACCCAGGAGCCAGGAGCTTCCTCTAGATCTCCATGTGGATGCAGGGGCCCAAGCACTCGGGCCATCTTCCTCCTTAGGCACATCAGCAGGGAGCAGGATCAGAAGTGGAACAGCAGGGCCTCAAACCAGCGCCTGCAGGGGATGCCAGTGTCGTAGTCGGCAGCTTAACCTGCTGTGCCACAGTGCCAGCCTTGTAACTGAGCAACTTTTGCGTCTTAGGCTGTGCTAAGCATCATAGTTACTTCTCTCATCTCTACTATAATATAAGAGGGCTTCGAATCAAAAGATTGGTTTAGGAGCTGGGGCTTGGCCTAGTGGTTAGGACACCATTCGGGATAACCGTGTCCCATACTGGAGCACTCGGGCTGGAAGACCAGCTCCGTGGCTCCTGTCTCCAGTTCCGTGCCTCCTGTCTCCAGCTCCCTGCTGATGTGCACCCTGGGAAGCTGCAGTGGTGGTTCAAGTGTTTGCCACCCGCACAGGAGACCTGGATTGCATTCCCAAATCTCAGCCTCAATGGACCCAATCCTGGCCATTGCAGGCTTTTTGGGAGTGAACCAACAGGTGGAAGTTCACGCCTTCTTTCTCTGTGTCTCTACTTCACAAATCTTTTTTTTTTTTTTTAAGTTAAGTTTGGGGCTGGCGTTGTGGTGCAGTGGGTTAAGCCTCTGGCTGCAATGCTGGCATTCCATGTGGGTACCAGTTCCAGCCCTGGCTGCTCCACTTCTAATCCAGTTCCCTGCTCATGCACCTGGGAAAGCAGCGGAGGATAACTCAACTCCTTGGGCCTCTGCCACCACATGGGAGACCCGGAAGCTCCTGGCTCCCGGCTTCAGCCTGGCCCAGCCCCAGTCATTGCAGTCATTTGGGAAATGAATCAGCAGATGGAAAAAAATTCTCTCTCTCTCTCTCTGCCTATCACTCTGTAACTCTGCATTTCAAACAAATAACATTTTAAAGAAATAAGTAAAAAAAGTTTGTTTTGGTGCAAAAAATTGAAATCCACAAATATATAAGAGATCTTCACAAACTTCATGGAAATGAAAATTACAAAATAATGCATGAATTTCAAGGTTTTTTTTTTTAGTGTACAAATAAACATCTTTTCATTCCATTTTCCATAGTTTCTGAAGTCTCCTCATACTACAGAGTGGATGGGCGTTCTCACCATGTACAGATGAAGCAGTGGCCCCACACTTCCAAGCACAATAGTCACAGAGCCCAGATTCAGTCCAGATCTGCCTGGTCCTAAAGCCTGGTGCTCTGAGGTTGTGCTCTGTGAGTTTCACCAGAAAACGAACTGTCTGGAGTGGCTAATCTGCAACAGAACCATTCATGTAGATTCTTGAACACTGTTTAACAGCCATTTTATTAACCGTAATGCAGCCCATCAGCTCAGCCTCGAACCAAGGCTAGACCGAATTCTTGCTATTCTGAAGCCAAACTTTTGAAATCCTTTATGTTTTACTGTCTTGGTCAACTAAGTTAAAAAAAAAAAAAAGCCTAAGATAAACTGACAAGCTATGCAATCAGCAAATAGATTAGTTTCATGTACACATAAAGGTGTATTTGAAAAGGAATCCACAGAATGCTACCCGGGCACCCAAGGCAGAAGGTGTGAGGCCTCGAAAAAATAAGCGAAGAGACTTTCCTCAGACTGTTTCTATGCAAATCCCTCACGTGCGTCTCATTTAGGAAGCCCTTAATTCTACGACCTCGAGAAAGAACTGGAACCCTGAACATCCGTTTACAACCTAAGCAAATATCCCCTTAGGTTGCATCCTTCCTGCCTCTAACAGAAAGAATCCTTCTAGAACCACGATGGAATTCAAATCTAAACGTCTCACGGTGCCCCCTCTCACCTAATGCCGCGGTAAGCGCTGGACTCAGCTGGATAGAACGCTAAGCCGTCTCACCTCTGGTGGGTTCTTAGCCCCTGAGCCCTTTTATTAAGGAGACGGTGTTATTCCTGATCGAAATACTGAAGTCAGATCATGTTCAGGAATGTGTCGTCTGCAACTAACCTGGATTGCCCAAAGACCATTTCTTCGAGACGCCCGGGTGAATGCATATCACACTGCAGAAATAAAACAGCCACACACACACTCTGACGGGGGTGGGGTGGGGGGCTCAACCTGCAGGCAGGAGACCTCTGCAGGCGACTCGCCCTGGAGCCTCCGGGGACCCGAAAGTCCCTGCTGTCGTCGCCGCAGGAAGCAGAGCACCCACGACCCGGCCCCAGCCAGGGCCCTCGAAGCTTCCTCCTGCAGGGAGCCAATCTCTCCTCCTGGCAGGATACAGAGAGCCCAGGATAAAGTCCTCAAAAAAGGAAAATGCCGGGGGCGTGAACAGAGAACCCAGCTTCGAGCTCGCTGCAAAGCGGTAATGGCCAGGAACCCATCACCACATTTTACCTCCCCACGCCCCACCAAAAAAAAAAAAAAAAGACGGTAAGGAAGGAAAAAAGCTACCGGGCAGCCCCGGCTTCCAGGTCGCGCTGCAGCGCCAGGCGGGAGGGTGGGCGCACGGGCAGGGGCGGCCCTGGCTGCAGATTCCTGCGGACCAACGAGCGCCCGCCACCTCGGGGCGCTCCGCAGCCCGCGCCCGCCGCCCACCTCCCGCCCACCCCGCAGGCCCACCCTCCCGGACACTGCCCCGAGCCTCCTCCCCGCCCTGCCTCCACTTACCCAGAGAGCAGGGGTCCCCGGCCAGCCCCGTTCCCGGGGTCGGGGGCGCGCCCCGGCAGTCGGCGAGCTACAGTCGCACCCGCAGCCAGCAGCCCTCTGCAGCGCAGCGACCGCGGCCCCGCAGCGCCCCCTCCCCAGCAGCGCGGGGACCGGCAGGCAGCGGCGCCAACGCGCGAGGAGCGGGCGGGGGGCGGCGCCGGGGCGGGGCTCGGGGCCCCGCCTGCGAGCCGTGGGCCCCGCCACGTGCGCCGGCCAAGCAGAGGTCCCCCGCAGCGGATCCCCCCATTGGATTCCCGCAGCGGACCCCCGCAGCGGATCCCCGCGGGGCGAAGGCGGGAGAACCCCGGGGAGAGAGCGCGAGCCCGAAGATGCGGGGGAGACGGCGCAAGCAGCAGTCAAACCCGTCTTAAATATTGCTCTCCCCACATTGCAATCCCCCTCCTCCCCAGGCTTGAACGTGAAGGGCAGATATCACATTTCCAGAAGCAGAACTGGAAACCCTGCGTAGAGCAGTGAGGTGTCTGCTGGAGAGAAAATGACAGTTCCAGGCCGCTGCGAGAAGTTCGTGGAGGGGCGGCGGTCGTGCCGCCTTGGGTTAAGCTGTCCTGGGCCACGCTGTTGGAATCTGGGCTCCTCCGCTTGCCACGCAGCTTCCCGCCAACGCACACGTGGGAGGCGGCAGGTAATGGCCCAGGGACTTGGGTCCCTGCCACCCACGTGGGAGACCCCATGGCGTTCTGGGGTTCTAGCTTGGGACCGGCCCAGCCTAGCCCTGGCTTTTGTGGGTAGCTGGGGAATGAACAAGTGGAGGGAACATCTCCCCCACACCCGCCCCGTCATTCTACTTCCCAAGTAGGTGAAAAATAAACATTAAAAAAAAGTAACAGGAAAAATGGAACTGAGAGCTAAGTGTATTTTGCTGCAAACGCTTTCAAGCCACGCATAGTTTTCTCATAACATACGTTTTCCATGAACTCGCTGAAGACCCCCTTGTTATGTGTGCGCATTTTGAACATTTTGGCACCAAAATAAACATCGTTAAATTCCTTTTGCCTGTGAAGATTCCGAAGCGCCTTCCTGTGAAAGGAAACTGGAAGAAATGCAACCTTCCCAGGCGTGGGTTCGGGTGGAAGGAGGTTAGCGTGGTCCCTTGCCGAATGGGCGCTCAGACCTCTGCTTCCTGGGTGGGAGCCTGACAGGGGAGCAGGGAGCACCGTCCGGTCTCGCGCGGCGGCAGGGCAGGGACTCAGGCGCTCGAGCCGTCCTCTGGGGCTCACAGTGTGTGCAGTGTCAGAAGCGGGAGTCGGAGCAGAGAACAGAGCGCACGCAGGTGCTCCCGTACGGACACGGACAGCTCGACCAGGGGGCGCAGAGCCTGCTCCCTATCTTTTATACATTGCTTATTCCCCCAGATCAGCTGAGATGCTTACAAGTTACCCACATTGCCCTTCGCACACCCCTAGATCCTGCTTAACCTTGCCCCTCTGGATCGAAAGAGGGTGAGCAACAGGAGAGTACATTCCTACAGTACCAGTCCTCATCACGGCCAAGTGCACGGCCGTGGCCTGCAGGTGCTACCCTTCGAATGAGCTGGGCTGTACATATGCATGGGGTTCCTGAACCTTTAAGCAATGCACTAGTCAGAATGAAAAGTACCCAGTATGTATCTGTACACATAAAGCATTTATGTGGGTGGTGTAGCGAGTTAAGCCACCACCTGCAACACTAGCATCCCACATAGATGCCGGTTCGAGTCCTGGCTGCTCCACTTCCATTTCAGCTCTCTGCTAATGCACCTGGGAAACAGTGGAAGATGGTCCAAGTGCTTGGGGCCCTGCACCCATGTGGAGGACCTGGAAGAAGCTCCTGGCTCTTGGATTTCACCTGGCTCAGCTCTGGCCTTTATGGCCATCTGGGGAGTGAACCTGCGATGGATGCTCTCTGTCTCTCTCGCCCTCACTCTGTAACTAAAGCATTTCTGCACCCACAGTGAAAGGTGTTTCGAGAGCCTGGGACTTGCTTTGGGTTTCACAGGGCCTTGGTGGGCGTTCCTGGAAGCGCCAGCTGGGAGGTCCCTAAATTTTCCAGCGCTCCCTTCAAGAGGATCATGGTCTTTGGGAGGGTAGATCTCAGATAGCGATTTTTAGATGTGTTTCTGGGAATACTTTCAGATCTCTTAAACTTATAGATGAAAATGTTAGCAACAAGAAGGGTCAGACAGGACAATCCGTAAGCACCACTTCCATTAGGATTAAGAACTGAATTTTGGGGGTAGCCCTGTGGTGCATGAAGCTGCTGCCTGCAGTGTCAGCATCCCATATGGGCGCTGGTTCCAGTCCCGGCTGTTCCACTTCGATCCAGTTCTCTGCTGTGGCCTGGGAAAGCAGTAGAAGATGGCCCAAGTGCTTGGGCCCCTGCACCCATGTGGGAGACCTAGAGGGGGCTCCAGGCTCCTGGCTTCAGATCAGCACAGCTCTGGCTGTTGCAGCCAACTGGGGAGTGAACCAGCAGATGGAAGACCTCTCTCTCTCTACCTCTCCTTCTCTCTTTGTAACTCTGATTTCAAATAAATAAATAAATCTCAAAAAAAAAAAAAACTGAATTTTGGTTTTGTTCGTTCAGCAAGCACAGGTGTCTGAAAATACCCTGTATGCCCCTATGTGGGTGGCGAACCCTGCACATTGCCAGTTTTGCACTGTGAGTCACAAGAAATCCATGCCATCCATAAGCAATGGAGATGCTATTACGGAGAGCCAAGGTTTCTCAAACCTAGCAGATCCAGGAGTTTGCAAGTTTCAGACTTAAGAGGTGCTTGCCTGAAAGAGGGCAGGGTGGGAGGGCTGTCTGGGAAAGCACTGGAAGGGTGGGCACTGCACATAGCAGGGTGGGCGCCTGCGTAGGTCCTGCACCCCACACTGAGTGTCTGCGATGGAGTCTGCCTCCACCTCTGCTTCCCATGCAGCTTCCTGCTAATGTGCCTGGGGGGCAGGGTGGGGTACAGCAGCCCCCAAGTACTGGGCCCCGCCATCCACATGGGAGATCCAGATGAAGCTCCTGGCTCCTGGCTTTGGCCTGGCCCTATATATGTGTAAGTATGTATGTGCGTGTGCATGTGTGTTTGACTCGTCTTTTTTTTTTTTTTTAACAAATAGAATAAGTAATAAAAACATGGGGAAAAAAGCCATGGGAAATGAAGCAAGGTGTAATTAAAATAATAAAGGTCACTTTAATGACGTATAAGTCTTATTCCACTTGCCTCTTTAAAAAAAAATTAGTAAGGGACTGGCTAACTCTCTGCCTGCAGCACCGGCATCCCATATGGCTGCTGGTTCGAGTCCTGGCTGTTCCACTTTTGATCCAGCTCTCTGCTGTGGCCTAGGAAAGCAGTAGAAGACAGCCCAAGTGCTTGGGTCCCTGTACCCAATGAGAGACCCAGAAGAAGCTCCTGGCTTTGGATTGGCCCAGTTCTAGCCATTGCACCATTTGGGAAGTGAACCAGTGGATAGAAGCCCTCTCTCTCTCTCTCCCTCTGTAACTCTACCTCTCAACTAAATAAAACCTTTAAAAAATAAAAAATAGTGAAAGAACTAAAAGGAGGTCGAGGTAGATTCATCTGGGTTTTGAAGGGCAAACTAAGATTATTTCTTTAACATGTACTACAAATAACTCATCCTGACCTCCACTAGTCACCCACTCACAGAGCACAGCACTATAAATAAAATCCGGCAATGTGGCTTTTCTTCAGGCTATGACTGGAGCCGCACACCACGTCTGTTTTAAAAAGAGGTCTCCAGCATCCCATGCGTGAGATCCTGTCATCACAGAACTCACCTAAGTGAAGACTTTTTAAGCGATTACCCCTATCATTGTCTACTACTGCATTAGCTTTTCATTATATAATAGGAAACTGGCTATAAATACATCTCCCCAATGGGAGGAGAAAGGATTCTACCTACATCCTATGTTACATCACCAGCTGCAGCGTGCCAACATAACAGCTCACAGACTTATCTCAAGAATGCTCTTCTGATCATACCATGGCTCCCCTCCTGGTCCTTATCCACCCGCAGCCTGGGCCTGTGTCAACCAAACATGGTTTATAACCCCGTGTTCCTAATCACTGCATCTCAGAGAGCTTCCAGGAGGCCATCCAACTCCCTTTCCCCAGCGCCCCGCTAAGTGGATATGTGGCTCCCAGGGACACCAGGAGGGTCACACAGAGCCAGCAGTAATTTTTTTTTTTAATTTATTTGAAAGTCAGAGTTACACAGAGAGGAGAGGCAGAGAGCGAGAGCAAGAGAGAGAGAGAGAGGTCTTCCATCCTCTGGTTCACTCCCCAGTTGGCCGCAATGGTCGGAGCTGGGCCGATCTGAAGGCAGGAGCCAGGAGCTCTTCCCACGCGGGTGCAGGGGCCCAAAGACTTGGGCCATCTTCCACTGCTTTCCCAGGCCACAGCAGAGAGCTGGATCAGAAGAGGAGCAGCCGGGTCTTGAACCGGCACCCATAAGGGATGCTGGCGCTTCAGGCCAGGGCTTTAACCCGCTGAGCCACAGCGCCAGCCCCAACAGTAATTCTGATGCAATCAGCTCTAGACAGCAGCACACACACGCCGCTGTCTTCTGGTGACGGGACTGGCGATGCAACAGTTCCACAGAACCCATCCTACCAGGGCTGCTCAGCAGCACCCGTGACCTCCCACCCGGTCCTGACCCCTCCTTCTGGAGGTCGAAGGGGCAAAGCTTCGCCTCTCAGCCTCGCAGGAGCTGCTCTGAAGCGTGGGGAGCCTACAATGGTACAAGGGCCTTCAAAACGTTCACAGGAAAACTGACAGTAACCAGGTTCCTGCCACCAATAGGGGAGACCTGGATTGAGTTCTTGGCCACAGGGGGGTCCAGGAGACCAACCTCTGCAGGCATTTGGGGAGCGAACCAGATGAGAGATTGCTCACTCTCTCCGCCTCTCAAATAAATAAAAGCAAGTCTCTTTGAATGCAAAAAAAATAAAGATTCCATGCATAATTTTTTCATGTTATGCATTCCCCAAAAACTCTCTGAAGTGTCCTTTGCAAAGGGCAGCTCCCAGTGCAGAGCTAGAGGTCTCCGTTTAAGCAGTACCACTGCTAGGCGCATATACGAAGGATGCTTCCTGGGGCCGGCGCTGTGGCGCAGCAGGTTAAGGCGCTGGCCTGCAGTGCCGGAATCCCCTATCATGCCAGTTCGACTCCTGGCTGCTCCACTTCTGATCCAGCTCTCTGCTATGGCCTGGGAAAGCAGTGGAAAATGGTCCAAGTCCTTGGGCCCCTGCACCCATGTGGGAGACCTGGAAGAAGCTCCTGGCTTCTGATCGACCCAGCTCTGGCCATTGTGACCATTTGGGCAATGAACCAGCTGATGGAAGACTTCTCTGGCTCTGTCTCTCTCTGTAACTCTTTCAAACAAATAAAATAAATCTTAAAAAAAAAAAAAAAGACGCTTCCACACACGTTGCAAAGACATCTGAGATCTGCATATTCTCTGCTATCCACTGCTGCATTAACCTGTTACAGCAAAAACCCTGGAAACAGTTGTGAAGTGTCCACCACAGGACGTGCCACACGGACAAGGATGGCATCCTGCTGACTGTAATACGACCTCCAAGATATACTGCTGCAGGTTGCACCCTTTACGCTTTTACTAGACGCATGTCTTGCTACTAACTTAGGAAGATCCTTTTTTGTTTATTTAAAGATTTATTTATTTATTTGAAAGTCAGAGTTGCACAGAGAGAAGAGAGGCAGAGAGAGGTCTTCCATCCACTGGTTCACTTCCCAAATGGCCACAACGGCCAGAGCTGTGCCAATCCGAAGCCAGGAGCCAGACGCTCCTTCTGGGTCTCCCATGTGGGTGCAGGGGCCCAAGGACTTGGGCTATCTTCTGCTGCTTTCCCAGGCCATAGCAGAGACCTGGGTTGGAAGTGGAGCAGCCAGGAGTCGAACTGGCACCCATATGGGATGCCGGCACTCAGGCGGCAGCTTTACCTGCTACGCCCCAGAGCTTGGCCCCAGGAAGATCCTTGTGTCCGTGATGGTCCCCTGGGTGACTAATCGCATCGGGGCCTTGTTGATGTGCTTTGGCCAACAAGCCTCTAGCTACTCTCCCCGCAGCTGTGTTCACAAAGCCTACCGGTGCTGAGGCTTTAAACCCGCGAGACTTTTGGCAAGGAGAGGAAGCCTAAATCCTTGGAGAAGATCTTAAGTCCCAGGTCTGACAAGACTGCTTCACTCCCTTGTCTACAAACCGAATATGTGGCAAGGCCCTTTCTGATGAGATTTCACAGGGCATTAAAAATCTCTAGCAGAAGCAATGAACTGTGCAACCAGGGCCTGAAAGATCCTACAGAGCAGGAACTGGCCCCATGGCTGAGTCCCCTCAGCGTGCCAGGAACTGCAGAGAGCATGGTAGATGTCCTCTGTGCTCAACTTCCCCAGCAGGTTCATTCCGACAGCTCCCGTATCTCCACGGATGGACCCGGAGGCAGAGGTAGGGCTGTGCACCCATGACCCCTTGGCCATGCGTCTCCCACTGCACTGCCGTCGCTCCCTCGGACTGTAAAACTGTCCTGCAGCACCAGTGTGAACCCGGGGAATCAACAGCACCGAAACCAAGGGCACCAGGAACAACACGGCTCTGCAGCGAACCTCGGCAGTGGTGGTCAGCACTGCCTCAGGGTACAAAGAGAACGAATCCCCAACTCAGGAAGGTACAAGGCAAAGAGCTCCTTCACAGCCTGCTCCACCCCTAGCAGTGAGTCCTCCCAGGAATACAAGAGCACGAGCCCCGCCTCCACGCACAGCGCAGAGTAAGGCACAGAGCGCTGTGAGCACTGAGATAGCAAAACGATTTCCTTTATTCTGTGAGCGTCACCACCGTAGAGACATGTGCATGATTTATGTTCATTTATACATGAGGATGGGAGTTAAGGCTCAAGGAAGGCGTCCAGGGAAACTGGCGCCGTTTATTCCAGATCTCCGGGGCAGGCAGGGGCTGACTCCACTCAACTCCTCCGCACCGCTGAGCTCGTGGCGGGCCTGCAGGGCACCGGCCAGACCCTCATAGCGACTTCTTGTGGCTGGATGTTCTAGAAAGAAAAGCAAACAAGAAACGAACGTCTTCTCCCGGCGCTGAAACGTCTCCTGTTCCCCTGCACACCGCACTGTCCCTGGCTAACACTGCCAAAGCCGTTAACATTTCAAACCCTTTCCACACACACACAGCCTGTCTGCAAAATGAACTTGAGACACTGCCCAGCATTTACACGAAGGCAGACCAAGGCAGACCAAGGCAGACCAAGGCAGACCAAGGCAGACCAAGGCTGCACTTGCAGTGGACAAGGCAAGCCCGCCCCGCAGCAGCTTCTCGCCGTCGTCCCTGCGGCTGCCTGATCGCTACAGCCCTTCCTTTCTCTTCTTCGTTGAATTCCTCACTTTCCAGGAGTTCGCTGCTAAATACAGTCCTGGGAAGTGCGTGTGTGTGTGTGTGTGTGTGTGTGCGTGTGCAGGGCGGCGGTGTACAACCTCTGCATGTCTGAAAGCTCAGGGTGGATGAGCCTGGGAGTGAACACAGGTACAAGGTCAGCTTTGCCCATGACCTTGGAGGCCACTCCTCTCAAAGCCTCCCGCTGTGATGAGACGGCTGTCCAAGCTTACTCTCATTTTTTTTCTTTTTTTCATAGCTAAGTCATTTTTTCTTCTTGAGAAAAGCAGGTTTAGGATTTTCAGGTTTGATACGTCTCATATTTCAGTAGGATGTGTCCAGGGATGGCTCAGCCATGTGCGAGAGACTCGGGACCCTTGCACCTAAGGCCCCCAAGAGCTCCAGAATCCACCCCGCTTCCTCCTCCTCTCTGCTTTCTGGGACAGTCATGCAAGTCTTGCCTTCTACCTGTCCAGAATAAACAGACCTTCAGCAATCCTGAGCCCTCTGCCCCTCAGGGACCCAGCAGAGGGAGCCCAATCCTCTGCCCTCCCCACCTGGGACCTGTCCACCTGGGACCAGCCGAGCTCTCCTTCCAAAAACCTGCTGAAATACAAACATGCCACTCGCTCCTGTCCTCTCTCTCCTCCGTGCAGCCTGCATTAGCCTGCATGTGTCCTAGCTCTAGTTTGAGCCTTATAATTCTTCAGGACAGAAGCAAAGCTCTCACCGGGCAGCAACCTACCTGTTTAGAACAGCCCATTCACCTGCTCCGTCTCAGGGTCCAGATCAATGTCGTAAAAACAGGGCCGGGTGGGGAGTCCAGGCATTGTGCTCATCTAGGGTAAAAACAGCAGCAAAAGTAAGCTTGCAGGGATCTGTCCTCCTACCTTCCCCTGGGGGAGAAAGCCCCAGGCACACAGAGGACATCCCTTTGTGGCTCTCAACAAGGCAGGCACCTCTTATTCTGTGTGTATTAAAAGTCGCACTGCCTCACATGTTAAACGTCAAGTCACCGATCCTGTTATGGACTTGAAGGGACAACCCCACATTCTCCTGGAAGAGGCCAAGCTTCGCCAGGGTCTTCTACGCTGAGATGAGACGTGGCAGGGAGGAGCTCCCACCCGCACTGGCGACAGCAGGGGCTGGGGAGGCCAAGGAGTCGCCACTCACCTCTGACACCTGTACCTCACAAGACAGCAGGAGGCGCAGGGCCTGCTCACATTTAAAGTTAGTTTCAGCAAGGCTTGTTTTAGTGAGGCTACAGCTTCAGTGACATGTCAGAAATCGGAATCCTTTAACCTGGGCCTCGATTTTCTATAAGCTAGAGGGCATTACAATCACCATTCTTATTGGTCCGACATGCCTTTCTAAAACTCAGCTGGACTGCGTGTAAGTCCCATTTGCACTTGATTCTTTTCTAGAGACTCAGTTTTGACAAGCATTTGCTTAGAGACAGATTTGCAATGCTTGTTAAGTAAAAATGTAGTGTATTTTTATCTGTTAACAATGTCCTGTATAATGAACACATACAAGCTCCAAATCAGATTCAGACAGGAAAACGGCTTAGACTGAACTTCTAAAATGTGACTATGAGAAAAAAAGGATGAGTCATCTTCTCTACCATGAAACAAGCACACTTTAGAAAACCTAACTCTGACATCTGAGTGCCAATCAACACTCCCTAAAATAACCCCCAGGGATCTGACAACTGGTTTCTTCCTTATTCCGTAAGAGACAAGGAAGTGAGGGTATGGGAACAAGAAGTGGGAAGGAAGGGACTGGTTTCCGCATGGAGCAGAAAACCCAGCAGATGATGTTGTGAGGTACACGTGCCCGTGGGCGTGGACATGGCAGCCGTGAGCGCACAGCAGGAAACACTTAGACGATCTGAAACAGCAAGATTTTTGGTACTTTTTCCCAAAGAGAATGTTTCCCCTTCAACATTGGTCAATGCTAATCAGGAAAGAGACAGACAGACAGACAGATACCCACTGTGTACACATAAATATAAGCCTACATATAAAACTCCAAAGCCGCCACACTTTGAATTAATGTATAAAATACTCAAATCCCCTGAGCTCCACTGAGCAACCACAGACATCAAATAGCGGTTAAGCCACCTCACGGCAGCCAGAAACATTTTGGCCCACGTAAAATCCAAGGCCTCTGACACATACTTTGCACTAGATGATAAAGTCTTCCACCGGGCAGGCTGTGTGTGTCTCTCTGAGCTGCAGACAAAGTTACTGGTCTTCGGCCTGACCACTGCCAGCTCTGTTTTTGTTGCTATAGTTACCCCTCTGCCTGCAAACAGCAGAAGTGACTTCACAGCGAGCAGCAACGACTCTCAGTCGGTGGTTGCTGATAACTTCCCCAGAAGGAACACCGTATTTCTGTGGTATTCAGAGTGCTGCGTAAATGGTTTAACCTTCCCACCAAAAGGGAGTGTCTATAAACCCTAGAGGCCAAGAAACCTGGGTGTGGGATCAATGCCACCCTTGGGACAAGGCTATCCAGCTATGAGCACCTTCTTAAGCCCTCCTCTACTTTTCTTCCAAATAAATAAATGAATCTTAAAAAAAAAAAAAACAAAAAAAAAAACAAAAAACATGAACTCCCTGAATTTCAGGCACAAGCTCTAGAGCTGTCAGCAAGACAGACAGCGTGTGTCCCTACCACATAGCACTACTGGAGAACTGAGCGTAAGCCATCAATAAACTTTAGCTGAGATCATATAAGAGGGCCTCACAAAGGTTTGTAGAAAAACAGAATTAAATGTTTTATTTTGATGCAAAAATTTTGAAACTGATGCATAGGTTTTTCAATAGATGCATTTTCCCATTAACTTTTCCCAGACCCCTTCTGTATGGGATCATGACCAAAGGCCCTCAACAAGGCCCTTCCTGGATTCAGCCAAGGGTACACTGCCCTGGGAAATCTCTTATTCAGTAGAAAAGTCATGGCATCGTACTTGAACTGACACCAAGACGGTGCACAGCAAGAGGATGAATCCTGCTTTGTCCTCGGCAGTGAACTCTGCTGGTTTGGCACCTGCTTGATGGCGGCAGCAGAACATTAGGATGGGACAGACAGACGGGCTCCTCTCTCACAGCCCTCACTTACCGTTCCCACTAAGGGGTACAGAAAGCCAGCCCCGACGCTGGCGCGGATATCGCGAATGGGCAGAACGAAGCCAGTGGGCACACCTTTTTGCTCTGGGTTGTGTGACAAGGACAAGTGTGTTTTGGCCATGCAGATGGGTAGACTCCCAAAGCCCTGGGGAAAGCAGGGAACAGAGGCAGGACGAATCACAAGCTGACCACAAACCAAGGACACCTGGGCATCGTGATTATATGGATTCTTAATTCCATTTCACATCGAACTCTTTATACCTGTCTTTACATCTCTGCCTCACTGTCATCTTTAGTTATTTTAGACAAAAAAAGAATCTCTGTTGAGTGACAGAAGTACTTACAATCATATTGTACAAGTGAATATTTTAGTTCATCTATATAATCAATTAAAGATAGCAGTTTGAAGTAAACATGAGAATAAAATTGTAGAGTTTCTAAATATTGTCATAAGACATTCCACATTTCCTCACGAGTCTCCCATACACTCATGGAGCACTGACGGGTAAATGATGAACTCAGGACTGGATCACGTAGTCCAAACCCAGAGTTTCAGAGAGAAGGGAATCAGTGGGGAGAACCCAGGGATTCTGACTTCCAGGGCTCATTCACGAAGAGTTGACAGAACAGGCTAACCAAACATCTACCTGCTTTGTGTAGACTTCAGCTTTCTGCTGGGCTTCTGGGAGCAACTCAATGTCATCGGCCCCGTAGATCTTCTGTGCAATGATCCTGATCTTTTCCTCAATGGGAAGCTAAGGCACAAGAAAGGGAGGGGGAGAGCATTACTGGATGGACGTGAGGATGCTTGGCCAGCACGCGGCCCCATCCCAGGGCAGTGTCCCCCGAGGGGCCACAAGACATTTTTTATGTACATATATAGACATGCAAATAGTTTGAGGTTTGCTGGGGTAGAAACACTTTAACATTGAGTCCTAGATTTTATTAGTGGAAACTGTCTCACAGAGGTAAAGTGATTGTAGCTACGTGAGCAGTCTTCAAAATGCTTGTGGCAGGGCGGAGCTTGGCCCAGGGAGTAGACATTTGCATTCCACACTGGAGTGTCTGACTTTGTTTTCCAACTCTAGTGTCCTGCTAAGGCAGACCCTGGGAGGCTGTAGGTAATAGCTCCAGTAGTTGGGTTCCTGTCACCCATGTGGAAGACCCGGACTGAGTTCCTGGCTCCCAGGACCTCGGGTCAGCACAGTCCCAGCCACTGCAGGTATCTGGGGAGTAAACCAGCAGATGGGAACACTCTGTCTCTCAAATAAAAGCTCATGGAAAATGCTCATTATGAAAAGACTACCCATGGATTTCAAAATTCTTTTGTACTAAAATAAACTTACCTTTTAATTCCATTTTCCATGAACTTAAAATTTTTTCTTAAACTTATTTGCAAAGAGCAAGAAAAAGAGAGGAAAGAGAGAAAGCTATCTTCTAGCTACTGGTTTAGGCCCCAAATGTCCACAACAGGCAGAACTGGGCCAGACTGAAGGCAGGAGCCAGGAAGTCCATCTGTGTCTCCCACATGGGTGGCAGGGACCCAAGCACTTGGGCCACCATCTGTTGCTCCTCAGGATGCCGGGTTGGAGGTGGAGGCGAGACTTGAGCCCAGGCACTCCAACCTGGGGCGTGGGCATCCCATGCAGTGGCTGAATCCACTGTGCCACAATGCCTGCCCCTTCCACAAACTTTGTGAAGTAGCCTATATGTGCAGCTGTATATACACACAGAATATATATATACAAAGATACTATACTAAAATTAGGCAATATATCTGACTCTACGTCCTAGCAACTAGAGCAGAAGGAACATTTTGGGCAAGTCTTGTTTTTTGAAAGGAGTGGTAATCTAGCTATAAAAGTAAGAATTCCTGGGGTGAGTGTTGTGGCTCAGTGGATGAAGCCGCTGCCTGGTGGCTGCAGCCCATTTTGAAGTGCCCGACTAAGGTTCTGACTCCTGCATGCTCCCGATGCAGCTTCCTCTTAATGCGGCTGGGAGACCACAGGCAGTGGTCCAAGTCCTCGGGTCCCTGCCACCCCCACGGGAGACCCGGGGGAGCTCCTGGCTTCAGCGTGGCCCAGCACTGACTGCTGCGCCCATTTGGGGAGTGAACCAACAGACGGGAGGTAATTCTGTTGCTCTGCCTTTCAAAGAAAGAAATAAATCTTAAAAAAAATTTAAAAATTCCCATTCCCCTTGGAACTAAACACCGATCATTCATGAAGGGGCTTTGCATAACGGACATGAAGAGACTGATCACCAGCTTTGTAAGTACACAACGTAGGTGACTGTCACATGCGTCTCGTAACCGGAGCTCCACGAGTGCCAAGGTGTGCTGAGATTCCCAGCAGCACCAGCGCTTGGGTGGAGGGGTGATTTTAGACACGTAGATGCTAAGCGAGATGGAGTGGCAGCCCATTGTTCGCCGGGACAGAGAAAAGTTCTGAATGGAAATGGGCTCTATAGTTCCTCCGAGTCTCTTGAAGGCCTTTCCAGCCTGCAGCTCCAGATTCGGGCACTGCGGATGGCGGCTTGGGAAGGGAGCCATAACTGCTTTACACTTGCGTGCAAATTTGTTTGTGGCACTTTAGTTTGCTTAGAGATTTATTTATTTATTTGAAAGGCAGAATGGCAAAGAGAGAGAGATCGCCCATCTGCTGATTTACTCCCCAGATGACCATGACAGCCAGGGCTAGTCTGGGCTGAAGCCAGGAGCCAGAAATTCTATTGGGTCTCCTACATGGGTGGCAGGCACTCAAGTACTGAGCCATCACCTGCTGCTTCCCCAGGTGCATTAGCAGGGAGCTGGAACAGAAGTGCAGCAGCCGGGACTCGAACCAGCATCCATATGGGATGTGGGCCTCCTAAGCGGTAACAGCCTATCTTGCTGTGCCCTGTTCCTGACATTTTCTAAAAAGATAACTGGTTGCACAGGTTTTCAAACCAGTCATAAAACCAACCCTCAGGAGAAGAATGGCAGTGTCAAGAGGAGAATGTTAATTAATGTTAATTAATTGCCAGCATTTTATCCGAAAGGGACACAGAGAAACCACCCACGTTAAAAGCTAAAACTCAAGGGTTTCCTCCTTTCATATTTTTCAGGTTATTTTCCAAAGTGTCTGATTAAAATCCAAGCCAACAACAGCCTAGGGAATTCAAGCAGAATGAACTACCACATACACCTTGCGTTCCTAGCGCAGCTTCCAGTTGTGGGAGACGTACTGCGTCACGGCCTATCACATCCTGACACACATGGGACAGGGAAAGGGAAGTCCATAGTAGTCACCTTTCTCTGAATGACTCTGTGTGTCATGGGATAAGCAGAGCTCCTGCTGGGGGAGACGCCGCTCTCTTACTCGGTGATGGAAACGGTGACGAAGCTTGCTGGGGGGGCTTTGGTTTTGCACCCAAGGGCGTCTCTGAACTTGAGGCAGCGCTGTACCAGGAAGTGAGCTAGGGAGCCCGCTTCCTTGCCCCACGGCTAGGAGGTGAGAACATTTTCTCTGGCTTGACGTAGCCCTTGCCAATCTGCTACGCGATGGTCGGAGCCTTGAGTTAAAGGCCATCACGCGTCTTAGAGCAAAAGGACCCGTGTGAGGAGCCGTGTCGAGGGAGGATTTGAATCCACCTCCATGCTGTCCGAGCCCGGGCGCCTGCTCCGTAAGCAAGCAGCACCACTAATACGACAGCTGCCTCCCGCTGAGGCGGGCTGTGGCCATGTGACTCACCTACGTGGGAGCCCAACCACAAGGCTGAAGCTGCCGAATGTGGGCTCCACAGAGGCGGCCACCCAGAAACCTCCCTGTCACTTTGTTTGGGGTTTGTTCGGTTGTGGTTTTTTTGTGCACGACAAGCAACCCACCTTGAGGTCGTAAAGGAGCTGGAAGCTGCTGGGCACCTGCGCCGCTCTCTGCACGGCCTGCGCCAGGGCCAAGGCGCCCTTGCCCCCTTCCGCCCAGTGAGTGCATTTCACGGCGTCAAAAGCTCCGTGCTCTCTGGCGAGGCGGCCCACGAGGTCCAGCTCGGCCTCGGTATCTGTCCTGGAAAAGCAGCGCTTCGTGTGAAGGCAGGGAAGGCGGCGGGGGCAGGATGGGCTCTGCCCTCTTCTGGCCGTGAAAAGCCCTCTGAGTCACCAAGCGGGGAAGGGGACACAGATCGGCTAACACGGCCGGGGTCTCAGTGTCAGCCGCGTGAATGTCCTAGCTGGAGGACTCAGCCAGGTACTTCCTCTTCATGTGCCTTGATCTCCACGTGGGTGAAAGGGGATGAATGATCACAGCACTGATTTTACTGGGATGCTGTGAGGTTTCGAGGGTTAAATACACATAAAGCACTCGGAACATTTTCAGCACGCCACAGGCAATCAATCAATATTAGCTTGCGAGAACAAAAAAAAAAGTCCTCCATTCCACTGTGCTGAAGCCATTATGACAAACCCCACACCTCAACAACCCACACAAGTTCCTGCAGGAGCTGTCGGCTCAACACTCACAGCTTCCCACCCGAACCGGGAGCAGCGACAGCAGGCTGCAGGCCCGTGACCTCTGCCAGCACAAAACGCCTCCCAGGATCCAAAAGGGAGACTTCACTTAGAGCCCGTGTGATACCCACTTCACTGATGGGAGGAGCAGGGGGCCCAGGTGCCAAACCTGACCTCTGGGTGCCCCGTCCTTCTGTCACATCACAGCCCAACCCACAGGCCATCCCCAGGGCAGTAACAGCAAAACCAGTCAGCTGCAGGAGGCGCCTTCTGGCCACTGCCCCATCTCCCCTTGTCTCTCACTTGAAGTCACCTACTTGAATGCATTCATGGCCACCACCACTGGAACTCCAAACATTCTGGCATTTTCTATTTGTTTCCTCAAGTTACAGAAGCCGTTTTCCACCAGCTGCAGGTTCTGAAAAAGCAACAGGGAAAGGGAGACCTGTGAGGTCAGAGAAAGTGCCGCCTCCTGCCAGGGGACACTGGCTGTCAGGCCACGGTGGTGGTGGTGGGGGGGACGCTGTGCAGGGCGCCTCCTGCCTGCAGTTGTGCGTGGTTCCCAGGCATCTTGCAAGCACCAGGGCGGCCTGTTTGCTGCCACTCTGCTGACTGAGGGGATGAACTGCCCCTCCCGACGTTACATTGAGACCCTGCGTGCTGACGTCCGGTGCCACGACACGCACCGTCTCTACTCAGCAGGGCACGGAACCCTTCCACCAGCAGAGAGCCCAGCACGGTGCCTGGCACCAAAGAGCCACGAACACTGTGAGGCAAACAGGAAGCAAACAGCGAGACCGGGGCTGCTTTCAGTGAACCCAACCAGGAGTCTTTGCTGGGACCAAGCGCGGAGACAGAGGCGCACACATCTTTAGGAGCCGCCTGCTGTGAAATCCGAAAGGGAAGTGAATCAAAAACACCTTGAGAGGATCAGGGCCCCGCTGCCCCGCAGTGGAGACTGCCGACAGCACAGCCCCTCCTCCAGAGGGAAGTGATTACTCGGTGAATGACGGCATGGACACGCACCGAGTAGTCATTACACACGCGTTAGGAAAACCGAGGCCGACCTGTGCTAACGTGGACCTGTCCAGGATGTACTGAAGTTACCAAACTCTGGAGAGCTTAATGAATTCCATTTTTGGACAAACACGTGCATAAATCATGAATCTGTTTTACATATTGAGAAAAAGACACCCATTGTCAAGGGGGCTTAAATCATATGGATTGTGTTCTTGTGAGGTTTACCCCCCCAAAGGTATGTCACAATTATAAACTTATATATTAACTACTTGAAGGAATAAAAATGTCTTTGTCTTCTCTGAGGGGACTTCAAAAAGTTCATGGAAACACGGAATCAGAAGACAAGTTTATTTCTGGGTATAAAACATGGAAAGTCCACAGGTGCACAGCTCCCACGGACTTCCTGAGGGCCCTACATCTAAATGCATACCCAGCAGTAACAGTGCTCGGTTTGCAGACCCCCCCAAAAATAGCAGAAGTGGATCAAGTTAAAGGTTACCCACAAAGATCACTATTAACATGATTCATGCTTTTTTTTTTTTTCCCCGCTTTAATAACTGGAAACTGAGGTCAGGATTTATTGGATGTTCTAAAGAGCACTCCTCATTCTTTAGCTCGAGTCTCACGAAAACCAATTAATCTGTAGAGCTGATGGGGAACAGTGTTAAACGAGCAGAATGTCTTAAACGCAGGCACCAGCTGGGCCAGTTTGGGGCAGTCACTGTAATTAGATACAGCAAAGGCTGGGGGTGGGGGAGGGGGTGGGCAGGAGGGCCAGAACTGTGAATTCCCCGCCCACGCCTGAATCAGGCAGATGACCATAAAAGGCAAGTCACCACTCAGCAGGCAGGCAGACTGGAGGCACCGGCACATTTTTTCCCCCCTGGCTGATTCTGAAATACTTCATTGGGGGCCTGAAGAGTGACACTGTATGGCTCGATCACTTAAAAACCCGTCCCCAAAAGGTAGCAAAAATTGAATTAGCAGCGACAGCCACTGACCTTGCCACCTGACCCCAGGGTCTGCAGCCTTGCACGCAACCACCCTTAACTGGTTCTCTGGATTATTATTTTTTTTTTATGATGTGACTATGGAATGGTCTGAGCTCCGTTCTTTGGGCTCCTGACTGTATTTCGGCCCCTTCATATGGATTTACACCTGCAGAGGGAAGTGCATCTCAAGAAAAGACCTCTTCTTTCACTGTCCCTAGAGGTTGCCCACGTCCCCGAGACCCAGCCGCTGGCGGGAGGCACACCTTCCCTGCACACTCACTTAACACAGTCTGCAGCACACACAGCCTTTCTGCATCCTGCACCCCCGGAGCCAACCCCACCCACTCAGTTCCCCCAGGGGCCAGGTGGATTCCTGCAAACTGCCTGATTCCGGGTGTTGGGTTTCTACAAGCGATAAGAAATCATCCAGGTTACCTCCTCTGTGTAGTCCTTGGGAAGGGGCAGTCCCGCGGTGACCTGCATGGAGGAAGCAAAGTCAGAGAATGCCCTAAATACAGCGAGACTGCAGCTTAGACTGGGGGACTTGGTGCCTGGTGAAGGCAAGGGGCCACACGCCTGGGGGAATGCTCAGCAGGGTAATGGGCAGAGGACAATCACAGAAATCACACCACGCAGAACAAGGCTGCTCTGGGCCGGTGTCTGGGTTTGATTCTCTGTTCCAGTTCCCAATTCCAGCTGTCTGCTCACGTAGGCCTAGGGGGCAGGAGGTGATGGCTCAAGTGACTGGGTCCCTGCCACCCATGTGAGAGACCCGATTTGAGTTCTAACTCATGGCTCTAGCCCTGGCCATTGTGGGCATTTGGGGAGTGAACCAGCAGACAGGAACGTTCTCTCTCTCTGTCTTCATTGTCTGCTTGCCTCTCTGCCTCTCAAATAAAAATTAAAAACAAAAACAAAAAAAGGGCCGGCGCCGTGGCTCAACAGGCTAATCCTCCGCCTTGCGGCGCCGGCACACGGGGACTTCGGGGCGCAGGATTCTGTCCCGGTTGCCCCTCTCCCAGGCCAGCTCTCTGCTGTGGCCCGGGAGTGCAGTGGAGGATGGCCCAAGTGCTTGGGCCCTGCACCCCATGGGAGACCAGGAGAAGCACCTGGCACCTGGCTCCTGCCATTGGATCAGCGTGGTGCGCCGGCTGCGGCAGCCATTGGAGGGTGAACCAACAGCAAAGGAAGACCTTTCTCTCTGTCTCTCTCTCTCACTGTCCACTCTGCCTGTCAAAAAACAAAACAAAAACAAAAAACAAAAAACAAAAAAAAAAACCAAAAAACAAAAACAGGCTAAAAAGTGCAATTTCTGGGGTGGGTGTTTGGCCTGGCAGTTAGGGTGCCAACATCCCACATCACAGTGCTGGGTTCAATCCCCAGCTGTGGTTCCCAAACCCAGTTTCCTGTTAGCACAGACCCAGGCGACAGTGGAGATGGTGCAGGTGCCTGGGTCCCTGGCTCTTACCCGGAACACCTAGACTGACTTCCCGGCACCTGGCTTTGGCCCTGGCCAAGCCCCGGCCACTACAGACATCTGGGGAGGGAATGAGTCCACAGGAGCTCTCTCTGTCTTAACACCCCCCCCCCCCCCGAATAAACACAAGTTCATAAGGCGTGTAAACAAGTAGGCAGTAGGACTTCAGGAAAATACAACATTCAGGCTGGAGCTGCAGATCAACTGGTCCCCACTGGGCTGGCTGCCAGGGCCTCCATTCAGAGGGAAGCAGTGCAGTGAACAAAGAGGTTTACGTGTAGGGTCGGGCCTGTGTCCCGGGCGGTGTAGGTACTGTCAGATGTTTTGCTCAGAAAGCTGCAACCAGGAACTCATTGTAGCCACATCAAAGTGCCAAGAGCAGACAGTGCCGGTGTGTGGCAGGGCAGTTGGCACCAGGGCTGCCCGACCACCCTCGCTTCCGGTACCCTATTAATCATGAGGCTAAGAGGAGCTTAATGCAGCGACAGGGGTAAGGCAGCCGGCTTCCCGTGAGCCTTCAGAACATTCCAGATAACCAGGCTCTTCCACCCCGGACCCTCACCGTGGGGCCACCTCCATGCATCTTGAGAGCCCTCACAGTGGCGACGAGCACCACCACGTGAGGGCGGAGACCGGAGTACCGGCATTTGATGTTAAAGAACTTCTCCATTCCGATGTCTGCTCCGAATCCTGCTTCGGTCACTGCAAGTAAGGAGAGAAGCCACTGTGAAAATGCCACCAGCCCCTCTCAGGGCAGCAGGCAAACAGGCTCAGGCCACTGGTTCCGAAGGAGGCGCTCACCCACGAAGCCGTCAGGGCCGACCAGCTTGAGTGCGATCCGGTCTGCAATGATGGAGGAGTTCCCATGTGCGATGTTGGCAAAAGGCCCAGCGTGGACAAACACAGGGGTGCCCTGGGGGAAACGGGACAGTGAGCACAGCAGTCAGCCCCACTTGTGGCATCTCAGGGTCACGGGCACGGGATGTCCCAGGAATAGGAAACAAGACCCCCCAGAGGGAAACTGCTGGGGCTCCCCACAAGGTTCATGGAAATATACGTGATGAAAAGACCGCGCAATGAGCTTCGCAAGTTTCTGCATGGAAATAAACTTCTCTTTCATTTCTTTCTTTGAGAGGCAGAGAGAGACAGAGAAATCTCCCATCCTGGTTCACTCCCCTGCTCACAACGGCCAGGCCTGGCCAGGCTGAAGCCAGGGGTCAGGAGCTCAATCCAGGTCTCCCATGTGGGAGTCAGGAGCTCAGTTACATGAGCCATTACCTCTGCCTCCCAAGTTCTGCGTCAGCAGGGAGCTTGAGCCAGAAACAGACCTGGGACCAAACCCAGGCACTCCAATACGGGATTCGGGGCTCTTTCCTTTTTCTTTCTTTTTTCCTTTTTTTTTTTTTTTAAAGATTTTATTGCTTTCATTTTTCAAGTTCCCTAACAGTCTTCCCTGCACCCTCCCTCTCTCCCCTCTCCCCTTATTTAAAAGGCAGAAAGACATAGAGAAAGAGATACTCCATCTGCTGTTTCACTCCTTAAATGCCCGCAACAGCCAGGGCTGAGCCAGCCAAAGCCAGGAGCCCGGAACTCTATCTGGGTCTCCCATGTGGGTGGCAGGGACCCAAGGACACGAGCCACCACTTGCTGGCTCGCAGAGTGCACATTAGCAGGAAGCTGGATCAGAAGTGGAGGAGCTGGGACTTGAACTCAGGCAATTCCGAGAGGGGAGTGGGCATACTAAGTGGCATCCTGCTATGCAAAATGCGTACCCCAAACTTCTTTTTTAGCTCTATTTTCCATGCACTTTTGGCAGGACCCTTGTACAGTCACCTCGTTCAGACCTGAGCAGTGCTGCACTCACAGCTGTGAGGAAGAATGGGAGGAAAGAGGCAAGCAGGTAGAGAAAGGCCCCTCCCGGGGAGTGCCGACTGTTAGCAACTGTTAGCTCCCGGGAGGCAGGAGTCGCTGGGCTCACCTCTAAGGTCTGCATGAGATTGGGCTTGATGGCATCCTTCATGAGCACCGTCAGGGCTCCGCTCACCCCCTGCAACGCAAATGCACAAAGCATCACCTCCTAGCAGCCAAAGCCCAGCCTTCTGCAGCCAACCTTCAACATGCCACGGTGCCCTTTAGCCACCTTGGACCAACTGGTACTTGCACCTGAACTTGACCGTCCCCCCCATCCCGCCCCCTCCATCCCACCCCACCGCCCCGATACATTAGAAGGTATTAGTGATTTCAGGTGTGGAGAACGGACAGGGTAAAAATGAGAGTCAAGTGCAATTTCCAGACAAACACAGAATTCTAGAAACAAGCATCTCCAATCTTGGTGGCTGATTGACGTGGAGGGTGTCTTGCAGAGTAGTTTATGGCAGGGAAAAGATAATCACTGGGTTATTTGTATCTAGGCAGAAATGGGTAGAACCCAGCTCCGTGTGTTTTGCAAAGCTGAAACCGAACTTTTCATCAGAAGTTCAATATCAACTCCTCAACGTTAGGTCTCTCTTTTAAGCCACCCAACCACAGCTGCCACAAAGTAAAATAAAGCTTTGCTTCCCATTTATATACAACCTAGATGAGTCTCTAAATCCAAGTTTTGGGTGTTAAAATTTAAAAAGCATATTAACTGAAAACAGGAAGTTAAGATTTCCCCCTGTTTTCTAAATTCACCTGCTGTACCACTAATCATCAGCCAACTATTTTGGTGTCTGTTAACACAAACAGCCTTTGAAAACTTCACTGCCAGGAATTCTTATTTCAAACCTCCTGTTACGGTGCAGAGTGCAGAATCAGCCCTGAGGTGAAGAACGAGCCCTGATCTGGCTAAAGAACTGAGCCAAGTGCCGTGTATGTGGTGAGGCTGATGAGGAGGCTGTGCTGACGCCACACTCGGCCACTGCGGCCTCACTCTGGTTTTGAGGCTCTCTGCAGAGTCAAGGCCTGCGCCTGCTCTGGGAGACACAGGACGGAGATGTGACTCAGGTCACCTGGCAGGTGTGGTCCCTTCCTGCACACACGACCTGGTAGAGGAAGCACTTCTCACCCACTTCCCAACGATCTCGTAATTAGCAAGGCCTGGCCGAGTTAAAGAGCGTACTGCATCATCTTAAGATAGATAATGAATGAATGAATGAGTGAGTGAGTGAGTGAGTGAGTGAGTGAGTGAGCTTTTTAATCTGAGCGACAGGGAGAGCTCCAATTCACTGGTTCACTCCCCAGATGCCCACACTGCCAGGACTAGGCTGGGGCCAGACCAGGAACCAGGAAGTCACTCCAGGTCTCCCACGTGAGTGGCAGAGACCAACGACCTGAGCCCCCACTGCTGCCCTCCAGGGTCTGTGCCAGCAGAAAGCCGGAGTCAGGAGCTGGTGCTGGTGTGCGGCGTGCAGCTTCGCCGGCCTCCGACCTGCCACGCCAACGACCACCCTCAACTGCAGCACCTTACCGGGGCATAATTCTTGTTGTCAGTGACCACGGAGGGGTGCAGGGACGACGGACACAGACATGGACTCACCAGGTCTTCGGCACTAATGGGCTCCCCTTTCTTGCTCGATGCTACCACCATTTTGCCCAGTCTCTCTCTCATGTCCTCTAGAGAGCTGGTCAGAGCCAGGACAGCCATGATTTCACTGGCCACCGAGATGTCAAACTGGGCCTGTGGGCAGGAAGCAGACACAACAGCATTAAACCGGAAGCAGGAGTTGTAAAAGTTACCCTGTTGGGCACCCCAGGCTTAGCCAAATAGCGTAAAAGGATGCAAACAGCAGAACACTTTGAGCAGCCAATTAAAAAAAAATTCTAGTAAGAGCAATAGGCTATTAGCTTATAGTGTGGAGTCAGGCAACTCTAGTGTCCTGTCCCACTACGGAAGATCTCAGAAGCTCTTACGCCAAAGTGGAAACAAAAAAGAAGGAATCTTTAAGCAGTTTATAAACAAGGATAGTCACTGGGGCTCTCCACCTCCAGCAGAGATGCTGGGGGAAAACACGCAGGTGACACATGCGATGCACTGCAAAAGCTGTCAGGAACGCGCGAGTCCCACGCCCACGCACTTCCATTTTAACAGGGAGGAGGCACAGCCACACCTGGCGGTGCCATCGGAACGGGAGAGGGGGGACGAGGAGCAGCAGCAGCAAGATCAAGTTCACATGAAGTGGTGAACAGTTACCGTCCGTGTGTGCCCTTTCTCCGTTGGAGCCTGTCCAATTGTGATCTTCCTTAGGAATCTATCATTGGTATCCAACACTGTGGGAGAAAAGGCACAGGAGCACGTGTCAGCCAAAGCTCCACGAAGCCACGCGGAGCAGCAGAGCTTTAAAGCAACAAGGCCAACCTAACGATGGTCCCCTAACATTTGACTTCAAAATCAAGGGCAAAGCTGGGACAGAGGCTCAAGCTAAGAAACAATGCCCACATACCATGATTGTACAGGAATTATTTTTAAAGCATCAAGCTACGGAAGGGCTTGGTTTTATCCCATCTAGAGAATTAAAATAATTAATTCAACACCTGAAATCTCTTTTATAAGAAATTCTTATAATATCATAATATTATAAGAAAAACAGGCTGGCGTTGTGGTGTAAAGTGGGTAGTAAAGTCACCACGTGAGATGCCAGCAGTCCATATGGGCATTAGTTTGAGTCCTGGCTGCTCCACTTCTGATCCAGTTCCCTGCCAGTGGCCTGGGAAAAGCAGCAGAAGATGGGCCAGGTGTTTGGGCCCCTGTCACCTACACGAGAAAACTGGGTGATGCTCCTGGCTTCAGGCTGGCCCAGCCCCGGCTATTGTGGCCACCTGGGGGGTGAACCAGTGGATGGAAGGTCTCTCCCTTTCTCTCTGTAGCTCTGACTTCAAATAAGTAAATATTAAAAAAAAAAAGACACTTAAAGAAAAACAAATATTCCGCATGTGGCCCACAGGCCCCGAGGTGCATTGTTCTGTAGGAAGAATCACTGACCTGACACCACCCTGAGAAACACAAAAGCCATGCACTCAGGTCAAGTGCAAGTTACTCAGGCTGGCCCAGGCCAAAGCCAGGAGCCAGGAGTTTCATCTGGGTTTCCCATCTGGCTACAGGGGCCCAAGCACTTGGGCCATCCTCTGCTGCTTTCCTAGGTGCATTAGTAGGGAGCTGGATTGGAAGTGGAGCAGCTGGGACTCAAACTGACGCCCACAGAGGATGCCAGCAATGCAGGTGGCAGCTTTACCCATTATGCCACAGCATTGGCCCCAGAAATCATTTCTATTCTGCTCTCAGAATAGTCACCCAATTGTATAACCTTGGCAAAGACCAACCAACTAACCAACTCTAACCCCATCTCCCAGGACTCAGAACTGCTAATATTTTAATGCATTCCTGACTTTGCTTTGTTTATTTATTTTAAATAAGTTGTTCGCACCTCACTAGTACCAGCTCTACAGGAGGAGTCGTTCCATTCTCAAAGGCACAAAACCCTGCCCAAGGGTTCCAGCCCACAGTACCAAACGGAACCCCGCCCACAGTACCAAACGGAACCCCGCCCACAGTACCAAACAGACCCTGCCCACAGTACCAATGGGACCCTGCCCACAGTACCAAACGGAACCCCACCCACGGTACCAACGAAACCCCGCCCACAGTACCAAACGGAACCCCGCCCACAGTACCAAATGGAACCCTGCCCGCAGTACCAAACGGTGCAGGGCGGGACCTCAGTGAGGACTGCTGGCTCTTCCAGCAGTGTGACACCACCACGGCCCTCATACGACTGCTGGATCAACTCTGGTTTTGGTATGCGTTGTATAACAGGAAATACATTTGAACTTTGTCTCAAATTCCTGACTCAAGACTCCTAGGGCCCTTGGAATTTCGAGGGGGACTGGAGTGTCTTGTTATTCATAACAAACCCCTTTGGATCTCACTTGGGTTCATGCTAATGAGCGGTCCCCCAGTCTCAAGATGGGCCAGGAGGGCCGGGTGATTAAAGGGCCTCATCCACTGATCTCGGGGCTGGGGATTAACCCTGTAAGAACTCTAGGACAGGGGGTGGTCTTGTGGTACTGTGGGTTAAGCCCCGACACGGGCTGCCCCCATCCAAAACTGGAGTGCTGGGATTGAGTCTTGCCTACTCCAACCCAGCTTCCTGCTACCCAGATAGAATTCCTGGCTCCTGGGGCCAGCATTGTTGTGTACAACACTGGTATTCTGCATGGGCACCAGTTTGTGTCCCAGTTGCTCCACTGCAATCCAGCTCCTTGCTCATGGCTCAGGAAAGCAGCAGAAGATAGCTCAAATGTTTGGGTCCCTGCACCCACATGGGAGACATGGAAGAAGCTCCTGGCTCCTAGCTTCAGATCGGCCCAGCCTGCACTGTTGTGGCCATCTGGGGAATGAACCAGCAGATGGAAGATCTCTCTCTGTAACTCTGACTTTCAAAAAATATAAATAAATCTTAAAAAAAAAAAAAAAAAAAAAAAAGAACCAGGCTCCTGACTCCTGGCTGAAGCCTGGCCTAGCCTGACCGAGCCTGGCTGGCTGATAGAGAGTAAACCGCAGATGGAAGATCTCTTTCTCCCTTTTCCCTAACTCCACCATTCGTTTAAATAAATCAAACTTTTTAAAAACTCTCTGGAACCACAAGATTTGATGAGCATCCAGGCTGGATGCTGGGAGAAGGTGCACCCTCCAGGCTGGATGCTGGGAGAGGGTGCACCCTCCAGGCTGGATGCTGGGAGAGGGTACACCCCTGCACCTCCACTGGT
The DNA here is from genome assembly GCA_015711505.1 of Sylvilagus bachmani. NCBI lineage: Eukaryota > Metazoa > Chordata > Mammalia > Lagomorpha > Leporidae > Sylvilagus > Sylvilagus bachmani. Next base: position 2,107,420 of record CM027391.1, read on the forward strand.
GGCTCCTGGGTTGTGTCCTTTAAAACAAAGCAGCAAACTTAGGTAGAGCATTCCCACAAGTTCTGTGAGCTGTTCTAGCAGACGATGAGCCCGAGGTCGTGAGAACAGCCGGTCGGAGGCACAGGGGACAACCTGGACTTGGGATTGGTATGTGAAGTAGAGGCAGCCTGGGGGGACTGAGCCCTGAACCTGTGGGGTCTGCAGTTGGGCTCAACCGTGGGACACTCCAGTCAGGATCCGCCAGAGAACTGGACCGAACCACTGCGGAGGGAAGCCCAGGCCTCTGGTCTCAGAAGGGAAGGACTAAGGGTCACGTGGTATGGGGAGAAAAAATGAGTTTCTATTTCCGAACGTGATGCCAAACAGCAACAAGGAACGCAAAACGAGAAACAGCAGCAAAGACCTGGGCAAGGAGCGGAAGCATGCTTAGGGCACTGGATTCCACAGCAAATCATTTTCCATAAACACCAATAATTTAAACACCAAAAGCAGCGTCTTACCCAGCATTTGGACACACACACACACACACACACACACACACACACAAGCAGTGAAGGTTACAATGTATTCTTGGAGCCGCCTCTTATTTTTTCAAAAAGCACAGTGTTCAGTTCCCTTGTAACTAATTTTTCTGTATAAGAGTCAGTTAACAGGTATGATCCCGTTTTTTCCTTCTACTTTGAAAATTTTCATTGTGTTTGAAAGGTAGAGAGAGTTCTTTTGTCTGTTGGCTCACTCCCCACATGACCACAACAGCCAGTCTGGGTTTCCTTCCCACGTGGGTGTCAGAGACCCAAGCACATGTGCCACACTCTGCTGCCTTCCAGGAACCGGACGGGAAGCCGAGAAGCTGCGACTGGAGCCCAGCGCCCAGAGGTGGGATGCGGGTACCTCCAGCAGCCCCCTCACGCCTGCCCCTGCTAGTACCTTCTCGGAAAGCAGAAATCAGACAGAAAGCAAAAGAAAAGTAAATGAGACAGATTTTTTAAGTGAATCTTTGGTTTATTCTTTATAAAATATAGCATTGTTGAAAGCTACTGAGCCCAAAAGGAGTAACAGCATTGTGATCTTACACATGAACTGTCATCTTAAAAATGCCATAAACTACCAGTTACCCAGGCAATAGAAACACACAAAAACAGTTAATAAGATAGTCTGTAGCTAAATCCTGCCTGACAGGATGCAAATTGCTTCCAGATAGATGGATGCACTGTTGGTACAAAAATAAAATTCTAAGCCATGCTAACTCACTAACCCACAAAGTACTTCAACCTGGAAGGCTGCTTCCTTGTCACAAAAGAATTTAATAAATTGTGGTTTTAAAAAATGATCAGAGGAAGATAGAGAATTGTAAGAAAAATTAAGTCACTTATGCCAGACAAGAGATCTGAAGATAAAGGGCACACATGATTCAAAAAGTGATTAAACCTAATTGCTCTCTGCTTCATGACACCAAAACTTTTTGCATAAAATGAAACTTGCAAAATAAGTTATTTTTGGTTTGTACACGAACTTCCTTGAAACCACCCTCATTTCAATCAACACTGAACAGACAGCAAAAGGTTCAATCCGACAGAGAGATTTCATCACAGCTAAAGGGAGAGAGACTGACAGAGGTGAAAAGAAAAACCATATCGCCATCTTGGTCACGCCTTGACCATACCAATACCGACACATCACACTGGCATTCGGGGCTGCACGTGACGGTGGGGGTGAGCTGTTTAACCAAAACAAATGGTACCTCTTTGCCAAGTTATGGTTTCTGGATCGATATCGAGTCTTGCAAATCTGTTTATCTCTTCGTCTGTCAGTGTGGTGGGGTCTGTCTTTTCAATGCCTAGTCTCTGACGAAGGAGGAAAGACAAAAAAGGCAAAATGAGCCAAAGCAAATATAATCGATAAGAAGAGCATTTTTAAACTTAAAATAAATGTGTCTTCCGATTGCATTTTGCATGATGTGTTTGAAATGCCCTCCTCAGATATTTGATATGGAGACATTTCAAAAGCTTCATGCAAACATGCAGCCAGAAGACACATTTATTTTGGCACAAAAATGTTTGAAATCCATGCCCACATGGGGGTTTTCAAAAAGAAAAAAAAGGGCCGGCGCCGCGGCTCAACAGGCTAATCCTCTGCCTTGCGGTGCCGGCACACCGGGTTCTAGTCCTGGCTGGGGTGCCGGATTCTGTCCCGGTTGCCCCTCTTCCAGGCCAGCCCTCTGCTGTGGCCCGGGAGTGCAGTGGAGGATGGCCCAAGTGCTTGGGCCCTGCACCCCATGGGAGACCAGGAGAAGCACCTGGCTCCTGCCTTCAGATCAGTGAGATGCGCCGGCCGCAGCACTCTGGCTGCGGCGGCCATTGGAGGGTGAACCAACAGCAAAGGAAGACTTTCTCTCTGCCTCTCTCTCTCTCTCACTATCTACTTTGCCTGTCAAAATAAAGAAAGAAAGAAAAAAGAAAAAAAATGCGTTCTATGAAAAAACTATGCATGGGGCTCAAAAATTCCTCTGGCCCAAAATAAACTTCTCTTTTAATTCCATTTTTCTACCAAGTCTTTGAAGTCCCCTGGCAGAGCCCTCCCCAGGGAATGCAAATCATCTTCAACTCAGCCAGGAAAGCTGTGACCCACTGGCTGAGGCGGACTTGGCCTCCCACTCACACATGACCGAAGGTCCCTGTGACAGAGCCCAGGGGCATTTCCCACGCCCAGCCCCGAGGACGCATCCCCGGACAGCCACCCACGACTTCCCTGCCCACCAAACCCAGGGCCACTGAGAAACAGTGACCTGCGAAGCTCCCAAAGGTTCAGAAAGGCGTTTCCTCCTCACTGAGTCCGGGGATTTTACTGAGTCAGGGTGTGGCGTGTGGCTCGGCCATGCTCTGCCATGGAAAACGCTGACGAAGCCAGCGCCCCCTTCTCCTGACTCATGCTGGGTCTGCGTGGGCCCCCACCATCCCCGCTCTTCCCAGAGATCCTTGCCTGTGCTACGAGGCCCTCGTTCCAGAACTTCAGATGTGGTTCCAGAGTGGGCCACTCGCGGGCTTGTGAAATAGGGCTGTGCACCCCGAACACGACGCTATTCAGGGACGCCAGGCTGGGGATCTGCTGAGGACAGTTCGCCTGCCCCGTCTGAGCAACGGGGCTTCCGAGGCGACTTGGCCAAAGGCGCCGTCACTAAGTACACGGGGTACTTACCCGTAACCTTCGGATTTGGATATCAGAGAACTTTCTCACTCCATTCACGGAGGGTACCAAGCGGTTAAAGAGCGCCTTAAAGGAAAGGAAGAGAAGGCCTTTCAGATAAGAATGCACTGCGGTGCCCCTGCACCATCGGTGCTCAGGCGGCCAACGCTACCTGGGCAGCTTCAGCCCCTGCCAAAGGGCCCGTGGGGATCCTGGGGCCCAAGCACCCTACCTTGTCTGTCTGGGTCAGTTCATGGAATATCCGAGCATCGATGGCCGCAGCCACGAGGTTATTGGCTGCAGTGATGGCGTGGATGTCACCGGTGAGGTGGAGATTGAACTACAAAAGAACAGAGGCCTCCTCAGGCTCCCACCACCTCCGTACCTTCCCAGCCTTCACACGGTTACAACCAGAACTCTGTGTTAACGGCCAGCGGCGTACTGATGGCAGAAGGTCCATGACCACCCAACCCAGGAAGTCTCACAGATGGGAGCGAGCGGCTATCCATCCTCGGAGGAAACTCCTCCTACACACAGAACTTGCAGGTCTCGCGAAAAGCTCTGTCCAGCGACCAGAAACGCCTCACAGGGGGCTCCACAGTGTTACTGGGGACAACTCAGCCCTGTCCACGGTGACCTGGAAGGAGCGCAGTGTTCCCAGCTCTCGAGTGGGCACTCTGCACTCACTGCGGGGTGGCTTCCCAAGATCATGCTCCATTTGATCACTTGGTTAAAAGGATCACTCCCACTCAGTGGCACACTCAGAAACCAAGCTGTGCCCCAAGACTCAGATGGCTTCCCCTATGTGCCACTTCTGCTGAGAGACAAGTCGTTTGCCCACAAAAGCTCTAAGGAAAGGGCAGATCTCTGGAGGGGCAAAGATAGGAGAAAGGGGCTGATTCCACCAAATTCAGGAAAACTTTACCTCTTCCATAGGAATGACCTGGGAGTAGCCACCTCCTGCAGCGCCACCTAGGGGACGGCAAGGGCAGAGACTTGTGTTAAGCTTGCATCTCCAAGACTCGCAAACCACACAAAAGCAAATCAGTTTTTGTAACTACTGGGCATGTTGTTTGTTTACTTTTTACAATCATTTGGAGAGATCTAAGTGTTTTCTAATTTTCTTCTACCACGCTAAAACACTTGATCCTGTTCGTGTTGAATTGTCTCTCAATTGAAATCTGAGTCTAAATGACAAAACCATGAACACACAGGTACATACCTACTCATTATCTTTAGAAACAGGTTCCCCGTGATGCCTAACACAGTAAAAGACCCAGCTGACAGCTACATAAAGGCAACCTGTTCAATGTCTTACTCTCATAAATCTACTCTGGCTTTCAAAAAAGGAATACTTACGATATCGCTAAAATGGAGACTACACTTCTTCCTAAATCAGAGACATACATTAGAAGACAGCTTTAGGTTGTCCTGGCCCATGTGAATTATTAACCAAGTCCAATCAAAAATATGCAGGTTACTGCGTTGTCACTGAGGTCAATGTCAAGTTCGGGTACAGAGGCTGCTTTTGTGAGGCAGAGACTCTGCAGGAGAGGAGAAGGCCCACTTGAGGGGGTTGTAAGGACCCTCTCAAAAGCAGAGCGGGTTCAGCACAGCAGGGCTAAGGTGGCCCGTGTCACCACGGCAGTAATCGCCAGGACATGCAGGAGGTGACACCCTGTCACCAAGCCTATGAGAAAGCGAACGCTAAGATCCTACAATAACTCAGAAAAATGTTATTAACAGCATGTTTACACCTCTGCGGCTGTCAAAACCTGAAGGTAAAGTGTGGGTTCTGGTATCGTGTTGAGGTGAGGGTTGGCCTAGCAGTTAAGACACCGGCTAACATGCTGGCGTTCCACGACACAGCACCTGCGTCTGACGCTGGGCTCTCACTCCTGATTCCAGGTTCCTGCTAACACAGCCCTTGAGAGGCAGCAGTTTTGGCTCGAGTAGTTGGGTCCCTGCCACCCACATGGAAGACCGGGATTGAATTCCTGCTGCCAGTTTCAGCCCAGTCCAATACTGCGCCATTATAGGCATTTGGGAGGTCAGTCAGTGAATGGGGGCTCTGTGCCTCTACATCTCAAAAACACCCCACAACAAACAGCAGCACGGCGTTGACCACAGTGGTTCCGAGTCTGAAACAGACTATGGTACTTAGTAACGGTGCCTTTGGCCGAGTCACCACTGGAGTCCCATTGCTATGATCTGATACTGGAGGGTAGAGTAAAAGACACATAAACGGCTTTGTGCAACTCTGGCACCAGCACACGCTCAGGAAGAGCAGGCTTTTCTTACTCCTAGCAGGGGGAACGTCTGTGGGATGTGTCTTTGATCAGAGAGTCAGCATGAAGAACATTCATGCTCCCCCTTCTTGTCACTGTGACAGTGGACTGTTGGAGTCAAAAGTACCTATATATATATATATATATATATATATATATATATATATATAGCTACACCCGATCCACCCCAGAGAACCCCCTCGCAGTCTCAAATAGTGACAGCAGGAGCTGGGGTGACAGCCCTGTAACAGGTGCCAAGAGGACATCGATGGGGGCTAAAACGTTGGGAGATCCCATAAGCATTCAAGGCTCAAGTGGCCTGGGGGCGCTGACGGACAGGCGGGGGCCCTGCAGCCGCCCTGGTACCTTTGATCCCGAAGGTGGGTCCCTGGGAGGGCTGGCGCACACACGCAAAGACGTTCTGGGAGAGGTGGGCGCCCAAGGCTTGCACCAGGCCGATCGTGGTCGTGCTCTTCCCCTCTCCCAGCGGCGTGGGAGTTATTCTTCGAGAAGAAAGGATAAAGGGGACAAGGTTTACTGACTTGCAGAAATAAGTTTATCTGGATCGCGAAGTCAGATCTAGCCCACCTGTATCCTAATCTCAACAATGAGACAAAAAGAGCCCCGAGAGGAATCTTTCCAGAAGTCTTAGCTGTAATCTCTTAAAAAATCTTGAAATTCAAGAAAATGCCTGATGTATTCTAGCTTTTACCCCTAAAAGGAACAAACGTACTTTACCCTGTAGACAGACACTGCTATAATTTTAATTTCTGAATCTCTAAAACTAGCTTTGATGTATAATTTAGCCTAGGGAAAAGAAAGACGCTCAGTAGATTTACTGAATGACTGCATTTTTGGTCTTCCATCTGAAGACCAGGTTTTAAAACCATAACCTTGGCTAATTTTCTTATCTCTGAAGGATTATAATCTATTTCCCAGGGTAGCTCTAAGGATCAAATGAGATCAAATACAACTGCAAATGCTGAAACAGAATTAAAGGCACTTCACATACACAAGAACATGCTAAGTGCAAATTCAAACTCTGGTAATAATAACGAGGATCCGGGCTAGCGCTGCACCCTAGCGGGTAAAGCTGCTGCCTATAGTGCTGGCATCCCATATGGGCGCTGGTTCAAGAGCTGGCTGTTCCACTTCCGGTCCAGCTCTCTGCTACAGCCTGGGAAGGCAGTGGAGGATGGCCCAAGTGCTTGGACCCCTGCAACCACATGGGAGACCAGGAAGAAGCTCCTGGCTCCTGGCTTTGGATCGGTGCAGTTCCAGCCATTGTGGCTAACTGGGGAGTAAACCAACGGTTGGAAGACCTCTATCTCTATCTCTCTCTCTGTCTCCCCTTCTCTTTCTGTATAACTTTCAAATAAAGAAACAAATCTTTTTAAAAAACAATAACAAGGATCAATATTCAGACTGAACTGTCAGAGGCAGCAGTGGTGTGGCACAGCGGTTGGGATGCCTGTGTCCCCTATCAGAATGCCCGGATTTGAGTCCTGGCCCCACTCCTAATTCCAGCTTCTTCCTAATGCACACCCTAGGAGGCAGCAGGTGATGACTCTGGTAGTTGGGTCCCTGTCACCCATGTGGGAGACCTGGATTGAGCGCTAACTCCTAGCTTCAGCCCCAGACCAGCCCCAGCCATTAACAGGCATTTGGGAAGTGAACCAGCAAATGGGAGCATGCTCGCTCTCACTCGCTCGCTCGCTCGCTCTAACAATAAGAGAAAGATTCTCCCGGCAGAACGAGTGAAAACCATACCCAGTCACCACTACATATTTTCCATCGGGCTGGTGCTTCAGCCGTTCCAGTGCTGACAGCAGAATCTTGGCCTTGGTTTCACCGTACAATTCCACCTCTTCCGAGCGCAGACCAATTTCTCGAGCCAGGCTCCCAATGGGCTTCGGTTTGCAAGATCGTGATATATCAATGTCACTTTGAAAACACAGAAAGTCACTGTCATTATCCGCAGGGTTTAATTCATTAATTCCACAGTAGGCACGACCTCCTGCACCCCAGCTCCACCTCTGACCCTGCCCACAGAGGGAGCACACAGGGACCCAGGGTCACCAGCGGCTAAAACCCAACAATCCACAAAGGTTCCCATTGGGGATATTTTATTTCTACCTTGGCACAGGCGTCCTGAGGTTAAGGCTGTTGTACCGAATCCTCCACTTTCCTGGCTGAAGCGTCTCCAGGAAGCGCTTGGCACTTTCCACCGTACTCTAAATGACATGACGGACCCCAGACTGAGAAGAACGGGCTACCTCCACCTCCCTGCGGCTCCAAACCTAGGCCACTTCAGCTCGGTCACAAAATGATCGGCTACACGCCCCACGCACTCACAGGCTCCAGTGTAGCCACGGAACACAGGCGCCTACAGTGCGTGGGGGCTGCCTACCCACCGACCCCACATCAGATCGTGTGCACGGGGTGGGCAGGGGGCACTTCAAAAAGTTCATGGAAAATGGAATCAGAAGCTCAGTTTATTTGAATGCTAAAAGAGTTGAAAGCCACGCATACAAGTGGTCTTCGGAGTTCATAACAGTATGTATTAAAAAATAATGGTGCACGGACTTCAAGAATTTATGCCAACAAAAGGTCTTTTAACTGCACTTTTCCATAGTCTTTCTGCAGTCTCCTCATGGTATCAAAAGCAGGCAAACCCAGTCCGAGCGCTCGCATTTCTCTCTTCTGGGAAGTTACCGTATTCCAAAGGGAATTGGAACAGGGCATCCCCGCTTCCTCTCCCAATGTGACTCACACCCTCCCTATTCTGCAGCTCCCTTTATCCTTCAACAGGGTCACCTCTTCGCTAGCTTAGACCTTACGCCGCTTCTGCTGTGATGGGACTCGACTGTCCAGAACCGCGCGTCACAACCCTCGGCCTCGCAAGCACCTGCATCAGCATGGCCACTGTCATGGGCCCGACGCCACCCGGCACGGGGGTGATGAAGGCCGCCCTCTCTTTGGCCTCGTTGTACGCCACGTCACCCACGACCTTCTTCCCGCTTGGTTTGGTATCATCTGGTTAGGTAGGAAAAAAAAAATCAAATCAAATCAAAGCAAAGTCTCAGAATCTCAATCCTGGTCTTTAAAATCTCCAAGTTAAGCGGCCACTGACGACAGTCTACTCCAGAAGCTACGGTAGCGTCTACAGGTGAGTTAGTCCTATCAGGTTCAAGTGCCACCTTTACTTGGCGGCTGTGGGGTGACTGGTATTTGTGATTTCCTCGGGAAGAAAATCTTCTTTTACCTGCAAAAATTCCTAAGATGCTCAAACACCTGGAGAATCCTTTTGTAGTCATTCAGGTAGCAAATAAAATAGCAATTAATTTTTTTCTTAAAACCAGCTACCCAGTATATAATGAGCATCTTTTAAAATGTTAATTTGCTAAGGCCTAAAAGGAGATGGGGGGCGGTGTGCGGTGCACAAAGCTCCAGCTATGTCACAGCTGCCAGATGCCGTTTCTACAGCAACTGTCAGCATTTTGTAAGCTCCAAGCAGGAGCTGCAGGAACAATCCAACAACCCATTCCAAAGATGAGCAGCTACTTAAATGGATGCCGAAGGCAAAGAATGTAATTATACTTCCCTTAAAAGGATACAAGAACAACTACAAATCCTAGCAGCAGAGAAGAGCTATTCAACAGAACAAAACCCAGTGATGCATCGTCACTCACTCACACAAAGAACAGCCTACACTTGGCTTCAGCGCACTTCCGGGAGGGGCTGGGCACAGGCCTAGACCTTGAGGCGAAAATGGTATTGAGGAGGCCAGCGCTGTGGTAAAGCCACCTGTGGCTCAGGCATCCCGTATGGGCGCTGGTTCGAGTCCCAGTCGCTCCACTTCACATCCAGCTCTCTGCTGTGGCCTGGGAAAGCAGTGGAAGATGGCCCAAGTCCTTGGGCCCCTGCACCCATGTGGGAGACCCAGAAGAAGCTCCTGGATCTTGGCTTTGGATCAGCCTGGCTCCGGCCACCAGCCGTTTACAGCCATTTGGGAAGTGAAACAGTAGATGGAAGATAGCTCTCTCTCTCTCTCTCTCTGCCTCTGTAACTCTTTCAAATAAATAAATCTTTATTTGTTTTTAAAGTCTGACAGTGGCCAGTGTTGTGGCACAGCAGGTTAAGCTGCTGCCTATGATGCTAGCATCCCTTTAAAAATAAAAAAAGGCCATTGCAGCAGGATCTGGTAGAATCTTAGCCACAACACCCTGCTTCTGATCAGATCTGTAGGGAGGAAGCTCCCCAGTGTGACCCAAAACACAGAATTGAGAGACTTAGACTCTAGGACTAACTGGCTCTTCCACTGTTAGCCCTCAGCCGTTGTGGGCTCCATGTTCATCTGAAGCCCAAACACAAGAAAATGAATAAATAAAACTGCCAACCTCACAGGCCTGCTGCAAACCAAAAGAGAAAACATGCACACTCCCGAACTTGAGAAAGCTTTCTGCAAACACAGGGCTCCTCTTCCTCCCCGAGACACCTAGGGTCTTTTTTCACGTGGACGAGGAGGAGCTGGGGAACACGACTGCTTGGGATAGTTTCAGGTTTCTAGGAGACTACGAAGCAGGGAATGACAACAAAACAGTTCCCTTCATAAGCCCTACAATCATTTCAAGATGCCAAGGAAACAGTCACGGGTTTGCCCTTTGCGTTAGTCCATTTTCTGTTGCGATATCAAAAAGGCTGGGTATTTTATAAACAAAAGAGGTTTATTTAGCTCACAGTTTGAGGGGTTGAAAGCCTAAGATCTGGCAGCTAAACTGGTTTAGCTTCTGGTAAGGGACCCCGGGCTGGGCCACAGCCTGGCAGGGGTGGCCATGTGCAGAAGGGACCAAGCCTGGCTTTGGAACGCCCCGCTTGTGTGCAACTACTTCGGGGTTCCATAAGAACTCCATCAGTCCTTTCTGAGGGTGTGTCCCCAAGACCTCATCACCTTGCACCAAGCCCCACCTCAAAAAGGTTCCACCATCTCCTAACACTGTGGGGCCCAAGTCTCCATCCAGCGCATGAACCTTCAGAAGACAAACCACGTGCAAAGCATGGCACCTTTCATACAGTTTCAAGTTGAACCCGGAAGTTATCTACAAACACCTCCTGCACCGCCATCTATGTGTTAACGGTGGTCACCTTCAGTTCCACCCACACATCCATCACAGCCCAGGTAAGTACTGCACTGGATGAGCTCAGGTGTGTTCCTAAACCAAACGCTAGCAGGGCTGACTTGAGTGCCTGCTGATGTGCATTCACAGATGTGGTCCCTGGGAAGAGTGACCACTTCTCCACCCAAGCAGACGGCTTGGAAAACCAACAAGCACTTCGGTTGCCTACTCCCAGACCTGGAACTTCTCTTGCATTGGGAAATGACAGGTGAAAGATTGAGCGTGGCACACAGCTGAGCCCCTTCATGCCGAATCTGATGCTGTCTGAGAAAGGAGGCCAGGGCAGAGGCCAGGGCAGAGGCCAGGACACTGAGGAGCTGGAGTCTGGATCAGGGTAGGGGGGAAACTGCTCCCTCTTTGTGTGATCCTCCCAAGTAAACACTACTAATCCAGCCCTTCTCAAAACACCTGCAGCAAGCCAACCAGGAGGAACACGTCCACATGTTTCTCTGGCCAATATTTCCTGCTCTCCATTTAAATCTTAAATGCCTTTTTTTTTGGGGGGGGGGGATGCAAAACATGCATATACCATAATTCCTTGTTAATTTGTCAGGTGACTTATCCCTGCTATTCCATGCAAATTATTTCAAATCATCAAAATATGAACCAAGCAGTGGCCCAGTTGTGAAGACATTGTTTCCAGAACTGAAGATTTGCTTGGGACAGGTGTTTGGGTAACGGTTAGGACAGCAGCCGGGACACCTGCCTCGCAGAGGCCCTAGTGTGGAGCCCCATCTCTGTTCCTGGCTCCACCTTCCTGCTAAGGCACAGCCTAGTGCAGCAGGTGCTGGTTCAAGTATTTAGGTCTCCGCCACCCAGGTAAGAGACCTGGAATGAGTTCCCAGTTCCTGCTTGAGCCTGGCCCAGCCTCAACTCTAGAGAGAACTTGGGAAGTGAACAACAAATAAGAGCTCTTTCTGTCTGTCAATCTCTCTCTCTCTCTGCCTTTTAAATACATTTTTAAAAAAATTAAAATGAGTGTTTGCAAAGAACAGTCATTAAGTCTTCAGCTCACCCATTGGTCTGTAACTCCGTGATTCCGCCTCATCCAGACTTAGCTGCCTATACACCCAGGGTCAGCAGACACTGCCGACAGGTGGGAGGACCCTGCTTTGTTCTACTTCTACTGTAGCGTCCCGGCCAGGAAGCAATGTGAACCGGGCAGGAAGTTCCACACCTAAGTCAGCTCTTCCGAGCTGTCTGCGGGGCTGCAGATAACCCACCCACATCCTCCTTCTCCATCTCTCACCTCCAATCCCAAAGACACCAAAGGCAGAAACCCGATCCAGGAGATGCCAGTTTTTCAACAGAGGGAGCTTGACTGTCAGATCGCAAGTATCCAAAAGTGATGTAGGAGAGCAATTTTTCTATCACCCATTAGGTAATTATACTACCAGAAAATGAGTGATCAATTATGAGCGACGGCAGGCCGAGTGGGAGGCAGGTTAAAAACAGTGAAGGCTTGACAGTGACTAACGCTCCTGGCAGCTCAGCGTCTACACTTCGAGCTTGAGATGAAAAGGGAGACGGAAGACTAGGCTTGCTATAATTCCTTTCGATAATGCAACAGGTCTCAGAGCCGGGGGTCAGAAGGCAGGAAGCTGGACACAGCACCCTGCGAGCACCGCTGACGGGCTAGCGAGGGGAACGCAGGACACCAAGTGGAGACAACGCTGGGTTCTATGGGAGGGCGGGAGGGAGGTAAGGATTTCACAAGAGAGATCCGCCTGCACTGAGAGGGATCAGACAGATCTGGGATGAACAACAGCCGTCACAGATGGAAGGGAATGGTTCCAATTACACAGCTGAGCCTTACTCAACCAAGGCGCCCAAGGCCGGCCTGGTGCCGGTGCACAGAAGTCCATCAGTTAACTACTGTGCCTTTCTTGTACGATTCTTTACAGGGTACCTTCAAAAGTGCATGGAAAACGGAATTAGAGGTTACATTATGGTGTAAAACATATTTTTGAGGGGTTAGCGCTGTGGTGCAGTGGGTTAACGCCCTGGCCTGAAGCGCCAGCATCCCATATGGATGCCGGTTCGAGAGCCGGCTGTTCCACTTCCGATCCAGCTCTCTGCTATGGCCTGGGAAAGCAGTGGAAGATGGCCCACGTCCTTGGGCCCTGCACCCACATGGGAGACCCGGAGGAAGCACCTGGCTCCTGCCTTCAGATCGGCGCAGCTCTGGCCGTTGTGGCCATCTGGGGAGTGAACCAGCGGATGGAAGATCTCTCTCTCTGTCTCTACCTCTCTCTGTAACTATGTCTTTCAAATAAATAAAATAAGTCTTAAAAAAAACCATATTTTTGAAATTTAGGCACACAAAGGATCTTCAAAAAGCTCATGAAAAACTGTGTATTATTGAAATATCATGCAGCTTCCAAAATTGCTCTACACCAAAATAAACTCACCTTTTTTTCCCTCTTTTGATTACTTAAGGGCAGACAGGTAGGTTGAACAAAAGCTCCTATTCACTGGTTCAAATGCCAGCAGTGGCCACAGCTGGGCAGGACTGACATTGGGATTCAGGAGTTCAACTGAGGTCTCCCATGTCAGGGGGCAGGGACCAAGGGCCAAGGACTTGAGACATCACTGTTTTCTATCAGGGTCTGGCATTAGGAGGAAGCTGGAGTCACAAATCAGACCCAGGACCTCTGATGTGGGATGAAGGCATCCCAAGCACTTCAAGCTTGACATGCGACAAGAAGGTCTTCCTCGGGACTGCCTGGGTGACCCGGACATCCCCTCTGCTGGGCCTTCTACCAGAGACCACTTCCTCCCCCAGCAACACTCACCTGGGACATAATTGATGCCACAGTCGATGACAACTGCCCCAGGCTTGATCCACTCCCCTTTCACCATTTCAGGCTGACCAGTTGCGACCACCAAGATGTCACCTTTGTTTATCTGGGGAAAGGAAATGAGAATGAAACACATGCCAAAAGATCTAGATGTAGAAAGCACCCCTCTATGCTTTGTACTAAATTCTTCACGACTACCCGCTAGTTCACAGGACACTGGATCCAGGCCTCCAGTGTAAGCCACTCAGTTTCCAGAGCCTTGTGCTGCTCTCACCACCACACTCATCCTCCCCTGGGCATTGTATAGAATGGGGAAGTGACGAGCACCTACAGGGTAGTGGGGAGCACAGGCCTAGGACCCCCTCCCCGGGCAATGGAATGGCCAGAGACGGCTCCACAGAGCCCTGCTCCGGGAGGAATGAGAGACAAGGTGTTGGGCTTCTCTCCAGCTCTCGCCCCACATTTAAGAGTGCCCTGCACTGCCGACGGGAACACGGACACGTGAGCATTCTTGGGCTCGGGAACGTGATGCAGGGATCAAGAGCAAGCAGGTGCAGATGTCACAGGACCACTGCTCTTAGCCTCCTCTGTGGCACCTCTGCCTCTGACGCCATCAGCATTAGGCACATGGATCTGGCTACCAGCGGTCAACTCCCGGGCTTCTACAGCTAACCCCTGTCTACCATGAGGCACACAGGTGCAGAAAGTCTACCATTAGAACAAACTCGGCACAAACTTGGGCTGGTTTTTAACTCCAATTCGTTTCTTTGTCTTGTAAAAGGACCCAGAACGGTACAGAGGTGAAATGACTTAAGGGAGGCAAAGTCCACGCCTGGGCCTGGCACTTGAGCACTGGCCACTCCCGTGCTGTGAAGAGAACTCCAGGGGCCAGCGTGGAGGTGCAGTGGGTAAAGCTGCCGCCTGCGACTCCAGCAACCCATATGGGCGCGGGTTTGTGATCCAGCTGCTCTGCTCCACTTCTGATCAGCTCCCTGCTGGTGCACCTGGGAAAGCAGCAGAGGATGGCCCAAGGGCTTGGGCCCCTGCAACCACATGGGAGACTCAGAGGAAGCTCCAGGATCCTGGCTTCAGTTTGGCCTAGTCCCAGCCATTGTGGCCATCTGGGGAGTGAACCAGCGGATGGAAGATCTCTCTGTATAACTCTTTCAAATGAATAAATCTTTAAAAAAGAGAGAACTCCAACACATACACACAGAGCAATGAGCAGACACCCACGTGCACACACACACACATGGAACACCTTCTACTCCGGAACTCACCTCCTTATCCAGATTGGCAGTCTTTGAGTGGCAGGTGGTCACCGTGGCATTGTTCCAGAGAAGCAGGTCATGCATTGGCGCACCGACTATCTTACTGCGCCCGACCACCACAGCGTGCCTGCCGGCAATCTGCACTCCTGAAATGAGAGCCAGCAGGCATCAGGGGTAGGGGAAGGAGACCGACCTCCTTCGCAGGCCACTGGCGTGGGAGAACGCAGGACGGCAGGTGCACAGGGACGGGTCCTTTACATCAACCAGACGCCTTTCAGAAAAAACTCCTTTTTTGGCAATGACAGTCTCCTTCTAGAGTTTCATCTATAAACTGGGATTTGTACATGTGTCCTTCTTGCCGTGGGTTTTTGAGAGGAGCTTGAAGCCAAGATCCATTCATTGAGTCATAGGGGAGTGGGAAGAAACCTACACTCAAAAAAGACATACCGCTGGCATACCACTAAACAGCCATATGGGAGAAGGCATCAGATGACACGGGAAAATCAGTTATTACAATAAATAGGGTACATGTAATGGGACGGAGAGAGGTGATGGAAATCAGCTGAGTGTCAGTAATTCTCATCAACTGCATTTACGCAATCCCTCACCCGACTTTCTCTTCTGGCATAGGGCCTCAGCCATAGGGCTATTTGCAGTGAAGGCATTAAAGGGAAATTTAACTGTAGTGGAGCGCTTCTTTTTTTGCTCACTCAGCCACCACCCTTCCCACCATACACCAACATCGTTTTCAGGAAGGACCCACAGTCTACTCAATGGCGAAGCTTTAGGGAGCACCCAGTGGTGGGCAAGTGACAAGCAGGTGGACAATGTGTCACTGCTGGTCAAGGAGACCAGGCCCCAGGACTGTTGGGCACAGGGATAAAACGAGGCTCAAGTTGCTTGGGGTCGTGGAGCCCGTGAATGAGCTGGACACCCGGAAGAAAAAGTCTGGAGAACTCAACCTGAGCCCTTCTAATACAGCAACACTGAAGGCAGTGGCCCCTTGCTTAGGGCAGTGTGGATTTAAATTACGCTTCCTGCATAAAATCAGTTTATCCAAAGATAAGCGCTCATGGGAGGCACACACCATGAGCACCTAGAAGACCAGACCTGGGCATGAGAGGGTGTAAAAGGCGCCTTCCTGTACTTTTTAGGAGTCAGCAGAAGAGGTGAGGCTGCATTCAGACCAACAGTAGCTTCTCCCTCCACGGGAGGACGTGGAAGCTGACAGCTACTGCAGCTTGGGGGAGTGGCTTTCATCACGCTATAATACAGTTTGCTAAACATGCTTCGGAACACAAATGCGGTGTAAAGGCTGTCCCAAGGCCACGGCCTGACCTTTTCTTGCCAACCACAGAAAATGCACGCTGGCCAAAACTTTCCACTTGAAACTTCTGGCCTTCTTCTTTTTAAAGGGGCCCACCTCCTTATAAAATACAACCTCTGCCCAAACTATTCATCATGAAATTAGAAAGTCAAGGTGCTAACGAGGTAGCTCCCTGACAGGGCCGATTGCTGGAGAGATCCATTTCCGCCATTTGTCTAGTCTCAGAATTTCCAGGGAGATCTGCTGTCGGTTTCCTGGATGGGGACTTGTCATTAAATTCTTATTGCCTAGAGGTTATTTTTATTTTCACAAAAACAAATCAATTTGAACCTAAGGGGCTAGTGCAGGGTTAAAGCCTTGGCCTGGAGTACAGGCATCTCATATGGGTGCTGGTTCGAGTCCCAGCTGCTCCACTTCCAATCTAACTCCCTGCCAATGGACCTGGGAAAGCAGTGAAAGATGGCCCAAGTGCTTGGGCCCCTGCACCCGTGTGGGAGATTTGGAAGAAGCTCTTGGCTCCTGGCTTTGGATCGGCTCAGCTTCAGTCATTGAGGCCATCTGGGGGTGAACCAGTGGATGGAAGACTTCTCTCTGTGACTCTTTCAAATAAATAAAATTTTAAAAAATTTGAACTTAAATAATCCTGAGTTCAAATCTTGATTCTACCACTTGTGGACAAGTTACTCAACCTCTTTACGCCTGTTTTCTTGACTGCTGAACAGCAATGATACCTACCCCATAGGGTTATGAGAAATTAAATGAGATGTAGGTAGAGCCCCCAGTAAACAGGCCCTTTGTTACTCAACTCTTTATTTACGGTCCAGGGTGTATCCCTTCTATACCCCTGCTTGTCAAGCCCAGCCTCCAAGAAAATGTCCTCTTTTGATTGGCTGGTTTTTACCTGTCTCTTTGATGAGTTCCAAGCATCCTTTAGGCGTACAAGGGATGAAACAGTCATTGAGATCACCTCTAGCAAGTTTCCCTGCACTGATGCTAGTCAATCTGTAACAACAAAAGTGACAAAAATAAGAGGAAAACAGAGGTCATTAGGAGTCTTCATTCTTCAGAAGCAAATCTACGTTCTTGAACTAGAAACACAAGGGGGGCTCGAAATGTCTGTGAGAAGACGGATTAGGAGATCAGTTTATTCTGGCGCCAGGAATTTTGAAATTCACGTACACTTTTTTCGTAACAGGCATTTCCATGACCTTCTGAAATCATGAAATGTGCCACACTCACCCATCCACATCCTTTTCAGGGACAATGGCATTGATCACTGCTTCAGTATTGATGGGACTTTCTGAATCTAAAGGTAGCTGCACGATGAACCCATGGACAGCGGAATCTTCATTCAAAGATGTAATGCACTTCAACACCTAAGGGTGATGCAGAAATCAAAAGTGAGAGAAGGGCCGGCGCCGTGGCGTAGTGAGTAAAGCCGCCGCCTGCACTGCCAGCATCCCATATGGGCACCACTTCGAGTCCCTATGGCCTGGGAAAGCAGCGGAGGATTGCTCAAGTCCTTGGGCCCCTGCACCCACGTGGGAGACCAGGAAGAAGCTCCTGGCTCCTGGCTGCGGATCGGTGCAGCTCTGGCCGTTGCAGCCATCTGGGGAGTGAATCAGAGGATGGAAGACTTCTCTCTCTCTTCTATGATTCTGCCTCTCCGTTAACTCTGCCTTTCAAATAAATAAAATAAATCTTTTTTTGACAGGCAGAGTGGACAGTGAGAGAGAGAGAGAGAGACAGAGAGAAAGGTCTTCCTTTGCCATTGGTTCACCCTCCAATGGCCACTGTGGCCGGCGCATCAAGCTGATCCAAAGGCAGGAGCCAGGTGCTTCTCCTGGTCTCCCATGCGGGTGCAGGGCCCAAGCACTTGGGCCATCCTCCACTGCACTCCCAGGCCACAGCAGAGAGCTGGCCTGGAAGAGGGGCAATCGGGACAGAATCCAGTGCCCCAACTGGGACTAGAACCTGGTGTGCCGGCGCTGCAGACAGAGGATTAGCCTATTGAGCCACGGTGCCGGCCAATAAAATAAATCTTTAAAAAAGATTGAAAGACAAGTTTATTTTTTGTGCAAAAAATACTTTGAAATCCATGCAGTTTTTCATAATAGACATCTGCATGGACTTTCTCAAAGATCTTTTGTATGTACAGATTTCAACATTTTTTGCATCAAAATAGCCTTTTACTTCAGTTTTCCTTGAACTTTTTTTCCAAGAACTTTTAAAAAAATTGTTTTTTATTTCAAAGGCAGAGTGACAGAGAAAGAGAGAGACAGATACTTTCCATCCACTGGTTCCCTACTGAAATTGCCCTACTAGCCATGGCTGGGCCAGGCCAAATCTAGGAGCCATCTGGGTCTCCCAGGGGGGGTGGGGGGGAACAGGGTCCCAAGTAGCTGGGCTATGATCCACTGCCACCCGAGCTCATTAACAGGAAGCCGGATTGGGAGCTTGGCATAGAGTCAGGGGCTCCAATATGGAATGAGTTTCCCCAAGCAGCGCACAGTGCCCACCGCATGAACCTCCTGAACCACCCTGATACTGTTTCTAACTACAGACAACCACGGAGCATGAGGTGTGATGAACACGGCACCGCGCCCACTTCTGAGCGCCCCTCACGTGGTGGGTGCTGTCCAGCATTGTCTGCAGTAGAGTCTCAGGCACATTAAACGCTCCAGTAAACAACGACCCGAGAGGAAAGCGAGCTACAGCTAGCTGCCTTCCCGCCACTCAGTCCCCAGGCGCTCACCTCAGATTCTGTGGTTGTTCTTGGTAACTTGACGTGAGTGGCTCTGATCCCAATCTGGAAAAACAAAACCAGACCAAACCGTGTGAATGGCAGCGGGACTTGACACTCACCATTTCTTTCACTGCGAGGACGGCAGGTAGGAGTCACCCCTGCACTGAAGCAGCGCCATGTCTGCTAGGAAAACTGTGGGGAGAAAGTGCTCCAGGGCAAAGCAGAGGCCACGGCTGCGGAGTTCCTCGCTGCTGACCTGCAACAACAGATGAACTAACGTCTGCTGTGGGTGACGCAAGTGTGTAGGGGCGGAGGTCAGAGGGCGAGGGGTGGGGAGGATGGGGAGTGACAGGCTTACCTCTTCCGCAGCCTTCAACTTCATATTTATATAAAGATTGGAATCATCTCTGTTGCCAACCTGGAACGATAAACACATGCAAATCAGGCGGCTAGGGAAAAGCAATGCGTACAGAGAAGCTTCTAGAATGTTAGCTTTGATAACAGTCGTGTCACCCTTGCTGCAGAGGACTTTTACACAGGCCCCGGGGAGGCCTGGGGACAGGGTGGAGATGAGAGCCCAGGTGGTATTACAGGTCCCTCCCCCCGCCAAGGCTCAGCTGATTCCCACAGGAAAGGCCATGTAAGAAAAGGCAGTAGGGGGGCTGGTGCTGTGGTGTAGTGGGTAAAGCCACCACCTGCAGTGCCGGCATCCCATATAGGGGCCGGTTTGAGTCCTGTCTGCTCCACTTCCGGTCCAGCTCTCTGCTAATGGCCTGGGGAAAGCAGTAGATGACCCAAGTCCTTGGGCCTCTGCACCCACATAGGAGACCCAGAAGAAGCTCCTGGCTCCTGGCTTCAGATAGGTGCAGGTTTGGTCATTGCAGGGATCCGGGGAGTGAACTAGCAGATGGAAGACTC
>CM027391.1:2133052-2309169 GCA_015711505.1 Sylvilagus bachmani
ATACTGAATCAATCTTCTGTATATAAAGATAATTAAAAATGAAAAAAAAAACTTGGTGTTAAATTGGAAATTGCATAGAAAATTAATCAATTTAAAAAATATATATCATGTAGGATCTCTGTCCTTAATGTGCTATACATTGTGAATTAATACTATAACTAGTATTCCGACAGTATTTTTCATTTTGTGTTGCTATGTGAGGACAAACTGTTGAAATCTTTACGTAATATATACTAAACTGATCTTCTGTATATAAAGAGAATTGAAATGAATCTTGATGTGAATGCAAGGGGAGAGGGAGTGGGAAAGGGGAGGGTTGCAGGTGGGAGGGAAGTTATGGGGGAGGGGGGAAGCCATTGTAATCCATAAGCTGTATTTTGGAAATTTATATTCTTTAAATAAAAGCTTTATAAAAAAAAATAGAGAAGGGGAGGGGAGGAGGCTGGTGCTTCTGACCGGAGTTTGAAATGAAATCAACTGAGTTTCCTGCCACCCAAATTAACCCTTCAAACATTCACCTGCAGATCTGTCCGTACAAATATTTATTGCATGCCCCTATCAATTTATTGAAGCCTGGGTGAATGTGGAGCTTGGGAAAGAAACTGGGTAGGCCCCACACATCGAAGAACCTCCATGTAGCTCTGGGTCTGGGGAGGCCACTCTGATAGAGATCCCAGGGCTGAGCCCTCAGGCATGGGGGTGACTTAGAAATCAGGGAGGAAAGAAGCCATGTCCAGGAGACCAGAGTTCCAGCTCAGAAGAGATCCGGATTTAGAAGTTACTGCCCGGCTGGTGCCGTTGCTCACTAGGCTAATCCTCTGCCTTGCGGCGCCGGCACACCAGGTTCTAGTCCCGGTTGGGGCACCGGATTCCGTCCCGGTTGCCCCTCTTCCAGAGCAGCTCTCTGCCGTGGCCCGGGAGTGTGGTGGAGGATGGCCCAAGTGCTTGGGCCCTGCACCCCATGGGAGACCAAGAGAAACACCTGGCTCCTGCCATCAGGTCAGCACAGTGCGCCGGCCGCAGCACGCCGGCCATTGGAGGGTGAACCAACGGCAAAGGAAGACCTTTCTCTCTGTCTGTCTCTCTCTCTCACTATCTACTCTGCCTGTCAAAAAAAAAAAAAAAGTTACTGCCCAGCCTGCGCGTGGCTCACTTGGCTAATCCTCCACCTGTGGCACTGGCACCCTGGGTTCTGGGCGCTGTATTCTGTCCCGGTTGCCCCTCTTCCAGAGCAGCTCTCTGCCGTGGCCTGGGAGTGCGGTGGAGGATGGTCCAAGTGCTTGGGCCCTGCACCCCATGGGAGACCAGGAGAAGCACCTGGCTCCTGCCATCGGATCAGCGCGGTGCGCTGGCTGCAGTGGCCATTGGAGGGTGAACCAATGGCAAAGGAAGACCTTTCTCTCTGTCTGTCTCTCTCACTGTCTAACTCTGCCTATCAAAAATAAATAAATAAATAAATATAAATAAATAAATAAATAAATAAATAAGTTACTGCCCTGCCTAGGGCAATGGTTCTCAAAGTGTGGGCCACACACTCTTAGGCCAACCCGAGCAGCTTTCCAAGATCTGTGAGGGCCAAAATATCTCCGTGATAATGCTGGTCAACCTAAATAACAGAGACTTCCGAAGGTAAGGAACTTATTCAAGGATAAACACCACACCGGGAACAGGCGTGACACAGTAAACCTTGGTACTCAGGTAAGTACAGGAAGCCAAGGGCTTTTAAAGGTAAAACAACAAGGTTACATAAGTTGTTTTGAAACATTTACCCTTGGCTAGAGAGACCAATCACAGGGCGGCATCAGCTTCCGGCTGGCAGGCACCTACAGGGCAGATGCCCGTGCAGCAGTGTGGGAGTGTGTTCTGTGTCTGGCTGCAGCGGCCGTGTGCAAGGCTGTGCCCCGGGCAGTCTCTAGGACAGTTCTTGCCATCAGGCAATCCTGGGCAAGGCGCCCTTCCTCTAGGTCTCCCTGCTACATCTGCCAGGCGCTGGCTCAAGCGACTCCATTTTAATGCTGACCACTTCCACAAACGACTGTGAGAGTGTTTGCCTTTCTCATTGTGGCGACTCCTGTACTGAAGATGGTGGGGAAGTAGTGGTGGGGAACGTCACTGGTGACTTAGCACAAACGAAGGCAACGTCACCCACCTACACTAGCTGGGGGGTGTCCACACACGCTCAGAGAAACAGCTGCCAGCTTCACCCCAGGACGCTCCAGATAACACGGTACACAGCAGTGATGCTCCTAACCCTCAGCCTTGAGTGCGTGCCTTTTTCATAGCCTACTTTGCCTTGAAAGCTGAACCAGACACGCTTTTACACTGAGCACCATCTTTACTGGAAAGAACAAGTGACAAACAGAGACTATTCAGGCTCGAGTATTTGGCAAATATTTTCTCAAAATCGAAAAACGTGAGGCTGGTACTTCAAGGAAAACACCACTTATATCTGCTGCCAATGATAAACGTGAGTTTTCAAATGAAAATTAGAACTTTTATCCACACTGCGAGCCTGACAGCTTCTCAATACATACAGACTCTCCTGATGAGATCGCTGGCAATATTAATGATTATGTTTTTAATACATCGATAAGCAAATGTGTTAACATTTGGAAGATCTGCATAATTCACTGAACCCCTGTTTTCCAAATGAGGAAGGAAGAATGTGACCAAACCACTCGTGAGTAAACACCCATTCCAGCTGTTAACATTTCGATATAACAAAGCACAAAATACAAAAATGTGTAACAAAGATTAAAGTTCACTGATTGGTAGAGGTTCAGATTCTATTTCAACTAACTTCTAATTTTCTTGTTTTTATTTTATTTGAATGGCAGACAGACAGAAACAAATGAAGAGCGAATCTTCCATCTGACAGTTCACTCACCAAACACCTGCAACAGCCAGGGCTGGGTCAGGCCAAAGCCAGGAGCCCAGAACTCAACCCAGGTCTCCCATGTTCATGGAAGGAATCCCCATCCACCTAAGCTATCGTCTGCTGTACCCCAGGGTGCACGATTAGTGAGGACTCAAATGAGTCACCCCAATACAGGACGCAGTTATCCCAAGTGCTGATTTAATGCTGCACCAAACGCCCGCCACACAGCTCACCTTTGAAAACTGCTTGTGGGGGATGTGGCTAGCTAAGCGTGAGGTAGCTTAGATGCTACTTGGACACCCATTCGCCGTATCAGTGTGCCTAGGCTGGAGGTCAGGCTCAGCTCCCGACTCCAGCTTCTTGCAAATGCACACCCTGGGAGGCTGGGGAGATGGCTCAGGTAGTTAGGTTTCTATCACCCACGTGAGACCCTGACCAATGCTGGGCTCCCGGCTTTGGCCTCCGCCAGCCCCAGCTGTTGCAGGCTTTCGGGCTGTGGGCCTCATGAGAGCTCTCGCGTTCTGTCTCTAATTAATTAATTTATTTAAAAAATAAACTTTACTTATTGAGGGATAGGTATTTAGCCTAGTGACTAAGACACCCACATCCCACATTGCAGTGCCCGGGCTGGATGCCTGGCTCTAGCTCTTGACCCCAGCTTCCTGCAAATACAGACCCCGGAGGCAGCACTAAAGGTTCAAGTCACGGAGTTAGATTTGTTTTCAAAAAGTTAATTTTCCATAAAAATGTTAATTATGCTAACATAACAAACTTACTACTCCATTTTTAAATGAATAAATATCTTTCAAACATCTTAGCTTTAATTTTTTTTCAAAAATGTATTTATTTTGGCCGGCACCGCAGCTCACTAGGCTAATCCTCCGCCTGCGGCGCTGGCACCCCAGGTTCTAGTCCCGGTCGGGGCACTGGATTCTGTCCCGGTTGTTCCTCTTCCAGTCCAGCTCTCTGCTGTGGCCAGGGAGGGCAGTGGAGGATGGTCCAAGTGCTTGGGCCCTGCACCCCATGGGAGACCGGGAGAAGAACCTGGCTCCTGCCTTCGGATCAACATGGTGTGTCGGCCGCAGCGGCCACTTGGTGGGTGAACCAACGGCAAAAGGAAGACCTTTCTCTCTGTCTCTCTCTCACTGTCTAACTCTGTCTGTCAAAAATAAATTTTTTAAAATTTTTTAAAAATTTATTTTATTTGAAAGGCAGAGTTACACATAGAGAGGAGAGGCAGAGAGAAAGAAGTCCTCCATCCACTGATTCACTTCCCAGTTGGCTGCAACAACCAAAGCTGTGCCAATCCAAAGCCAGGAGCCAGGAGCTTCCTCCTGGTCTCCCACGTGGGTGCAGGAGCCCAAGGACTTGGGCCATCTTCTACTGCTTTTCTAGGCCACAGCAGAGAGCTGGATTGGAAGAGGAAAGGCCGGGACTCGAACCAGCGCCCATATGGGATGCCAGCACTGCAGGTGGCAGCTTCATCCGCAATCCACGGCACCGGCCCCAGCTTTTTTTTTTTTCTATTTTTGACAGGTAGAGTTATAGACAGTGAGAGAGAAAAACAGAGAGAAAGGTCCTCCTTCCATTGATTCACTCCCCAAATGGCCGCTAAGGCCAGTGTTGTGCCGGTCTGAAGCCGGGAGCCAGGTGCTTTCTCCTGGTCTCCTATGCAGGTACAGGTGCCCAAACACTTGGGCCATCCTCCACTGCCCTCCCGGGCCACAGCAGAGAGCTGGACTGGAAGAGGAGCAACCGGGACTAGAACCTGGCGCCCATATAGGATGCTGGCGCCGCAGGTGGAGGATTAACCTAGTGAGCCACGGCGCCAGCTTTGAGCTTTAATTTTTAAAACAGTAAATATATATAGATAAGTCCATGTGTGGGTACTTCAAAACATTCATGGAAAATACATATCATAGGGTAGGGAAGGTGGCACAGTGGTTAAGGTACTGCTTGGGACACCTGCTTCCCAACAGGAATTCCTCAGTAAGAGTCCCAGCTCCCCTCTGGATTCCAGTTTCCTGTTAATGTGTACCCTTGAGAGGCAGCATGTGATAACTCAAGTACGTGGGTCCCTGACATATACCTGGGAGACCCAAAGTGAGTTCCAGGCTCCTGGCCTTGGTCTGGTCTAGCCCCCACTGTTGTAGACACCTGCAGAGTGAACCAGTAGATCTCTCTGTGTTTCTTTCAAAGAAATAAAAAAAAATTTTTTAATAAAATTTTAAAGTACATATGATAAATAAATTATGCATGAATTTCATAATTTGTTTATGCCAAAGTAAATTTATCTTTGATTTCATTTTTCCATGAATGTTTTGAAATCCTCTTTTAAGAGTGTAAATGGGGCCGGTGCCATAGCTCACTTGGCTAATCCTCCGCCTGTGGCGCTGGCATCCCATATGGGCGCCGGGTTCTAGTCCCAGTTGCTCCTCTTCCAGGCCAGCTCTCTGCTGTGACCAGGGAGTGCAGTGGAGGATGGCCCAAGTGCTTGGGCCCTGCACCCCATGGGAGACCAGGAGAAGCACCTGGCTCCTGCCATCGGATCAGCGCGGTGCACTGGCTGTAGCGGCCATTTGGGGGGTGAACCAATGTCAGGAAGACCTTTCTCTCTCTCTCTCTCTCTCTCTCTCACTGTCTAACTCTATCTGTCAAATAAATTAAAAAAGAAAAGAAAAAAGTGTAAATGGATTCTACAAAGACCAAAGTTTAAGAGACGCTGGTCTAGGGTAAGGGTGTCCAGAGCAGAGCAGGGTCGTGATGAGCCAACACTGGGAAACTCAGCTGAAGAGAGGGCCTTGCAAAGAGAAACTGAAAAGTAGGCAGTTTCACAAAAGCAAAATAACTCTAGGAGGAGGAGGAGGAGGAGGAAGAGGGAGAGGAGGAGGAGGAAGACGAGGAGGAAGAGGAGGCCGGAAGTGCGAGAGCCTGAGTAAGGACGGAGTTAATGGAAATACACTAGGATCATACCTGTAAAATAGCCAGGCCTGGGGCGAACCCGGGGATCTGCTCCTTCATTTGACTGACTTCATTCTTCAGTTTCTCCCTTATTTGCCTAGAAAAAAAAAACAAAGGCTGCATTAACACTTAATGCTTAAAACACAAAAACCTGATGCAGACGGGTAGATGTTCTGTTTCAATGAGTTCCATCTTCAGAGTGGAGATTATCTTCTGTACCATGTACCATGAACTCGCCAAGTCTCAAACAGATGCAGAGCTTTTTAAAGCCGTCTGACACCACCTGGGTCACGTGGGGATAGTTTAAAATGGATTCCCTGATGGCATTCAAAATCATACAGTGGGGGACCAGCGCTCTGGCGCAGTGGGTAAAGCCGCTGCCTATAGTGCTGGCATCCCATATGGGCACTGGTTCAGGTCCCGGCTGCTCCACTTCCGATCCAGCTCCCTGCTATTGCTTGGGCAAGCAGTAGAAGATGGCCCAAGTCCTTGGGCGCCTGCACGCATGTAAGAGACCCAAAAGCAGCTTCAGACTGGCACAGCTCTGGCTGTTGTGGTCCTTAGGGGAGTGAACCAGCAGATGGAAGATAACTCTGCCTCTGCCTCGATGTAACTCTGCCTCTCAAATCAATAAAATAAATCTTAAAAAAATGCATAAAAATTATACAGTGGGAGCCAGCAGTGGTACAACAGGTGAAGCCACAGCCAGTGATACCAGTATTCAATATGAGAGTGTTGGTTCAATCCCATCTGCCCCGCTTCCTATCCAGCTTCCTGTTAATGAGGCTGGAAAAGCAATGGATGATGGCCCAAGTATTTGAGTCCCTGTCACCAATGTGGGAGACCTGGATGGAGTTCAAGGCTCCTGGCTTTGCCATTTGGGGAATGAACCAGCAACTGAAGATGCCTCTCTATCACTCTGCCTTCCAAATAAATAAAATAAATCTTTTTAAAAAATCATATAGTGTAGCCGGCGCCACGGCTCAACAGGCTAATCCTCCGCCTGCGGCGCCGGCACACCGGGTTCTAGTCCCGGTCGGGGCACTGGATTCTGTCCTGGTTGCCCCTCTTCCAGGCCAGCTCTCTGCTGTGGCCCGGGAGTGCAGTGGAGGATGGCCCAAGTGCTTGGGCGCTGCACCCCATGGGAGACCAGGAGAAGCACCTAGCACCTGGCTCCTGCCATCGGATGAGCGCGGTACACCGGCCGCAGCGCGCCAACAGCGGCAGCCATTGGAGGGTGAACCAACGGCAAAGGAAGACTTTTCTCTCTGTCTCTCTCTCTCACTGTCCACTCTGCCTGTCAAAAAAAAAATCATATAGTGGGGGTTGGTTTGAGTCCCAGCTACTCTACTTCCTATCTAGCTCCCTGCAAATACACCTGGGAAAGCAACAGAAGATGGCCCAACTCCTTGGGCCCCTGCACCCACATGGGAGAGCTGGATGAAGCTCTTGGCTCCTTTCTTCAGCCTGGCACAGCCCTGACCATTGCAGCCATTTGGGGAGTGAACCAGTGAATGGGAAATCTCTCTCTCTCTGCCTCTCCTTCCTTGTAACTCTTTCAAGCTCACATCTTTTGTTCCACCTACCCTAGTAAGATGTCCACAGTGTATCCACAAAAGGCTAAATCATAAATCAATGAATCCCACCCCAAATCTGATACAAATTTACAAATTATCATATTCTAATTCACAAAAGAATTTTCCCAACAAGAGGATATAACACAAGTATAACCTCTTGTGAAAATAAGATAATTACTTTACTAACATACTTCTCATCCATACAGGACATCAAGAGATTATATTCATAAATAAACATTCAAATAACTCCACTGTGACTGGATATATGATTTAGCCTTCAACATGAACATGATCTGTCTCTGCTGGAAAAGTAGTTTTATCATGTACCTTTCTCCATCTTATTTACTTGACCCACACTTGGCATACAAATGCACATGGGCACCGGCACAGCTCTTCCCTCATTCTAATTTAGTTACTGCCATCTCCACCCCACACCTTACAAACACTGACATAAAACAGGCCCTGGAGTCCAAGCAGCACGTGATCTGGGCTAGCCTAGTAAACACCAAGACGCTGAGTGGCACAAGAACTCACACTTGAGTGTGCAACTTTATTTCCAGTTAGTGACCTTGTTTTTTCAAACCAACATTCTATACAATATAACTTGGAAGGGTTAATAGACCGTTGGGGTTTTCACATTGAGATCGGACCTGCACAAAGGCCACAGTTCTGCTCTGAGACAAGAGAACAGGAAACCCCGGAGCTGTCCGGAGTTTTCACTCCCCAGCAGTCGCAGCCTCCGCAGCTCCCCGGAATGACAATCAGATGCGCTTCCGACAGCTGCAGAAGGCCCCTGGGACAGCCAAGGTCCAGGCTCACCTCTCTCCTTCCGCCCCCTGCACCCTCCACACATGCTATTCATACGAAGGACTTAGATCACTTTAGGACAGAGCACACCGCCAGGACAAAAAGCGGATGGCGTGTGTCTATCAGTGCACGAGAGCAAGGACGACGCAAAGACTTCTCCTGCTTCTCTTTCACCCTCCCCAGCCCAAACAAAACTCACGAAGTAGCAGGACTAACACATCACTCCACTGACTCTCAGAGCACACAGACTAACTAAGAATAGTTAACAAGAACTGAGAGAAGGGGACGGGCCTTTGGCCCAGAGGTTAGACGCCTTTTGGAGTGCCACATCCCATACTGGAGCGCCTGTTCTGAGTGCCAGCTTCCAGCCAACACACATCCTGCGAGGCAGCAGGTGTTGGCTCAACTACTTGGAAACCTGGATTGAGTTCCAAGCTCCTGACTTTAGCCTGGGCCAGCCCAGACTACTGCAGGCATATTAGGAGTAAACTAGCAAGGGAGACCTCCGTCTGCCTCTCTGCCATTCAAATAAATAAATAAGAATTAAAAAAAAAAATGAGATGAACACAGCAGACCTCAGCAAGCTTGTGAGGCAGGCAGGGCGGGAGAGGCTCTCGTTTACGTCCATTCATAGAGAGGCTCTCGGCAGCCACGTGACTTTCCAAGAGCCAATCAGCAGAAACAGAGCAAGTGCAAGGCCCCTGAGGGACGCTGAGGTCCCATCAGGAACTGGAAGCAGCAAGATCAGGCAGAGTCTTTTATTCTGAATGAAACAAGTTGAACTAGAAAGTTATCCCAACCAACACAACTTCAAAAATCAACCCTGCTCTTAGGGCAGTGTTGAAGAGAGTCAGTGAAACTGATCAAGCTGTAATTTTTCTTTTAAATTTTTTTATTATGTAATGAGAGGCCAGCGCTGTGGCACAGTGGGTTAAAGTCCCGGTCTGTAGCACCAGCATCCCATATGAGCACCGGTCCACGTCCCAGCTGCTGCACTTCCCATCCAGCTCTCTGCTGTGGCCTGGGAAAGCAGTAGAAGATGGCCCAAGTGCTTGGGTCCCTGCACCCTTGTGGGAGACCTGGAAGAAGCTCCTGGCTTTGGATCAGCGTAGCTCTGGCCATTGCAGCCATCTCGGGAGTGAACCAGCAAATGGAAGACCTCTCGCTCTAATTCTGACTTTCAAATAAATAATAAATATTTTTAAAAGATTTATTTATTTATTTGAAAGGCAGAGTTACAGAGAGGCAGAGGCAGAGTCAGAGAGAGAGAGAGAGTCTTCCATCTGCTGGTTCACTCCCCAAATGGCCGCAACGACCAAACTGAGCCAATCCAAAGCCAGGAGCCAGGAGCTTCCTCTGAGTCTCCTAGACCACTGCAGGGGCCCAAGCACTTGGGCCATCCTCTACTGCTTTCCCAGGCCACAGCAGAAAGCTGGATCAGAAGTGAAGCAGCCAAGACTTGAACCAACGCCTATATGGGATACCAGCACTGTAGGCAGCGGCTTTTACCTGCTACACCACAGCGCCAGCCCCTCTTTTTTATTTTTTTTAGAAAAAGAAACGGCAAACTTAGGCTCATTTAAATGATAGCATAGAAAATATAGAACATTCTGTTCTTTCTTAACCTACTGGGCTAAAACAACACTTTCTATCTATACCACCTTCTGATACTGGCTCCCAGCAGCTTGCAACCTGCTGAGTGTGAGCATTATTTTTATTTGCCCCTTCGTCAGCACAAGTGTTCACTTACTCCAGAACCCTTGTAGGATCTGGTAAATAAACCCACTGTATCAGTATGAAATGCATCCTGTGCCTTCACATATCTGCACTTCTCAATCTGTTCAGCTCCCTTTCACAACCCACACAAGTTCAGTCATTCATGGCCGGGCAGCTTCTCTGTACTCCATGTTAATACATCTAGAATCTGGCCACTGCGTCCCGGCTTCCCACAATGTTGCGACCTAAGGCACAACCATCTCTGGCCTAGACTGCAATTGCAGTGGCTTCTCACTGTGGTCCCTGGATTTTTCACCCTCCCCCACACAACCACTTCCCAATTCAGCAACCCGAACAATCGTTTAAAAATGTTAAGTTGGATCATATCTTCCCGCCTCCAAACTCTTCAATGGCTTCCTGTTCATGACCTTTTCTCCAACGCGTCTGGAATAGCAGTAAGAAACATTTTTTCATTATTATTTATTAGACAGAGTTACAGAGAGAGGTCTTCTACCCACTGGTTCACTACCTAGATGGCCACAACAGCCGGAGCTGAGCTGATCTGAAGCCAGGAGCCAGGAGATTCTTGCGAGTCTCCCACGTGAGTACAGGGGCCCAAGGACTTGGGCCATCTTCCACGGCTCTCCCAGATGCACTAGCAGGGAGCTGGATTGGAAATCAAGCAGCCAGGACTCAACCGGCACCCATGCGGGATGCTGGCATTGCTAGGCCAGGACTTTAAACCTCTGTGCCACAGCGCCAGCCCCAAGAAACATTTTTTTTTATATAGATAGTTTATTTATTTGAAAGTCAAGAGTTACACACAGAGAGAAGGAGAGGCAGAGAGAGAGAGAGGTCTTCCATCTGCTGGTTCACTCCCCAGATGGCCACAACGGCCAAAGCTGTGCCGATCTGAAGCCAGGAGCTTCTTCCAGGTCTACCACATGGGCACAGGGACCCAAGGACTTGGGCCATCCTTCACTGCCTTCCCAGGACATTGCAGAGAGCTGGATCAAAAGAGGAGTAGCCGGAACTAAAACCGGCGTCCATATGGGATGCTGGCGCTTCAGGCCAGGGCATTAACCCGCTGCACCACAGTACCGACCCCCTACGAAACATTTTAAAGTGTGCATTAACTACAACCAGCAGGGACTAGGCAGCCCAGAATGCTACAGCCAACAGCTGGAGAATTGTCTGGTCTAGGGGGGTGGGAGGGAATTACCAAGGCAGTTGTAATCAGCCCTGAGTAAGTTCCTTTAAAAATGGGCCCTATTAACTGAACAAGCCTAACGTGAAAAGTACAATATGAAAGCCAGGCATCAGCTGTGCCTGATGTTAAGAAACCCTAAAAGAGGAACAAGGGGAGAAAAAGGTAATCTCTTGTCCGTATTTCTGAGTCATAAAGTTGTGATTAATTAAATGGTGGGAAGCCCTGTAGTTTTTACAGCCCGTAATTTCCAGAAAGTTTAATTGCTATGGAACAACCTGGGGAAGATTCCAGAGCGAAGTGAGGCCAAAACAGGCAGCTGCAGCAACACCGATGAGCCATCTCTGCGCGGCAGAACCCACCCAGGGTCACCCCAACCTCCACCAACCCTCGCTGAAATCTGCAGAATAGAAAGAAGTGAAAAAAAAAGGAGAAAAACCCGTGAAAGTCTCTCTGGCCCTGATGGGTGGATGACAAATCATCGCAGCCAATTCAACACGATGTGGAAAGCAGGAACACAAACAGGCAGACGCAATTTTAAATAAGTTGCTGCTGGCACCTAGTGGGCAGCAGGTGCTACCTGCTGCAACCAGGCACCTGGAACCCACAGCATAGCACAGAGACAACAACCCAGCACAAATGTGAACAGTACCCCAAGTTGAGAAACCCTGTTGCAGGCCAATAAAATGTAATGTTTGGGGTTATCTTTAATTCCCAAAAATCAAGGTGGAAATAATATCTATTTCTGCCTCTCAATGTTTGTTTGAATCTCTAGAGACTCATTGGGATTACTATCAGTTTTCTCCAAGGTAACTTGTTCCACATTCAGTTATAATAGAAAACTAGAGTGCAGTGGTGCGTAGAAATGGTATCACCTCCAGTCCCCCTGTACAGTCACTTGTCAGCTCTGTGGCCCCGAATTTTACACCAGATATTCACAACAGAGTTCACAATGTGATTCATTCTGTTAAATGTGATGGCTCAGTTTCAAATCTTTGACATTTTATGATAGAGAAAGAAGCACTGCTCAAATAGGCGCTAATGAGGTAGCCCAAGGAGCCAGCACAGTATTTAAGCTACACAGCTCAGAAATTTACACAAGGAAAATGAGGCCGGTGCTGCGGCTCAATAGGCTGATCCTCCACCTGTGACTCTGGCACCCAGGGTTCTAGACCTGGTCGGGGCGCTGGATTCTGTCCCGGTTGCCCCTCTTCCAGGCCAGCTCTCTGCTGTGGCCCAGGAGAGCTGTGGAGGATGGCCCAAGTGCTTGGGCCCTGCACCCACTTGGGAGACCAAGAGAGGCACCTGGCTCCTGCCTTCGGATCAGCGGAGTGCACCGGCTGCAGCACACCAGCCGCAGTGGCCATTATAGGGTGAACCAACGGTAAAGGAAGACCCTTCTGTCTCTCTCTCTCACTGTCCACTCTGTCAAAAAAATTTTTTTTAATTAAAAAAAAGAAATTTACACAATGAAAATGAGCAGCCGTCAGACAACAGAAATGCTGAAATGTTGCACAAGCTTAGAGCAGTTCCCAAAAGGCATATCAAAAAAACAAAAACAAAAAACTACACATAATGACATCAGACAAAAAATGAGAACATCCACCTTCAAAACCTAAGGGTTTTTCTAAACAAGGACTAAATTACCCTCCCCTCAGGAACAGATGACTGTAATGACTTTAAGAATACAGGACAATGGGGCCACACTGTGGCGTAGCAGGTTAAAGCCCAGGCCTGTAGCACCAGCATCCCATATTGGATCCCGGCTGCTCCACTTCCAATCCAGCTCTCTGCTGTTGCCTGGGAAGGCAGTAGAAGATAGCCCAAGTCCTTGGGTTCCTGCACCCATGTAAGAGACCTGGAAGAAGCTCTTGGCTCTTGGCTTTGGATTGGCTCAACTCCAGCCACTGCAGCCATTTGGGGAGTGAACCAGCAGATAGAAGGTCTCTCTCTGTGTCTACCTCTCTGTAACTGTCAAATAAATAAAATAAATCTTTTTTTTTTTAATATTTATTTTATGTATTTGAAAGAGAGTTACAGAGAGAGGTAGAGACAGAGAGAGAGAGGTCTTCTATCCACTGGTTCACTCCCCAGATGGCCACAACGGCCAGAGTTGCGCCCATCTGAAGCCAGGAGCCAGCAGCTTCTTCCGGGTCTCCCACGTGGGTTCAGGGGCCCAAGCACTTGGGCCATCTTCTATGCTTTCCCAGGCCATAGCAGAGAGCTGAATCAGAAGAGGAGCACCCGGGACTAGAACCAGCGCCCATATGGGGTGCCAGCACTTCAGGCCAGGGCTTTAACCCACTGTGCCACAGCACCGGCCCCAATAAAGTAAATCTTTAAAAGGAAAAAAAAAAGAATACAAGACAAAACATTTAATTATTCAATTTGCTTTATTTCTTCTGTTAATTTGCTCATCATAACTTTTATATTACTAAACAATAGTTCCAGGGGCCTGCACCATGGCGCAGTAGGCTAATCCTCTGCCTGCAGTACCGGCATCCCATATGGGCACCGCTCCAAGTCCCGCCTGCTCTACTTCCTATCCAGTTCTCTGCTATGGCCTGGGAAAGCAGTAGAAGATGGCCCAAGTCCCTGGGCCCCTGCACCCACGAGGGAGACAGGGAAGAAGCTCCTGGCTCCTGGCTTTGGATTGGCGCAGTTCTGGCCACTGCAGCCATTTGGGAAGTGAACCAACAGACACAAGACCTTTCTCTCTGTTTCTCCTTCTCACTTTCTGTAACTCTACCTCTCAAATAAAAAAATAAAATCTTAAAAAAAAATTCCAGAAAAAATTTTTTATTTAGTCTGTAGTTCCTGATAAAAATAATTGTGACTATGAGGCCATCTAGTGTTTCAAGAAATACATATTTGGGGATGGCACTGTGGTACAGTAGGCTAAGCCTCTACCTGCAATGCCAGCTTCCCATATGGGTAACCGTTCGAGCCCCAGCCGCTGCACTTCCAATCCGGCTCCCTGCTAATGTGCCGAGGAAAGCAGCAGGAGATGGCCCAAGTGCCTGGGCCCCTGCACCCATGGGGGAGACCTGGACAAAGCTCCTGGCTCCTGGCTTCAGCCTGGCCCAGATTTGGCTGTTGCAGCCATTTGAGGAATGAACCAGCGGATGGAAGATCTTTCTCTGCCTGTCTTCTCTCTGTCACTCTGCCTTTCGAATAAATAAACAACAGATCATTTTTTAAAAAGAAATTTATAACATAAGTTCTTCCATTCAATTTGATCTCAAAGACCTAAGACAGGAAAAGCGAATTGCCTGATGTTTTGACATGAACATAGGTCATATTTTGAAGGAACCCTCTAATTCCCAGGGAGGATAAAGGTCATTAATAACTCACATCAGTGACGCACTGGCTACTCACTCTAAGCTTCCAGATCAGAGTTCTTTGATCTTGGCACTACTGACATTTGGGCCAGATAATTCTTAGTTGCGGGGAGTAGGGGGGATATCTGGGGGACATGCATATCCTGTAAAACACTTAGCAGCATCCCTGGCTTCTAGCGCTAGCTGCCAATATCGCTCAACCCCCCTTTCCCCATTATGATACCCAAGAAGTCTCCAGGTACACATAAATGCCCAAGGGTGGGGAGGTCAGGAAAAACCACCCGTTTGGGAAATACAGAACAAAAGGGGAGCTGGGGAACTAGACTGAGCTGGCGGAGAAAGACTTCACATAATTCAGGACTTTAAAAGCGGATTGCCGGCGCCGTGGCTCAACAGGCTAATCCTCCGCCTTGCGGCGCCGGCACACCAGGTTCTAGTCCCGGTCGGGGCGCCGGATTCTGTCCCGGTTGCCCCTCTTCCAGGCCAGCCCTCTGCTGTGGCCCAGGAGTGCAGTGGAGGATGGCCCAAGTGCTTGGGCCTTGCACCCCATGGGGAGACCAGGAAAAGCACCTAGCACCTGGCTCCTGCCATTGAACGAGCGCGGTGCGCCGGCCGCAGCGCGCCGACCGCGGCGGCCATTGGAGGGTGAACCAACGGCAAAGGAAGACCTTTCTCTCTGTCTCTCTCTCTCACTGTCCACTCTGCCTGTCAAAAAAAAAAAAAAAAAAAGCGGATTACAGGGACTGGTGCTGTGGAGTAGCGGATTAAGCTGCTGCCTGCAGCACCGGTATCCTATGCTGGCTCCAGTTCAAGTCCTGGCTGTGCCTCTTCTGATCCAGCTCCCTGCTAATGCACCTGGGAAAGCAGCAGAAAATGGCCCAAGTGCTTGGGCCCCTGCACCCACATGGGAGACCTGGATGGAGTTCCTGGTTCCTGGCTTCAGTCTAGCCCAGCCCTAACGGTTGTAGCCACTTGGGGAGTGACCAGCGGATGGAAGACTTCTCTCTGTCTCCCCTTCTCTCTTTTTAACTCTACGTTTCAAATAAAATAAACTTTTTTTTTTTTTTAAGTGGATTACAAACTCATCAGAGAAAGATCACCAAGAGCAGAGTACCTTCAGAGTCCTGGACACCTGAGCAAGTGGTTAGATTCCTGAACAATGTGCTCCCCCTCCCCCACTCTGCCACCTATGGAGGCCAGGGGTAGGGGGCAGCACCACTCAGGACCAGCAAACATTTAAGAATAGAGGGTACCGTTAATAAACTTCCCTTCTTTCAAAAGTCAGGCACCTAGATTTTTATGTGTAATAACGGACGTAAATGGGAAGTAATCCAATCTTTAGAAAATAATCCTGCAACTCAAACAAAACATTTGGCCTCTAGGCCACTGTTGTTACCTTGTGCCTGTAACAAGAGTTATGGGACAAGAGGGGCCGGCCCTGTGGCATAGCAGGTAAAGCCATCACCTGCAGTGATGGCATCCCATATGGGCACTGATTCGAGTCCTGGCTGCTCCATTTCCGATTCAGCTCTCTGCTATGGCCTGGGAAAGCAGAAGATGGCCCAAGTCCTTGGGTTCCTGCATCTGCATGGGAGACCCAGAAGAAGCTCCTGGCTCCTGGCTTCGGATCAGCTCGGTTCCAGCCATTATGGCTATTTGCGAAGCGAACCAGCGAATGGAAGACCTGTCTCTCTCTCTCTCTCTCTCTCTCTCTCTCTCTCTCTGTTTCTCTCTGCAGCTCTGCCTTTCAAATAAACAAATAAATCTTCAAAAAAAAAAAAAAAACACCACATGGGATGCCTGCATCCTTACTGGAGTACCTGTGGTTAAATCCCATTTCCACTCCTGATTCCAGCTTCCTGCTGATGTGTGCCCTGGGAGGCAGCAGGTGACGGCTCAAGGACTTGGGTCCCTTCCACCCATGTGGGAGATCCAGACTGAGTTCCTGGCTCCTAACTTCAGCTCGGTCCAGCCCCAGCTGTTGTGGGCATTTGTGGGATGAACCAGGATATGGGAGATCTGTCCGCCTCTCTCTGCCTTCCAAATAAATAAACAAATATTTAAAATAAATACATTTGTATTTATTTCTATTTATTTGAGACAGACCGAGATATCCCATCTGCTGGTTCACTTTCCAAATGCCCAGAAAGGCCAAGGCAAGAATTCAATGCAGGTTTCCCACATGGGTGGCAGGGACCCAACTACTTGAGCCATCACCACTGCTTCCCAGGAAGTGGGTTAGCAGAAAGCCGGAAGTGGGAAGGGAGCTGAGACGTTCCAGTGTGGGGTGCAGGCAACCCGAGTTCCACATCCCGGGTGGCACCTTTACTGCTATGCCAACTGCCCACTCCTCCCGCTCTGCGAGAAGACTACAGGAAATGTTTAGATGGAAAGGACTCACATCTAAGGCTGTTTACTAAGCAAGTAGAGACTAGTACTGGCACCAAAAGCCAGAGGAAATATCATTTATCACACGAAGCACACAAGCAGTGCAGACACAGCCCCTGACCGGCTCTGGCACAGCCCTTACAAAAATGCTTATCTCCCCAGGCTCAGCAAGCGCCAGGACCCAAAGCTGGGCCCTCCTGCCCAGGCTCGCGGCAAAGAACAAAATGCTTAGGCAGCAATGTGTGGTTCAGCAGTCTCTCACCAGTCCAATGGGACTAGAAGGACTTTCTGAAGGCAATCCATTTAGGTGCTCTCCGGATGGATCGCTGGGGATCTCTTCATGGGGGGACCGAAGTTTCTAACTCTTTAGCAAGTAAGTGACAAGCCCACGGAAAGGAGGGGAAAATGTACTGTTGAACCTGTCACTAGCCCTGGAACACTTGGCTGAGACACACCTGGCTGACGTTTCATAAACCGCCTGTGGCCCTGCTAACCGCACTCCTCCAAGCTGCAGGATTTACAGCATGCCAGGAGTCACTGCCAAGGGGAGCAGAGTGCAGGCGACAGGGCCTTCTGCACGGAGCGTCGGACCTCAGAGGCCTGTACTGCAACCACACAGGCTCGTTCTCTTCACCCTGAACCAGGCAGCATCATGCCCTCCGTATCAAGACCATGCACGCTGATCTTGCCCCTTAACCTCAACCCCAGTCCATCGGAGGAGAGGGGAGCCCCTTCCCTCGGCCCCAGGGACCTTCTTTTTGTTTTATGAGAGGCAGAAAGACAGACACAGAACTCCCAGCTACTGGTTTACTACCACCCAAATGCCTGCAACAGTCAAGGCCGGGCCAAGCCAAAACTGGGAGCCAGGAGCTCAATCTGGATCTCCCACATGGGTGGCAGGGACCCAAGTCCTTAAGCCGTTACTGCTGCATCCCAGGGTGCACATCAGCAGGAGGCCAGAATCCAGGAAGCAAAACCAGGATTCTGAGACGGGATGCGGCATCTTAACAACTTCACCAAATGTCTGTCCCCAGAAGATTTTTTTACGCAAACGGGAGCATAGTAGGGGACCACACACTACTGTTCAAGGTCCCACTGTCCAAATTCCAAAGTGCCTGATGCCAACCCTCCTGATGGACAGGGACAAACATTTATTTGTAGTCCATGCCCCCAGTCAGGACTCTCACTGGTACCATGAGCACAGACGGCTGCCAGCACTGGACTCTGCTCCAGTTTGCCCAGTGGCCTGGCCAGTGGCCTCCTGAAGACTGACGAGGAGGTCCCATGTCTCAGGAGCTCACACCTGCTCTCCTGCACAGGCTCCCTCTCAAGCCAGCCACTAAATTCAAGCTTCCATGGAACTTCTGAGCAACTTGCATTCATTAAAAGCAAATCTTCGGAGGCCAGTGTGTGGCGTAGTGGGTAAGGCTGCCCAAGGCGCCGCTGGCATCCCATCGGCTGCTGAGCTTGCAATCCAACTCACTGCTGGTGGCCTGGGAAAGCCACGGAAGATGGCCTAAGTGCTCAGGCCCCCCCACCTAAGGGGAACCCAGGGGTAAGCTGCTGGATCCTGGCTCCAGCCTGGTTGCAGCCACCTGGGGAGTGAACCACAGGATGGAAGATTTCTCTCTCTCTCTGTCACTCCCCCACCCCGTAACTCTTTCAAATAGATAAATCGAAAGAATAACAATAATAAATAATAAAATAAAGCAAATCTTTGGAAACACAAACGAGCCTCCTGGTATCTCATCTACAGGGTAGAGCTCAGTGCTCACTCAGTAGCCAGGAAGATCTGCCTCACTGCGGTGGGCGGATTCTTTTTACACAAATGGTTCTTCCGGCCCTGTGGCTAAATGTGCAGCCAAGGTTCCAAATTTCCATTTTAAGGCTCAGGATTATAAACTAGCTCCCAAAGATACACCTGGATAAACAGAGACATCACTTGTTTACTGCACAAGTAGTTTCTAAGTAGCTATGGATTGAGTTTACAGTGTACCTGCCAGGGGCTGCGTTAAATGCTTGACAAAGCTCTAATTCCAACAATTTTCTGAGTTAGGTCCATTACTACCCTAACACACAGATCAGGAAGCCAAGGCACAGAGAGGTAAACTACATTACCCAATGACCCACTGAGCGGGGAGCGACACTGTGGCTAAGCTCTGGGGATACAACTACAGGGAGCTTAGAACAGATCCAGAAGCAGGGAAGGCATTTGGCCCAGTAGTTCAGATGCCTGTGCCCCCCACCCCAGAGTTCCTGGGTTCAGTCTCAGCTCCAGCTCCTGACGTCAGCGTTCTGCCAACGCAGACCCAGCAAGGCAGCAGGGATGACTTAAGCAGTTGGCTCTCTATCCCCCCCTCCCCACCCGCACCGTGGGAGACATGGGTTGAGTTCCTGACTCCTGGCTCTGACCTGGCCCAGCCACAGCCACTGTGGGCAGCTGGGGAGATCTCTCAATCTGTGTCTCTGCCTCTTGGACAAATAAGTACAAATTTCAAAATTCATAGCACCTATTGTCAGGGACCCACTAAGGGGCAAACCATCTGTCTTCTCAATTAGTCTTTTTAAAAAGGAGATTTGGTGGCCCAAGTCCTTGGGCCCTGCACCCCATGGGAGACCAGGAGGAAGTACTTGGCTCCTGGCTTCGAATCAGCACAGTGCACCGACCATACCGGCCATTTTGGGGGTGAACCAACAGAAGGAAGACCTTTCTCTCTGTCTCTCTCTAACTTGTCAAAAAAAAAAAAAGATTTGGTTGTGGCACAGCGGGTAAAGCCACCACCTGCAGCACCAGCATCCCAAATGGGTGCTGGTTCAAGTCTTGGCTACTCTACTTCCAATCTAGCTTCCTGCTAATGGCCTGGGAAAAGCAACCAAAGATAGCCCCAAGTGTTTGGGCCCCAGCCTCACCCACATGGGAGACCTAGAAGAAGCTCCTGGCTCCTGGCTTCATCTTGGTCCAGCCCAGGCCATTGTGGCCATTTGGGGAGTGAACCAGCAGATGGAAGATATCACTCTCTCTCTCCTTCCCTCTGTCTCTGTAACTCTGCCTTTCAAATAAATAAATAAATAAACAAAATCTTTAAAAAGAGAGACTTAATCAAGAAAAATGCCCCCAGGTAGAGAGAACAAAGGGAGACCAATCAGACATAATGTGGTAGGCCGCACTTTGAAAGGCATACGTATAGAAATCTTATGCTTTCCAGTCTGAAAACCCGAGCAAGGAGGTTCTTCTACTGCTAAGTAAGGCACACTGCTCCCTCTGTATCATCCCTTATGAAAGATACCCTATGCCCAGGGCTGATTTCAACACCAATGTCAGGTGTCTTCCACCCAACATGCACTCAGCTAACCACAGGGCCATCACTGTTGGCCCCAAAGCAGTTAGTTACCAACAGGTGAGGTCCAAGGTTCATGGCACAGGCCGTGTTTCTGGTCAGGGCCCTTTTCTTCGTAAGACTGGCAGGCTCAGGCCCCACCTCCTCAAATATTTGCCCGTAAAGTGATAATAACAACAACAACAACAACAACAACGTGATAACCTGAACCCAACTGCAACTCCCATGCTGCAAAAAATCCTGTTTGTCTTCCCTTTCAAATAAATAATAAATCTTTTAAAAAAAAAAAAAGGAGTTTTAAGGATTTAGAAATTGCGCTTGGCCGGCGCCGTGGCTCAACAAGCTAATCCTCCACCTTGTGGTGCCGGCACACCAGGTTCTAGTCCCGGTTGGGGCGCCGGATTCCGTCCCGGTTGCCCCTCTTCCAGGCCAGCTCTCTGCTGTGGCCCGGGAGTGCGGTGGAGGATGGCCCAAGTGCTTGGAACCTGCATCCGCATGGGAGACCAGGAGAAGCACCTGGCTCCTGCCATTGGATCAGCGCGGTGCACGGGCCGCAGCGCGCATTCTGCGGCGGCCATTGGAGGGTGAACCAATGGCAAAGGAAGACCTTTCTCTCTGTCTCTCTCTCTCTCTCTCTCACTGTCCACTCTGCCTGAAGAAAGAAAGAAAGAAAGAAAGAAAGAAAGAAAGAAAGAAAGAAAGAAAGAAAGAAAGAAAGAAAGAAAGAAAGAAAGAAAGAAATTGTGCTTGCCTTAATGGAAATACAGATACCTATCGAGTAAATGACCCAAAACAGACAGACTTGTTCCTAACGCACAGACCTCCCTCCAGTTGTAAAAATCAGGTTACGATCTCTCGACTCCCTATAAGGGAGAAATAGGGGTGTCACTCCCAAAGGGAGAGAATTGGGCAACCAGGTCCATCAGGTAAGCATCTGTGTTACCCCAGGCAGAGCAGGCAGAGAGGGAATCTGAAATGCTGAGCTCCGCCAACGTCTGGGCTCACAGGAAGGACTAAAGGGAGAATAATAAAAGTAGACAAGTCAGGGAGGGCACTCTCGGCAGAGTGGGAGGCACGGGCGTGACAGCTGTGGAGAAAGGTGAGTTTATGAAACCCCTTTTGGAAAGTACCGTGTCCTTAAAGAACAGAAAACACCATGCACCGGGTCAAGAGCTTGGTTCTAGTTTCTGCCATTAACCAGCCTGGTAACCCTTGGCCCAATCACATCCCTTTTCTGGCCTCAACTGTTCCCCCATCTGCAAGATGGGACTGAATTTTGGAGAAATGCTGATTATGGAACTCTTGTCTGCCCTACCACTCCTCCCTCCAAAGGTGAGACTTTACAATTCAAACAGTGCATTTTAGTAGCTTAATTGATCCAGAGGGAGAAACTGCCCAGACGCTTAAGGCTTGCCAATGTGTCCTGACAGAGACTCAGTGGAGAGGCCCAACTGTCAGAGGCAACCAAGGAAACTGACTGCAAACCTGGGAGGAGACACTCTTTCCCCATAGGCCAGAATCCCTGACTGCAATGTAAGAAACTCGCTGATCCTTTTTCTCAACACCCTTGGTCTAGAAAAAGAAAAGGATGTAAAGCCGCAGCCTGTGGTACCGGCATCCCATATGGGTGCCGGTTTGAGTCCCGGCCTCTCCACTTCCAATCCAGCTCTTGGCTGTGGCCTGGGAAAGCAGTGGAAAATGGCCCAGGTCCTTGGGCCCCTGCACCCACGCGAGAGACCTGGAAGAAGCACCTGGCTCCTGGCTTTGGGTGGACGCAGCTCCAACCATTGCAGCCAATTGGGGAGTGAACCAGAGGATGGAAGACCTCTCTCTCTGCCTCTCCTTCTCTCTCTGTGTAACTCTTCCAAATAGACAAATAAATCCTTAAAAAAAAAAAAAAAAAAAAAAGAAAGAAAGAAAAGAAAAGAAAAGGAGGGACATGCCGCTCAGTTTCCACCTGCAGCCCAAAGTGCTCAAGCTATGAGGCCCACCTTCTTGTTCAGGATCCGCCCAGGGCCACAGTCCCAGGGTTAGAGTGCCTGCTGCGGCCTCTGCACACGGGAGCTAGGAGCAGTGCACCCACCCAGAGGCCAGGCAGGCTGTCTCCCCGGCCAGGGCTCCTGCTCCCGGAGCAGCTGTGAACATCCAGCACCAGTTCCCGCAGTCAAAGTCTTCAGGAAGATCCCAGTGCCAAGGTGAGCTGTCTCTGAGAGCCACCTGCTGGGCACAGGCAAGGAAAACCTTCCACGAGCACACCTTCGCCTAAACGCATTTTTGTCCTTTAAAGTAACTGGAGAAGAGAAACAGAGAATTCCCATCCACAAATGCCCACGATGGCCCACGCTGAGCCACAGGTGAGGCCGACCTCAGTTAAGGTCCGCCACGTAGGCAGCAGGGACTCATCGCTTGAGCCATCTCTGCTGTCCCCAGGGGGCACATGAGCAGGAAGCCAGGCTGGACTTGAACCCAGACACTCCAATGTGGAAAGTGGGCACCTCGACCGGCATCCAAACCATGAGTCCAAATCCAATGCTTAACACTCAGGTAGGAACCAACAGGGCAACGTAAAAGGTCGGCTGTGTTTGTTCTAAGCAGCCGGGGTGAGAGGCCCGTCTAGCACCTGGAGCGTCTTTCCAGAAAATGCTTTCACAGCCTGTGACTCAGGCACTGCACCAGCTCTCCACTGATGGGAAGCACACTGAGATTTAAGGCTTCAGGCAAGTGGTCAAACTTC
Source organism: Sylvilagus bachmani (assembly GCA_015711505.1). Lineage (NCBI taxonomy): Eukaryota > Metazoa > Chordata > Mammalia > Lagomorpha > Leporidae > Sylvilagus > Sylvilagus bachmani. The sequence continues at coordinate 2,156,000 of CM027391.1, forward strand.
AGAATGCACTAGAAACCCGGAATGAGCTTTAAGAAAAAAAGAAAACCTTTTAAAATAAGGCTCATTGTTATCAAATCTAATTGAATCAGTGTGTTATGGGGACTGGCACTGCTGTGTTTCAAAACCTCCCTGCTCAAAGCAACCCTGGAAAGACTGGCAGTATCTACCAAAAGTGAGATCCTACCACCTGCAGTTCTGTTCTCAGGTTTATATCCAAATGGAAACGTGTATAGAACGTTCTACCAAAAGACATACAGGGGCCAGCATCGTAATCCAGCGGCTTAGGTTAAGCTGCTACCAGTGACGCCAGCATCTCCTATAAGTGCCCGTTCAAATCCTGGCTGCTCCACCTCCAATCCAGCTCCCTGCTAATGGCCTGGGAAAGCAGCGGAGGATGGCCCAAGTCTTTCGGCCCCTGCATCCACGTGGGAGGAAGCTCCCGGCTCCTGGTTTTGGCCTGACCCAGCCCCAGCCATTGTAGCCACTTGGGGAGTGAACCAGCAGATGGAAGATCTCTTTCTTTCTCTGCCTTTCAAAGAAATCTTTTTTAAAAATAACAATAAATCATTAATTCATAAAAATCTTAAAAATTGATCATTAAAACAGTTAGCAGATATCCAACACTTATTATGTGTCAGGAAGAATTCTGAATGCTTCTTCTTCTTTTTTTTTTTTTTTTTAAAGATCTATCTTACCTGAAAGACAGAGCTACAGAAAGAGGTAAAGACAGAGAGAGAGGTCTTCCATTCCCTGGTTCACTCCCTAACTGGCCGCAACAGCCAGAACTGAGCCAATCTGAAGCCAGGAGCCAGCAGCTTCTTCCAGGTCTCCCACATAGGTGCAGGGGCCCAAGCACTTAGGACATCTTTCACTGCTGTCCCAGGCAATTAGCAAGGAGCTGGACTAGAAGTGGAACAGCCAGGATTCGAACCAGCACCCACATAGAACGCTGGCACCACAGATAGCCAAGTTAACCTGCTATACCACAACACCCGCCCCTATATATTTATTTTAAATTTGAGGAAATTCTGGGATAGGAAGGTTAAGTAATTTGCTAGAAGCTATACAATGAGTAAAAGTGACAGAATTTCTACGAATTTTGGGTATAAACAAGACAATGCATTTATGTGCCCTTGCGGAGCTTACAAACTTGCTCTTCACTCAACCAAAACATATCCAATGAGCACCGTTCTCAGTAGCTTGCCAGGAAAAAACCTAAATGATCTCTTCTTTTTTATTTTTAATATTTTTTAAAGATTGATTTACTTTATTTGAAAGGCAGAGTTGCAGAGAAAGAGGTCTTCCATCCACCGAGCCACAGGTGCTGGCACTGCAGGTGGAGAGGCCCTACTGCAGCCATTTGGGGAGTGAACCAGCAGATGGAAGATCTCTTCTCTCCCTCTCAGTCTATAACTTTACCACTCAAATACATAAACAAAATATTTTAAAAAAAAAAAAAAGATGGTATAAGTGCTTGGGCCCCTGCACCCGTGGGGGAGACCATGATGAAGCCCCTGGCTCCTGGCTTAGGCCTGGCCCAGCCCTGGCTGTTGTGGCCATTTGGGGAGTGAACCAGCAGATGGAAGACCTCTCCATGTCTCTCTTCTCTCTGTGTAACTCTGGCTTTCAAACAAATAAATCTTTTTTCAAAATAAGAAAAAAGCCATGGATAAAAGTAGTAGGTTTGAATATGAGCAAGAAGCAAACAAAAGTAGGGGGCCAGCCCTGTGGAGTAGCGGGTAAAACTGCCGCCCACAGTGCTGGCATCCCATATGGGTGCTGGTTCAAGTCCCAGCTGATCCATTTCCAATCCAGCTCTCTGCAATGGCTTGGGAAAGCAGTAGAAGAGGGCCCAAGTCCTTGGGCCCCTGCACCTGCATGGGAGACCCGAAAGAAGCCCCTGGCTCTTTGCTTTGGATCAGCACAGCTCCAGCTGTTTCAGCCATTTGGGGAGTGAACCAGCGGATGGAATACCTCTATTTCTGCGTTTCAATTAAAATAGATATTTAAAAAGAAATCAAGAACACTCAGAGACACACACACTGTGACTTGTAATCCAAGCATCTGAGCCTCCTTCTCACCAACATAAAGACTCACCACACCTGGTTCTACCCAACCATCTTGTCCCCCATCTCCACCTTCCAGGAAAAGCCATTTTTTACTCCAGGGCAGGGTTGGCCACCACTGAGTGTCTAACTCGAAAGCCTCTGCCCACGATGTTAGGGGTTATATTACTGTTGCCAGCCACAGCAGTTACTAAATAACTGGTCTGTCAAAGATCCCAAGAACAAACTGGGTAAGGTCACACAGGAGTGCCCTTCAGAAAGTTCATGGACAACGGAATTGAAAGAGAAGTTTATGCTGGTGCAAAAACATCTGAAATCTAGGTGTTTTTTTATAATATGCATTTTCCGTGCACTTTCTGCAGACCTCGCGAATACGCTTGCTCTTGCGTCTACCTTGATCTCGCCCCCACCAGTCGCCCCCCAGGAGTGCTGCTCCGGCGTCCACAGGCACCAGCGAGGGCAGAACCCCGTCGGCAGGCAGGGGCCGAACTGCAAGACCCCGCGGCCTGTGAGGGGGCGCGAGCGTGAGAGGCGCGCGGGGCGGGTTCCCCCGCCAGCACGAGTGGCCCTGTCACCATCAGCCTCGCACGCCTGTCCAGCCTCGCCAGGGCCCAGTCACCAGGAAAAGGCTGGACCCCGCGTGCCCCTGTCAGAGGGGCGGGAGCCCGCCTGCAAACGCGCAGGGACCCCTCCCTCGGCTGCAGGCGTCCCGGGACCCTCTCTCCCGCCGCTCGCCGGGGAAAGTGAGTCCGCGCGGCCCCACGCGCCCTCCTGGGAGTCCTAACCACCACGACAGGTGCTTACGCGGAGACCACCTTCCCGTTCAGGACTTCCGCCGGCGCCATCGCCTTTACTAGTACGCTTCCCACAGTGGACACCAGCAAAATCGAGTTTCCACTGGCGCCGCAGCCGCGCGGGACAGCCCAACCCACGTGTTCAGCGACGGGCCAGCGCGATCACGCCACTGCGCCTGCGCTCCCGGGCGTAGATGCGCGTGCGCCGTCAGGAAGGACGTGGTTCTTTAGCCGACTCAGGTGGGTAGAGGGGCTGAGGACGGGAAGAGGGCGGGGACGATGAAAAACTCAGTGATGATTGGCTGCCAGAAATGATTGGCTGAGCGAAAAGCCAGTCCGGAGCGCGCCTTCGAAGGGGGCCGGGTCCAGCGCAGGGAGCTGGAACTGACTCCCGGACCCGCCTCGACTCCAGCCAATCAGAGCGCGGGGCTGGGGGGCGGAGCCGGGGCGCCTCGCGGGCGCGCTGTTTCGCGGGCGCGGGAGGTGTGCGGGCCCGCCGGGGCTCCGGGAACTTGACGCTGTGGGCGAAGGGCCGGAGCGCCTCGGGAGATTTCTGGCTGTGCCCGCGGGTCCTGGGCGCTGCCCTGGGCTGCAGTTAGTGAACCCGGAGCGTGTGGGGCAGCCGCTGGCCCGGTCACACGCCGGCGCCCGCGGCCCGGCGCTCGGATTCGGAGGGTCCGGGGTGGCGCCCGCATGCGGAATCCCGGGCGAGGCTGCCGTCCAGCCTGGCCGACGCCCGGCCCGCGGTGGTGGGGCCCCTGAGCCGCAGCGCCGGTCACCCCGGGGCCGCGGACGCGCGCGAGCCTCCGCTCGGTGCAGGTGGAGGACAGGGCCGGTCACCGCCCCGCGGGCGTCCGCCTGGAGAACGGAGGCGCGGCGGGGGCTCGCTGCCTGTCGCGGGCGTGGGAGCAGCCAGGGTGCCCCCCGCGCTCCGGTCCAAGCTTCGCACTGGAGTTCGGACGCGGAGCGGTTCGGGTCCCTGGGACTTGACCGATAACTGGGTTACTTATAAAGCGGTTCTTCAGCGGGCTGCAGCCACTAAGGGCAGGGCTCCGCTCTGAACTGGGTTTCCGTGGGGTTTTGTTTTTGGTAAATTCGGAGGATATTCCATAATAGCCCAAAATACTGAGTTAGCCGCCTCTTTGTTTCATTACGGTTTTATTGCGATATATATACCGTAAAATTCACCATTTTAAGCTTACCAATCAATGGTCTTTAGTATACTTACAGTTGTGCAACCATGGCCACAATAGAATTAGGAAATATTTGGCAGGTATTTTTTAATATTTATCTATTTGAGAGGTAGAGTTACAGACAAAGGGAGAGACAGACAGAAAGGTTTTCCACTGGCTAGTTCACTCCCCAAAATGGCTGCAATGCCCTGAGCGGGGCAGATCCGAGCCAGGAGCCTCTTGCCGTCTCCTACATGGGTGCAGGGGCTCATGGACTTGGGCCATCTTCCGCTGCTTTCCCAGGCGCATTAGCGGGAATCTGGATCCGACGTGGAGCAGCTGGGACTCAAACTGGAACCCGTATGGGATACTGGCTCTGCAGACGATGGCTTTACCCACTGTGCCACAGCACCAGCCAGTGCGTTACCATTCTTAAAGTCGGCACAAATTGAGTCATGAAGACTAGTACAATAATGAAGCAATAACAATGGTAATAAAGAAACCTGAATGTACCTTCATATTGTGTCGTACCTGAGCCAGTGAAATCAGTAGGAAAATTGAGATAAATGTTTTTGGCCAGGATGTCTTCTAATACCAAATAGTTAACTACTTCATGTCTTGTTCATTGAAGAAGACTCAAACACCATTTTCAGATAAATAAGTTTTGAATAATAACTTAACCAAAACTTCCTGGGATAGGCCATAAACCAGTTTGCTGCATCTCCGTCTGTTGCCTTGGCCATTGCAACCAACTGATTTTCAGCTGTGCAAGGGCGCTATTTGTGTAAAATGGAATTAAAAGTTGCTTATTTTGTTGCATACATTTTTGAAATCCGTGCATACAAACAGGTATTTGCCCTAGACTTAAGACACTGGTTAAGGGGCCGGTGCTGTGGCACAGTGGGTTAAAGCCCTGGCCTGCAACACTGGCATCCCATATGGGCTCAGGTTTGAGTCCCGGCTGCTCCTGTTTACAAAATGGAGGATGGCCCAAGTGCCTGGGCCCCTGCACCCATGTGGGAGACCCGGAAGAAGCTCCAGGCTCCTGGCTTCAGATCAGCCTGAAAGGCCCACATCCCACACTGAAGTAGTTGGGTTCAACTCCTGGCTCCAACTCCATAGCCCAGCTTCCTGCTAATGCAGTTCCTGGGAGGCAGTGGTGATGACTCAAGTAACTGGGTTCCTGTCACTTTCATGGGAGACCTGTGAAGTAGGCAGATGTAGGCCAGACCTACGAAATGAGCCTCTGGAAAATCCAGATGCTGAATGGTTCACTGATGGCAGCAGCTACATGAAGGAAGGAGTTAGAAAGGCAGATGATAGAAGCCCAAGCACTACCACACAAAACTTTAGCCAGAAGGCGGAGCTTATTGCATTGACTAGGGCTTTACAACTGGGAAAAGGTCAGCGAGTTTAGATAGATAGATAGATAGATAGATAGATTCCAGATATGCTTTCCTTATGTTACATGCACACGCAGCAATCTGGAAAGAGAGGGGCTCACTGACCCCTGTTAAATATGGAAAAGAGATATTGGCTCTATTTCAGGCAGTACTGGAGCCTTTAGAAGTGGCCGTCATCCACTGCAAGGGACATCAGAAGGGAGATAATTATATTAACCAGGGAAATGCATTAGCAGATAGAGCACAGAAAAGTTTGGAAATGGCCCTTATATGTCAATCTGGAAGCAGCTAAGGAATCTCACTATACGAAACCTGAGAATGAATGGGCCCAACAGTGAGGTTATACTGAAAATGCCAATGGATAGTGGATGCTAAATCACAGAATTATGCTACCAATGGCCACTTAATGGAAAATTACGCAACTCTACTCACTTGGGAAGAGATTCCTTAGTACAACTGGTCTCCTGAGCTTTTGGGGGAAAAGGACCAAATATGATCATAAAGGAAATGACTCGCTCTTGGCCTCTATGTTTACAGAATAACCCTCAACATGTAAGGCCACCTTCCCTGTTGACTCTTGTGCAGAGGAGGGGAACATAAATAGGTGTAGATTGGCAGGTTGATTTTACCAATATGCCCCCAACAAGCAATTATAGGTACCTTCTAGTCTTTATTGTTACTTTTACAGGATGGACAGAGGCCTTTTCGACCTGAACGGAGAAAGCACACGAGGTGTTTAAAGCCTTGTTGAAAGACATCGTGCCATGCGTTGGACTCCCATGGTCACTCCAGAGTGACAATGGACCTTCATTTGTATATGAAATAACCCAGCAGAACCCAGCAGCTTCCGAGAATAATGATGACCATACAGGAGACACTGAGAATGCCTGTGACTAAAAGAGCTCTGGCTCATGAAGTGAACTCATTAGATGAGATAGGCAGAGACTTCCAGACCAAGAACAGGCAGGGTCTGTGCCCCTAATCAGCAGGAAGTAGCTACAGAAGATGGAGACTCGACGCCCATCAATATCCCCTTAAGATTAAGGTCTGGAGTCTCTGAGGAGGGAATGAAGTTGGCAGACATGCAGGTTAAAATTGCTCAGATTTGTGAACTGGAAGACCACGCCCCTGTGTGACCTCATGCCCCTACCTGATGCCTTTGCCACGCCCCTGTGTGGCCTCATTCCCCTACCTGGCCACACCAGGGTGCCCACCAGCCAATCAGGTTAATTAACCACTCCCCAGTGTGCTCAGCCTGCTTTTCTGGCCCCACTCTTCTTCCCTGGCCTCTTTCCAGGACAGGGCAGTAGCCCTGCGCCTCCAGGGCCATGTGCTCTTGGCTTCCTGGCCTAGATGCTCATCCACGTGGTTGGTTCCTGGTGCTAGGTATGAACCCCCATTCACTTCTCTCTCCTAAATACTCTCTTATGCACCTTTCTTACTAAATAAAAGCTTAAAACGTACCATACTGCCTCGTTTATCTGTTCCGGTATTTAGAATTCTTCTCTAAATATTAGGCAAGAACCCTCTCGGGCTTATTGACATCAGCGATTTAGTAATAAGCCCGTGGTGAAATCGTAAGGCACCCCAAATTTCGGTAGCGCATGTGGCACCCAGGATAGCATTTTTAGGGAACTCTAAGGGGCCACATTTTAGAGTAAATTTTAGGGGGTCTTCTCCGATTTCACCTGGACTTGTGTTCCCAGCAGGGTATTGCAGGCATTTGGGGAATGAACCAGTGGATGGAAGTTCTATCTGTAAAACACATAGATTTTTTTAAGGTTTTGAAGAAAATGTTATGAAAAAATTACTCAGGGATGTCAAAAATTTTTGCACCAAAGCCTGTCTTTTTTTTTAAGATTTATTTATTTGAAAGTCAAAGTTACACAGAGAGAGAGGGCTTTCACCTGCTGGTTCACTCCCCAATTGGCCGCAATGGCCAGAGCTGCACAGATCAGGAGCTAAGAGCTTCCTTGGGTCGTCCTGATATTGGAATATGGGGTGCCGTAGGATATCACTGTGTGCCAATAAACCCCCAATAGTAATGAGCCTGTGTGGGTTCTTGCCTAATATTCAGAGAAGAATTCTGAATATCCGCATAAATGACCGAGGCAGCATGATACATTTTTAAGCTTTTTCTTCAGTGGGAGAAATGCATAGGAAAGTGACGGCGTCAGTCTAATCTAAGGAGAGGAGGAAATTGGGAAATTAGGTTGGAATCCATGCCAAGCTGAAAGCAGGCCAGAAGCCACATGCAGCAAGTGTCTTGAGCAGCTATGCACAGCTTATCATGGGCAGCAAAGCAGAGGCAGAGAGCGATTTGGGGGTGCTCCTTTTATATGTTTTTCAAAGGGGAGTTGTTAACATGGTTTGGTGGGCAGGTGGGTGCCCAGGTGTGGTGTCAGGTAGAGATGTGAGATCACACAGCAGGTGAAGACGTGGTCTTTCAGTTCACAAACCTGATCAATTCTATCCTATATGCCTGCCTACAACATTCCCACGAGAGTGCAGGAGCCCAAGGACTTGGGCCATCTTCTACTGCTTTCCCAGGCCATAGCAGAGAGCTGGATCGGAAGTGGAGCAGCTGGGACTGGAACTGGCACCCTATGGGATGCTGGCACTGCAGGCAGCAGCTTTCCCTGCTCCGCCACAGCGCCTGCGCCGTCTTTTCTATCTTTTAATTCCATTTTTCCACAAGCCTTTTGAAGTTTGCACATGGTATCTATATTTCCGGAGATGGCTGGATCAGAGGTGCTTGTCTTTGCACAAGACAAGAACTTCAGATGTGAGAGTAGCATGAACTAGCCAGCCAGAAAGGCCTGAGAGCAGAGCTCGCTTCAGAGTGGCAGTTCCATAGATGTGGGTGTGGCCTGCCATTTCTCTTCTGGGCGTAGAATTCCTGAAATTCCTTCCAGGATTTTTATCAGCCAGTGTTATTGGGCATGATAGCCCCTACCGGAGGGCAGGGAAGATTCCCCTAAGCCGCCCCCTCCCGTCCCCCAGGGAGGGCTGGGACCCACCTAACAAGGTTATGGGACTTTGGCAAGACTTTTGAGGTGCAAATGCTGGGCTTCTCTGCATCTTCTCTACTTTGCAAAATTCCCGTTGTTGTCCTTCAGCCGCTCTCACGCACGGAGGCTAACCTCTAACTTCCTACTTAACATCTGTGAGGGAGCTGTGTGCTTCACTCCTGCTTTGAGCGAGTCACTGTTGCGTGGCCACGGAGTGCCCACAGCACTGCCCTTCACGGGGGAGAGACCCTCATAAACAGACACTAGTGAACTGTTCTGCTCTCGGATCAGATTACGGTGGATGAGAAAATGAGCCAATAATGAAATACGAAATCTACTATTAGAGATTAAACAGGCAAGCTAAGAGGTTAGAGAGCCATGATGGGAGGCTGGAGAGAGCTGCTTTGAAAGTGTGGTAGTGTTAGGTAGGAAGTCAGTTATGAGCTTATGTGTGTGTGACATAAAGGCCAAAAGAGAAGACATCTATGTCCAGCACATGCTGCATCTCAAGGTCATCCCCTGGTGTTTCAGGAGCAGCCCGGAATTCACATCCTGCCCAGCCCTGTCGCCTTCTACCTGATAACCCGCCAGGTGGAGGTCCCCACCCCTTCTGCCTGACAATCTTCCACATCTCCCAGGTGCAGCCCAGTATCTGCATCTCAAACACCCTGCTCCCTTCCTCCTGTCTGATATCCATAAAGTCCTTTGTTTCAGACCTTCAAGGGAGAAGGTTTTCTATTTACATCCAAAAAGCCCTTTGTTCCTAGAGGAGCAGAGGTGGGGGAAGCAAGACCCAGCTCCTTAAAAACCCCCAGCCTCAACCAGACTGCACGCTCTACCCTCTGCCTGTCTGCTGAGCCGCCCGCCTGGTCTGGCAAGGTGTACTCTCTCTCCACTCTCCCCCGCCCCAGTCTCTCAGGCTCTGTCTGGAGAGGTGCCCATCCGTCCTTACAGATGTCCCTTCCCTAATAAACCTTGCTATTTTACCTCCCTCTACTCTGTCTCACGCCTGAATTCTTTCTTGCGCGAAGACAAGAACCCAGCAATTTCTCCGGTAACAGTAGCAGAGGCCGGCACACTGTGGCGCAGTAGGTTAATCCTCCACCTGAGGTGCTGGCATCTCATATGGGCACCAGTTCTAGTCCCGGCTGCTCCTCTTCCAATCCAGCTCTCTGCTATGGCCTGGAAAAGCAGTGCAGGATGGCCCAAGTCCTTGGACCCCTGCACCCACGTGAGAGACCCAGAAGAAGCTCCTGGCTCCTGGCTTCGGATCAGCACAGCTCTAGCCATTTCCGCCATCTGGGGAGTAAACCAATGGATGGATGACCTCTCTCTCTCTCTGTAACTCTTTCAAATAAATAAATCTTTAAAAATATTTTTTATTTAATATTTTATTTAATTTTTTTTTTATTTAAAAGGCAGAGTCACAGAGAAGGATCTTCTACCACTGGTTCACTCCTCAAATAGTTATCTCATAATTCCATTTCTAGGAATTTATTCTACAGTGCTATTCACACACCCAGACACACACACATATGCACAGCGCCACTTTTATAGATATATAATAGTGTTGGGGCTGGCACTGTGCTATAGTGGATAAGCCACCGCCTGCAGTGCCAGCATTACATATTGGCGCCGGTTCAAGTCCTGGCTGCTCCACTTCCGATCCAGCTCTCTGCTTTGGTCTGGGAAGGCAGTGGAAGATGGCCCAAGTGCTTGGGGCCCTGCACCCACGTGGGAGACCTGGAAGAAGCTCCTGGCTTCTGGCTTCGGAACAGGAACAACACAGCTCCAGCCATTGCAGCCAACTGGGGAATGAACCAGCAGATGGAAGACCTCTCTTTCTTTCTCTCTCTCTCTCTCTCTTTTTCTCTCTCTCTCTGTCTCTCTCTGCTTCTCCTTCTCTCTCTGTGTAACTCTGACTTTCAAATAATAAATAAATCTTTAAAAAAGAGAGAGATGGGCCTATGCAGCCAGCACACCGGGTTCTAGTCCCAGTCAGGGCACTGGATTCTGTCCCAGTTGCTCCTCTTCCAGGCCAGCTCTCTGCTGTGGCCAGGGAGTGCAGTGGAGGATGGCCCAAGTGCTTGGGCCCTGCACCCCATGGGAGACCAGGAGAAGCACCTGGCTCCTGGCTTCCGATCAGCACGATGCGCCGGCCGCAGCGCACTGGCCACAGCAGCCATTGGAGGGTGAACCAACGGCAAAGGAAGACCTTTCTCTCTGTCTCTCTCACTGTCCACTCTGCCTGTCAAAAAAAAATTAATTAATTAAATTAAAAAGAGAGAGAGACTTCCTATATTTTTCAAACTTAACTAACTGCATCAAGGGAAAAAAGTATTTCTTATTCTCCAAGTTTAGTTATATGCAACTCTCATTCCTGTGAATGTGACTTAATTTCCCCTGCCCATCCTTATCCTATGTAAATTACAGCACACAGCTGCTCTCAGCCCTTGAGCACACGTTACACTACCCTATATAACTTTTAAAGAATATTTAGGGTGCTGGCACTGTGGTCTATCAGGTAAAGCTGTCACCTGCAGTGCCAGCATCCCATAGGGTGCCAGTTCCAGTCCCAGCTGCTCCACTTCTGATCCAGCTCTCTGCTATGGCCTGGGAAAGCAGTAGAAGATGGCCCAAGTCCTTGGACACTTGCACCCACATGGGAGACCTGGAAGAAGCTCCTGGCTCCTGGTTTCGGATCAGCACAGCTCCGGCCATTTTGGTCAACTGGGGAGTGAACAAGTGGATGGGAGACCCCCCTCCCTCCGCCTCTTGCTCTTTCTGTCTCTCCGTAACTCTGCATTTCAAATAAATGAATAAATATTTTTTAATAAAAAAAATTATGGCTAGTCTTCCCCTGCAATCAATTTGGTCAAAACTTGGCGGCCATTGGAGGGTGAACCAATGGCAAAAGGAAGACCTTTCGCCTGCGCCGTGGCTCAACAGGCTAATCCTCCGCCTTGCTGCGCCAGCACACTGGGTTCTAGTCCCAGTCAGGGCGCCGGATTCTGTCCCGGTTGCCCCTCTTCCAGGTCAGCTCTCTGCTGTGGCCCAGGAGTGCAGTGGAGGATGGCCCAAGTGCTTGGGCCCTGCACCCTATGGGGAGACCAGGAGAAGCACCTGGCTCCTGCCATCAGATCAACGCAGTGTGCCGGCTGCAGCGCACCGGCCGCGGCGGCCATTGGAGGGTGAACCAACCAACGGCAAAAGGAAGACCTTTCTCTCTGTCTCTCTCACTGTCCACTCTGCCTGTCAAAAAAAAAATTAAAAATAAAATTAAAAAAAAAAAAAAAGGAAGACCTTTCTCTCTCTCACTGTCCACTCTGCCTGTCAAAAAATAAAAAAAATAAAAATAAAAACTTGGGGCAGCATACAGTGTCAGTTCATGGGGTCATCAAAACATTCATGGAAAATGCCTATTATGAAGAAAATGGGGCAGGCATTTGTGCAACAGTTAAGGCACTGCTTGGCTTCTTGCATCCGTATCTCAGTGGCTGGGAGTCCTGCCTCCACTTCCGATCCAGCTTCCTGCTAATATGCATTCAGAGAAGCTCAAGTATGTGAATCATGGCCACCCTCATAGGAGACATGTGTCTGTTTTTCCGCTTTTAAAATAAAATGAAGGGGCTGCCGCCTGGCTCACTAGGTTAATCTTCTGCCTGCGGCGCTGGCATCCCATATGGGCACTGGTTCTAGTCCCCGCTGCTCCTCTTCCAGGCCAGCTCTCTGCTATGGCCCGGGAAGGCAGTGAAGGATGGCCCAAGTCTTGGGCCCCTACACCCGCATGGGAGACCAGGAGGAAGCACCTGGCTCCTAGCTTCAGATTGGCCATTTGGGGAATGAACCAATGGAAGGAAGACCTTTCTCTCTGTTTCTTTCTGTCTATAACTCTACCTTAATAAATGAAAATAATTTAAAATTAATTTTAAAAATTATGCCTGAATTTCAAGTTTTTTGCACCAAAATAAACTTATAGTAATTTCATTTTTTCTTTTTCCTTTTATTCATTTATTTGTTTGTTTTTTTAAAAAAGATTTATTTATTGTACTTGAAAGTCACAGTTACACACACACACAGAGAGAGAGAGATCTTCCATCTGCTGGTTTACTCCCCAGATAGCGGCAACAGCTGGAGCTACACCCATCTGGAGCCAGGAGCTTCTTCCAGGTCTCCCATGTGGGTGCAGGTGCAGCATCTTCCACTGCTTTTCCAGGCCATAGCAGAGAGCTGGATCAGAAGTGGAGCAGCCGGGTCTAGAAGTGGAGTGCTGGCCCATATGGGATGCCAGCACTGCAGGCAGCGTCTTTACCCGCTATGCCACAGCACCATCCCCTCATTTAATTATTTGAAAGGCAGATTGACAGAGAGAGAGAGGAAGAAAAGAGAGAGATCTTCCACCTGCTGGTCCACTCCCCAGTTGGCTGCAGCATCCAGGTCTGGGCCAGGTCAAAGCCAGAAGTCAGGAACTCCGTATTTCTCTCTCACAGAGTGGAATGAGCCCAGGTACTTGGATTATTTTCCTTTGCCTTTCCAGGCATGTTAGCCACCAGCTGGATTGGAAGCAGAGAGCCGGACTTGAATCAGCACTCAGATATGGGTTGCCAGCATCCTAGAAGTGGTTTCACTCACTGTACCACAATTCTAGACTTAATTCCATTTTTCCACAAACTTTTGAAATATCCTTGTATTCCTTGAATAACAGATGATATTTGAAGATTATTCTAATGATTGGACATCAAGAATACATAGTAGGGACATAATTTTCCTGCTGAAAAGTATTTTTCTAGAATCAGAGTCCAAGGTTTTCAGAGAAGTCCTTTTTTACTGTAGGAATGAGAAAATGGAGCCATCATTTACTGTCTCTCAAAGTTCTTCTCCCTAGATGAGATGTGTATGTTACAGTACCAGAATTTGACTTCTCCCACGGTCAACATCGTGGTACAAGCGGCTGCCTATGAAGCTGGCATCCTTTATGGATGCGGGTTGGAGTCCTGGCTGCTCCACTTCTAATCCAGCTCCCTTCTAATGCACCCAGGAAAGCAGTAGACAATGGCTCAAGTGCTCGAGCTGCCTGCCACCCGTGTAGGACAACTGGCTGGCATTCCAGACTCCTGGCTATGGTCCGGCCCAGCCCTGGCCATTGCTACCATTTGGGAAGTGAATTAAAGAGTGAAAGGTCTCTCTACCGTTCTCTCTGCATTTCAAATAAATAAGTCTTTATAATTTTTTTGGAAATTTGTTCCAAGAATCTCACAGTATGTATGCTGGACTGGTCACTAAGCATTACTAATGCTGGATGAAAATCCTGTTTTAGGACAAAGCGCCACAGGTCTGTCACTTTAAGAGGTCCCTTTTCATTCCTCGGGCCTCTATGATGCGTTTGCCTAGCAACGGCCACTAGGATCTGCGACCATTCCACAGGCAAACTGTGGGGCAGCCGCTCACACAGGACGAGGAGTCAGACAATTCGGGTCTCTTCTGAGAATTGACCTGGGTTTTGGAATTTTCTCTCGTCCCTGACACGGTAAAACGTACGCTTTACTTCTTACTGAATGAAGGGTGTACCTGATGTACCTGTAAATTGTGTAGTTATGTCGTATTGCTGCATTTCTTTGTTACTTTGAACTTCTACATCTTACTATGTTTTTATAAGCTGAGTTTAGGAGAGAAGTAGTATCACCAAGGTCATTTTGTATTAGGTTTCTTTTTTTTCTTTTTCTTTCTTTCTTTTTTTTTTTTTTTTCCTGCTGGGTCCTTTAGTTGCTTGATCTATACTTTCTGGGTCTAGTGTGGGATGATAAAGATGAACCAGAAATAGATTCCTGTATTAGGGATCGTTAATGTAGTAAGGGAGACACAAGCTTTGCATAATGCAATGTTGAGACTTTTTTTAAAAAAAAAAGATAGATCGTATGCTAGGGTTTTTGGGTTTTTTTTTTTAAGATTTATGTATTTATTTGAAAGAGTTACACAGAAGGAGAAGCAGAGAGAGAGAGAGAGAGAGAGAGAGAGAGAGAGAGAGAGAGGTCTTCCATCTGCTGGTTCACTTCCCAACTGGCCACAACAGCCAGAGCTGTACTGATCTGAAGCCAGGAGCCAGGAGCTTCTTCCAGGTCTCCCACATGGGTGCAGGCCCAAGGACTTGGCCCATCTAATACTGCTTTCCCAGGCCACAGCAGACAGCTGGATCAGAAGTGGAGCAGCCGCTATACCACCATGCCGCCCCCCCCAACACTTTTATAAGGGCCCAATCTCATCAACGAGTGATCTGCATGCATGACTGAGTCACCTCCTGAAAACCTCCTTCTTAACACTGTTAACTGGCAATTAAGTTCTCAGCATATGAATTTGGGAGAGCACATTCAGACCATAGCGACTTAAAAGGAGGGAGGGAGATTTCTTCACTTTGCAGAATTCAAGAGCATCTTGGAAGAGGTGATACTTGACCTGATCCTGGAGGATTTATATGCTCACCCTTCTCAAGATATACTTGGCCTTCACAATAGCTTGTTTTTAGCGGCAATGAGGGTGAAATTCCTGGGTGGTGCTTTGGCACAGAGAGTTAAGCCACCACCCACAGCACTGGCATCCCATATGGTCACTGGTTCGAGTCCTGGCTGCTCCAATTTATATCCAGCTATCTGCTAATGTGCTTGGGAAAGTAGAGGAGGATGGGACCAGTACTTGGGCTCCAACATCCACATGGGAGACCCAGATGAAGCTCCTGGCTCCTGGCTTCAGCCTCGACTGTCTAACTGTTGCAGCCATTTGGGGAGTGAATCAGTGGATGGAAGATCTCTCTCTCACACTCTCTCTCTGTTTCCCTCTCATTCTAATTCTGAATTTCAAATCAATAAATCTTTAAAAAAATTTTAAAAAAGAATTTAAGTTCCTTAAGTTGTTTATAAAATGGTAAGAAAGTAAAAATGAAAATAAAGAGTGGACTCTGAAGAACTTTCTCTCCACATCATTCTCATCCCAAGACTAGGGAGCAATTTATTCTGTTTTGGCTTCCAAACTTTAGTTCTTTTTTTTTTTTTAAAGATTTATCTATTTATTTGGAAGTCAGAGTTACACAGAGAGAGGAGAGGCAGAGAGAGAGAGAGAGAGAGAGAGAGAGAGTGAGAGAGAGGTCCTCCATCCGAAGGTTCACTCCCCAATTGGTCACAACAGCGTTAACCCGCTGCGCCACAGTGCAGGCCCCCCCAAACTTTAGTTCTTTGATTCTCTCCTTTGGTACTAGGGGAAGGAATTGATAAAGTAATGATCCCAGGTATCAAATCATGAAAATAAAGACGGAAGTCTCACTAGAGATATTTGTGCTCTAATGGTTGCCTTTAATACCGATAAATCCAGAATGAATGACTGGAGGCATTTCAGAACAGGCTTCGAGTTAGTGAAGGAAAACAGGTCTTTATGCTTTCTGTTCCAGGTTCTGCAAGTCATAATCCTGATTTTTCTTTTTTTGTTCTCATTCTGGTACTTTTGATCATTTAACCAGCCCTCCAGTTCGCAGTCTTTCAATATCTTTTTTTTCCCTCCCTGGAATATATTCCCTGATCGTAGAAATCCCAGCATGTTGGCGTAGGGGGTTAAGCCCCTACCTGCAGTGCCAGCATCCCACAAGGACACCGATTTGAGTCCCAGCTGCTCCACTTCTCATCCAGTTCCCTGCTAATGCACTTGGGGAAGTAGTGGGGGATGGGCCAGGTGCTTGGGCTCCAGTGCCCCCGTGGGAGACCTGGATGAAGCTCCTGGCTCCTGGCTTCAGTCTGTCCTGGCCCTGCCACTGGGGGAGGGAAGCAGTAGATGGGAGATTCTCTCTCTCTCCTTTGTAATTCTGACTTTCAAGTAAATAAATAAATCTTTTTTAAAAAGAAGTGGAACGCTGGAACTTGGACTGGCACCCTTATGGGGTGCTGGTGCTTCAGGCCGCAGCTTAACCTGCTACGTGTTTAACTCCTGTTTGACTTTTATGACTGAATCTTGAGGGATATAGTTAGCATTTTTGACAGATTGATTGAGAAATTGAAAATGAAGAAAGTTTCCAAGTCAGGTCCCCAAATATATAATTCATAAGCAGCATGTACAAATAATAAAATGAGTGTATATATGTATTAGCAGGCTGCTTCAACCAATTGCAATCTAAACACTGTTTTATGGCTATCTTTAGAGACCAGCTCTGCCTTGTCTCCAAGCCACAGTTGGTCACTGGGCAGCCCCTCTGGAGGTCTGGCTAAGCACTGAGGATCTGAGGTGGAACCTTCTAGAAGACATTGCCATTGGCCCTGAGCAGACGTCAGCATCTCCTCCTGACTGCTCTATGCAGACTGCCTCCGGAAGCACCGTGGCTCACTGTTCCTAGATCTGCTTCATGCTTTGGGTGTCTCCAACATGTCCAGCCCACTGCAGTTTTTAAGCCATTCGGATCCAGGAAGGCTTGCTACAGGCCAAACCAAAGAGCCCCATGAGGCTAAGCCATCAGAAGCCAGGCATCGGTCAGCTCCTACGGCTCAGAAAAATCCGCCGGGGGTGAGTTGTCCTTTGCATCTACTTTGTCCCTGTTCTCAGAAGGTGAGGGTAAAGCAGCTTTCTGCATAGCTGAGAGCTACAGGAAGAAGACTGTCCAGTTCTGTTGCCCGTTTGCCTGTGCTGTCAGCCTGACCATTTCTGTGCAGGTGAATGATCCAAGACATGGGATCAAGTGATTTCCCAACTTTTTTTTTAATTTATTTGAGAGGCAAACTTACAGAGAGAGAGAGGTCTTCCATCTGCTGGTTCACTCCCCAAATGGCTGCAACAGCTGGAGCTGAGCTGATCCTAAGCCAGGAGCTTCTTCCAGGTCTCCTACGCAGGTGAAGGGGCCCAAGGACTTGGGCCATCTTCTACTCCTTTCCCAGGCCAAAGCAGAGAGCTGGATCGAAAGTAGAGGCAGAACCCGAACCAGCACCCAGTACTCCACAGCGCCAGCCACATCTCCCAACACTTGAATCCTGGCTGGACCCTAGAAAAAGGAGTAATGAAACATCTTAACATGAATTTTTTTTTTATTTTAGCCTATTTGGATGTTCTCACATTTCACTGAGGCCCACAATCAAAAACAGTATAGAAATGAGCTGTGACAGGATTTTAATGCCATCATTTTGTAGGTTAGTAAACAGCGCTAGAGAGCGAACAGTGGCTTAGAGGAATAACAAAGTAAGCAGACTCCCATTATTTTTAGTGCATCATATTACCACTCTGTTTACAGAGTTCTTTTTTGTTTTAAAAATTTTTTTTTTGACCTGGTTGCCCCTCTTCCAGGCCAGCTCTCTGCTATGGCCCGGGAGTGCAGTGGAGGATGGCCCAAGTGCTTGGGCCCTGCACCCCATGGGAGACCAGGAGAAGCACCTGGCTCCTGCCATCGGATCAGCGCAATGCGCCGGCTGCAGCGCGCCAGCCGCGGCGGCCATTGGAGGGTGAACCAATGGCAAAGGAAGACCTTTCTCTCTGTCTCGCTCTCTCACTCACTGTCCACTCTGCCTGTAAAAAAACAAAAAACAAAAAAACGCACAACCTTTTTTTTTTTCTTTTGAGAGAGAGAGATGAGAGAGAGAGAAAGAGCTCCCATTTGCTGATTCACTTCTCCAGTGCCCACAATGGTCAGAATTGAATCAAAAGGAGCTCAAGAAGCCAGGAACTCAATCCAGGTCACCCGTGTGGGTGGTAGGAACCTGAGTATCTGAGCCATCACAGCTGCCTGCCAGGGTCTGCATCAGCAGGAAACTGGAATCAGGAGCTGGAGCCATTGAACCCAGGTGCTCTGACACCGGATGCACGCATCCTAAACCGGGTGTCTGAACCACTAGGCTAAATGCCAGGTGCATAGCCTTCTTTTATTAAGGCTAGAACCTAATGAGAATCTTTCTGGATATTAAATATCTTGTAAAAATTTTAAATATCTATTTTTTATTTATTTGAAAGGTAGAGTTATAGAGAGAGGGAGCAAGACAGAGAAAGAGAGAGAAAGAGAGAAAGAGATCTTTCATCTACTGGCTCTCTCCGCAAATGGCCACAATGGCCGGCGCTGGTCTAGGCTGGAGCCAGAAGCCTAGACCTTCTTCCAGGTCTCCCACATGGATACAGGGGCCCAATCACTTGGCCCATCTTCCACTGCTTTCCCAGGTGTATTAGCAGGGAGCTACTTTGGAAGATGAGCCTCGAGGACTTGAACTAGCATTGATATGAGATGCCAGCCTTGTGGGTGGCAGCTTAACCCACTGTGCCACAATAGATGGTCCACTTTTTTTTTCAATTATGCCAGAGGCGAAGAGAGAGCTCCCATCCACTGGTTCATTCCCTAAAAATATCCCCAACAGTCTCAGGCCAGGTCTGCCACGTGGGTGGCAGGAGCCCAAGGACTTGAGCCCTCACCAGTGCCTCCAGGATCTGCATTAGCAGGAGGCTGGAGTCAGAAGCAGAGCTGCGTATGAGACACACAGGCATTCAGATACAGGATAACTGGCCTGCTAGCCGCTAGGCCGAATACTCACCCATAAATATCTTTTTGAGTCAGATGATGTCCCTTCCTTTGGTTTTTCTAAGACCATGAGAAGGATCCATCTGGCCTTGAGTGGGAGCTCGGAGATAACATCTGAAGAGGAGGCTTGGAGAGGATGGGCTTGCTGGAAATGTTCTATTTCCTCCTCTTGGTGGCTTTAAATGACTATAAGCATAGTCTGCTGGGGACGGGTGTGTATTACACTAAAAGTAACACAGAGGCCGGTGCCGTAGAGCACTAGGTTAATCCTACGCCTGCGGCGCTGGCATCCCATATGGGCGTCGGGTTCTAGTCCCGGTTGCTTCTCTTCCAGTCCAGCTCTCTGCTGTGGCCTGGGAGTGCAGAGGAGGATGGTCCAGGTGCTTGGCCTCTGCACCCACATGGGAGACCAGGAGGAAGCACCTGGCTCCTGGCTTCAGATCAGCGCAGCGCACCAGCTGTAGCGGCCATTTTGGGGGTGAACCAACAGAAGGAAGACCTTTCTCTGTGTCTCTGTCTCTCACTGTCTAACTCTGCCTGTCAAATAAATAAATAAAATCATTTAAAAAATGATACAATGCAAAAGGACAGTGCTCTTCAATCTTTAGTTAAGCTTAAGCTTCTTTAAAACACATTAATGTTCATGAAACCTTCTAGGACTTTAAGATTTATGTTATTTATTTAAAAGGCAGATCAGAAAGAGAGGGAAAGACAAGGGAGATCGATCTTCTGTCCGCTGGTTCGCTCCCCAGATGACCATAAGCCAGGAGTCAAACCAGCGCTCCAATGAAGGATGTTGCATGGAATATAACTATATGAAAATATGCACCAGTGCATTACACAGTTGTAAAGTACATTAAAGAGGTCATCATAATCTTATTGTCAACTTATCCTCACTTAATTCAGAGCTTCCTTTTAAGTGAATTACAGAAATGAAAGCTTGCCGCGGGTGTTGCGACACAGCAGGTTAAGACGCCTTTGTGTGATGCCTGCATCGCATATTGGAGCACTGCTCCACTTCTGATCCAGCTCCCTGCTCACACACCCGGGAAGCAGCAGGCGATAGCTCAAGCGCTCAGTCCCCGTCACCCAGTCAGGAGCCCAGGATGCAGTTCCTGGCTCCTGGCTTTGACCTTGCCCATCCCTGACTATCGTGAACATTTGAGGAGTGAACCCCCCAGATGGAAGGTTTCTTTCTCTGTCTCTGCTTTCCTCTGTATCACTTGTCTTTCAAATAAATAAATAAATATTTTTAAAAATACAACAAAAAACTTGAAAAAAACCCTGAATTTTTTACATTTTAAATGATATTTATTTATTTATTTATTTGAGAGGTAGAGTTACATACAGAGAAAGGGAGAGACAGAAAGGTCTTCCATCCACTGGTTCACTTCCCAAATGGCTGCAATGGCCAGAGCTGAGCAGATCCAAAGCCGGGAGCCAGGAGCTTTCTCCAGGTCTCCCATGAGGCTGCAGGCCATCTTCTACTGCTTTCCTAGGCCAGAGCAGAGAGCTGGATCGGAAGAGGAGCAGCTGGGACTAGAACCGGCGCCCACATGGGACACCATCACCATAGGCAGAGGTTTAGTCTATTATGCCACAGCACAGGCCTCAACAAGTGAATTTTAAAAAACACATTTTCTTTGGGACCAAGTATAGCAGTAATAGTCAGAAAGTCTATGAAAAATATGTAATATGAAAAAAATAGGCACGGATTTCAAAGTTTCCATGCCAAAATTTGTCTTTTAATTCCATCTTCCATGATTTTTTTTAACTACCCCCATATATTAATGTCTAGATTGAATTATGATACAATACCAGAAAGTTGTTCTTGTCATCTGGTAGTTTTGTTGGGGGATTTCAAAAATCAACTTGATTATGATTGTAAGTTTCAATTTTTGTATTTGATTTCAAGTATACTGAAAACTCTGGAGACTAATATGACACACTCATTCTTAGGTCCCATAGCCCACTCTTGAGATGGGTGATATAAAAAAACTGAACAAGAGGAGTGAGTCATCAGCCAGTGAGAATCCTGGGCACTCCCAGCACTGTTGAGCAGGGGCCTCCTTGGTGGCTGGGCTGCAGGGAGATGCGGGGCCCCAGGCTCTGGGTCATGAAAGAGAAGGATGTTGGGGCAGCCTCCGTCACAAACCAAGGTGAAAGTCTTATTCACCATCCTGGACTCCTTTTTTCTTTCCAAAGGTAACAATTAGTCTGAATTAGGTAGGAGCTTCTATGTCCACATTTTTTAAAAAAGATTTATTTATTTATTTATATGAAAGTCAGAGTTACACAGAGAGAGGAGAGGCAGAGAGAGAGGTCTTCCATGCACTGGTTCACTCCCCAAAGGGCCGCAACAGCCAGAGCTGCACCGATCTGTAGCCAGGAGCCAGAAGCCTCTTCTGGGTCTTCCACGTGGGTGCAGGGCCCTAAGGACTTAGGCCATCTTCCACTGCTTTCCCAGGCCATAGCAGGGAGCTGGATTGGAAGAGGGGCAGCCGGGACTCGAACCGGCACCCATATAGGATGCTGGCACTGCATGCGGAGAATTAGCCTACTGTGCCATGACACCAGCCCCTATGTCCACATTTTTAATATTTACATGCATGCGAATGCTTCTAATGTTGTTTTGGGCATTTCTTTTTTTTATGATTTATTTTATTTATTATTTGAAAGGGTTACAGAGAGAGGTAGAGCCAGAGAAAGAGAGAGTATTTGGGGCATTTCTGCCACCTCTCCTAGGGGTATAACTTTCTGCCTTGCTACTTTCATACAGTCTTGTATTTTTGATCAATTCTTTTTGATTCACGTGAGTTTAATTCATTCATGTTAACTGCTGCATCAGTTCCACGATACATCATGTTTCTATGTCATACTTCAATACATTTTTTTTTTATTTTATTTTTTTTTTGACAGGCAGAGTGGACAGTGAGAGAGAGAGACAGAGAGAAAGGTCTTCCTTTGCCGTTGGTTCACCCTCCAATGGCCGCCGCAGATGGCGCACTGCGGCCGGCGCACCGCGCTCATCCGATGGCAGGAGCCAGGTGACAGGTGCTTTTCCTGGTCTCCCCATGGGGTGCAGGGCCCAAGCACCTGGGCCATCCTCCACTGCCCTCCTGGGCCACAGCAGAGGGCTGGCCTGGAAGAGGGGCAACCGGGACAGAATCCGGTGCCCCGACCGGGACTAGAACCCGGTGTGCCGGCGCCGCAAGGCGGAGGATTAGCCTGTTGAGCCACGGTGCCGGCCCATACTTCAATACATTTTAATGTTTTCTTATATAAACAAGTAAGTATCCTTACATAGCATGCCTACTTGCCTTTATTTTTTTAAACTATGAAGAAGTAAGGAAAAATTTTGAGCTGTATTTAAAAGTAGCTGTCTATACAAATAGGTTATATGTGTTGAATATTTCTTATTTTTATCAATTCAAAGCCTAATTGGATATTAGTTATTATTTATTTCTTTTTGTAATTGTGCTTGGAATCTATGTGATATTGTGATATATTAAATAAAATACTTGGCACATTTTTATCAATTTATTTTTTTGTTTTGGATCTCAATCAAGTTAATCATTTAATTCATGACATATTATCATTATTTTGTTCAAGGCACCTCCCTCTCATTTTTTTCCATCATCTCAATTTCTATCTCACCTCAATCTAATATATATGATGTATTTATATTATTTTTATTCTTTTGTGATGATTATTTAGTGGGATCTGTTTGATGTATTTACAATTAAGTAATTTCCATTACTCTATTGTACATATAGTCTATGAATATGCCATAAGCTATTTATCCATCAAAGTTTTTAAAGATTTATTTGTCGTTTGTTTATTTGAAAGGCAGAGTGATAGAGAGGGAGAGACAGAGATCTTCTTTGCAATGGCCAGGGCTGGGCCAGGTCAGCCAGGAGCGTGGAACTCCATGCTGGTCTCCCATGTGAGTGGCAGGGCCCAAGCACTTGGCCCATGTCCCGCAGCCTTTGCAGGGCCATTAGCAGGGACCTGGATTGGAAGCAGAGCAGCCCGGACTTGAACTGGGACTCTGATATGGGATGCCGGCACCACAGGTGGCGATTAACCTGCTGTGCTACAGCACCAACCCCCAGTTTATTTTTTGTCCATGTGAACTATATAAATATAGACTTTTTTTTGAAGGCCTGATAGGATAAACTCACCATTAGAGATATCTAACTCTTAATCTTAAAATTGTAAAACATAATTTTATTCAGTAAAAAATTCTAGTAGACAGTTATCATATTTCCTTCACTTTATTTTTAAGATGTATTGCCGGCGCCGTGGCTCACTAGGCTAATCCTCCGCCTTGCGGCGCCGGCACACCGAGTTCTAGTCCTGGTCGGGGCGCCGGATTCTGTCCTGGTTGCCCCTCTTCCAGGCCAGCTCTCTGCTGTGGCCAGGGAGTGCAGTGGAGGATGGCCCAGGTGCTTGGGCCCTGAACCCGCATGGGAGACCAGAAGAAGCACCTGGCTCCTGCCTTCGGATCAGCGCGGTGCACCGGCTGCAGTGCGCCGGCTGCGGCAGCCATTGGAGGGTGAACCAACAGCAAAAGGAAGACCTTTCTCTCTGTCTCTCTCTCTCACTGTCCACTCTGCCTGTCAAAAAAAAAAGATGTATTTATTTATTTATTTGAAAGGCAGAGTTACACAGAGAGAGAAGGGGGGGCGTCTTCCAATCCGCTGGTTCACTCCCCAAATGACTAATACGGCTGGAGCTGCACTGATATGAAGCCAGGAGCCAGGAGCCAGGAGCTTCCTCTGGGTCTTCCCATGCAGGTGCAGGGGCCCAAGGACTTGGTTCATCTAATACTGCTTTCCCAGGCCATAGCAGAGAGCTGGATATGAAGTGGAGCATCTGGGACTCAAACCAGCGCCCATATGGGATGCCTGCACTGCAGGTGGCGGCTTTACCTGCTACATCACTGCACCAGCCTCAATATCTTTATTTTATTACAGACATCATTCTGCAGCTTTCTAGCTTATTACTATTTTATTTTAAAGGTTTATTTGTTTATTTGAGACACATAGTTACAGAGAGATAGGAGAGACTGAGATCTTCCATCTACTGGTTCACTTCCCAAAGGGCTGCAATGGCTGGGCCAGGCTGAGGCCAGGAGCCAGGAGCCAGGAGCCAGGAGCTTCTTCCAGGTCTCTCAATGTGGGTAGCAGGGACCCAGCTTCTTGGGATATCTTCTGCTGCTTTTCCCAGGTTGTTAGCAGGGAGCTGGATCAAAAGAGGAGCAGCTGGGACTCCCATGGAGAATGCCAGCATTGCAGGCAGCAGCTTTACCGGCTATGCCAAGCTCCAGCCCCCCCCCCCCCCGACTTGCTTTTTAATATGATAATTTTGAATTAAAGTGTTTATACTTTTCACTTCTACAAATCTTATTTGGTTGTTTTTCCAGCATGTTTATTTATCCTTTGTGGTTTTTTGTAACTTGCCCATATTTTCAAAGTTCTCTTTAATTTCATTAAGCATTTAACTGTAGCTATCTGTTATTTTCTTGTGCAAGTCCTGTTCCTAGAGCTTTGTATAATAAATAAAATAAAATATATCTTATTCCTTTAATACATTAAGGATCATGTGATACTTACATGTGATACACTTACAATTTTTTTTAAGATTTATTTATTTATTTGAAAGTCAGAGTTATACAGAGAGAGAAGAAGAGGCAGAGAGAGAGAGAGAGAGAGGTTTTCCATCCACTGGTTCATTCTCCAATTGGCTGCAATGCTGGAGCTGTGCTGATCTGAAACCAGGAGCCAGGAGCTTCTTCTGGATCTCCCACACAGATGCAGGGGCCCAAGGACTTGACCATCTTCTTCTGCTTTCCCAGGCCATAGCAGAGAGCTGGATTGGAAGTGGAGCAGCTGGGACTCGAACCGGCAGCCATATGGGATGCCAACACTGCAAGCAGTGGCTTTACCTGCTGTGCCACAGTACCAGCCCCTTCTCATAATCTTTTTTTTTTTTTTTTTTGACAGGCAGAGTGGACAGTGAGAGAGAGAGACAGAGAAAAAGGTCTTCCTTTGCCGTTGGTTCACCCTCCAATGGCCGCCGCAGAATGCACGCTGCGGCCCATGCACCGCGCTCATCCGATGGCAGGAGCCAGGTGCTTCTCCTGGTCTCCCATGCGGGTGCAGGGCCCAAGCACTTGGGCCATCCTCCACTGCACTCCTTGGCCACAGCAGAGGGCTGACCTGGAAGAGGGGCAACCGGGACAGAATCCGGCACCCCGACCGGGACTAGAACCCGGTGTGCCAGCGCCGCAAGGCAGAGGATTAGACTATTGAGCCGGGGCACCAGCCCTCATAATCTTTTTAGTGACTTAGGTTAATGCATTTTTCTTACTTGAATCACATATACTTTGTCCTTAGTGAAAGTTCTGCAAACTTTAATTTCGAGTATTTTACATCCTTTTGAGAATGGGGAGGATTGTAATTTAGATAAATGTGTCCTAATTTTCGCCCTCAGTATAGACACATCAAAAAAAAAAAAATTGAGGGGGGAGCATTTGGGACACCTGTGTCCCATTTAATCTGCTTGGTTTGAGTCTCAGCTTCGTGCTTCTGTCCAGCTCCTGCGTATGTGATCTGGGCAGGTGATGGCTCAAGTCCCTGACTGCCTGCCACCAGGCAGGAGACCAAGAAGGAGTTCTGAGCTCCTGCCTTCAGCCTGGCCCAGCCCGTGCTGTTGTGGGCACGTGCGGAGTAAACCAGCGGATCCAAGCTCTCCTGCTGTCTCTGTCTCTCCGCCTTTCAAATAAAGTGAACACAAATAAATAAACACTGCTGTTGTGGCGGGCATTTGGCCTAGCTGTTAACATGTTGTTGAAAAGGCCCTGGCTGTGTTTCCGGTCTGGCTTCCCACTGATGTCCCCCTGGGAAGCAGCAGGTGACGGATTGAGTAGTTGGCGCCCTGCAACCCCCGTGGGAGACCTGGCTTAAGCTCCTTGCTCCTGACTTCAGCATCCTGGCCCCAGGCTATTGTGGGTATTTGGGAAGTGAACCCATAAATGGGCACACACACTCTCTCTCTCTCAAATAAAAAAAAATGATTTGTTTGAAAGGAAGAGTTACAGAGAGGCAGAGGCAGAGAGAGAGGTCTTCCATCTGTGGGTTCACTCCTCAACTGGCCGCAGCGGCCGGAGCTGCACTGATCCGAAGCTGGGAGCCAGGAGCTTCTTCCAGGTCTCCCACGCAGGTGCAGGGGCCCAAGCATTTGGACCATCTTCTACTGCTTTCCCAGGCCACAGCAGAGAGCTGGATCGGAAGTGCAGCTGGGACACGAACTGGTGCCCATATGGGATACCAGCGCTACAGGTGGCAGCTTTACCTGCCACGCCACAGCGCCAGCCCCTCAAATTAAATTTTTAAAAAATAATTTTAAAGGCCGGCGCCGTGGCTCAACAGGCTAATCCTCCGCCTTGCGGCGCTGGCACACCGGGTTCTAGTCCCGGTCGGGGCGCCGGATTCTGTCCCGGTTGCCCCTCTTCCAGGCCAGCTCTCTGCTGTGGCCCAGGAGTGCAGTGGAGGATGGCCCAGGTGCTTGGCCCTGCACCCCATGGGGAGACCAGGAAAAGCACCTAGCACCTGGCTCCTGCCATCGGATGAGCACGGTGTGCCGGCCGCAGCGCGCATTCTGCGGCGGCCATTGGAGGGTGAACCAACGGCAAAGGAAGACCTTTCTCTCTGTCTCTCTCTCTCTCACTGTCCACTCTGCCTGTCAAAAAAAATTAAATTAAAAAATAAATAAATAAAAAAAATAATTTTAAAAGCAAAATTGATGCTAATCCACTAAAATCAAATTTTTAAGAAACCATTTTGGGCCGGCGCCGTGGCTCAACAGGCTAATCCTCCGCCTTGCGGCACCGGCACACCGGGTTCTAGTCCCGGTCGGGGCACCGGATTCTGTCCCGGTTGCCCCTCTTCCAGGCCAGCCCTCTGCTGTGGCCCGGGAGTGCAGTGGAGGATGGCCCAAGTGCTTGGGCCCTGCACCCCATGGGAGACCAGGAAAAGTACCTGGCACCTGGCTCCTGCCATCAGATGAGCGCAGTGCGCCAGCTGCAGCGCGCCATCTGCGGCAGCCACTGGAGGGTGAACCAACGGCAAAGGAAGACCTTTCTCTCTGTCTCTCTCTCTCACTGTCCACTCTGCCTGTCAAAAAAATAAATAAATAAAAAAAGAAAAAAACCATTTTGTGCTTAGCAATTTATTTGTAAAGGGAAATTTTAAAAACTAGTAAATATCTCATTACCGACTCTAACAATTACAGTTTCTGTGAACAATTTCCTAGATTTGCATGAAAATCTCCTTAGACATTTTGATTGCTATACTCAGCAATTGTTTCTGTTTGAACACGCTGCATTCACCTGTGGTCGGTAAGTATGTCTAGTAAGTAATAATTATAGGAAATGTTGAGTCGCCTTTTAGGTGCTACTGGCTGTTTTCCCAGGATCTACTGTATTAGGGTGATGCCCCAAAATCAATATTTTACAGTCGCATTGTATTTAGAACTGCTTATTCGAGTTTGTGTGTGCTGGAATATTGTGGGTTTTGATCTGTAAGGGGCACGTTCAATCAACTAATTGGTAATTTTCTTTGTAGGTTCCCAACAGGAACCCAAACATGTATAATAAAAGGGCAGCTGACCCAGCTCGTCCTGAACTTGCTGGCTTGTTGGTGAAAAACAAGAATCTTATAGCTGAGGTACGTGGATTATCTGAAAAGAAAACCCTGTGGGGCGCCAGCACTGTGGCATAGCAGGTATAGCTGCCGCCTGTGGTGTGGGCATCTCATATGGGCACCGGTTCAAGTCCCAGCTGCTCCACTTCCAATCCAGCTCTCTGCTATGGCCTGGGAAAGCAGTAGAAGATGGTCCAAGTGCTTGGGCCCCTGCACCTGCGTGGGAGACCTGGAGGAAGCTCCTGGCTCCTGGCTTCAGATCAGCGCAGCTCTGGTTGTTGTGGCCATCTGGGGAGTGAACCAGTGGATGGAAGACTCTCTCTCTCTCTCTCTCTCTCTCTGTCTCTGCCTCTCCTTCTCTCTCTGTGTAACTCTGACTTTCAGATAAATAAATACATCTTGAAAAACAAAAACAAAGAAACCAACTCTGTGGGAAGTGTTATCCTCTGTGAAAGCAGGGAGAGAAAGAACCCACGTGAGGGATCTGAGTAGTAACTCGGTGTTGCTTTTCTTCCTTGCAATATTGAACTCTCTCATCACCGGAGGGCACTCATGTAGATTCAGAGCTGTCTTTCTCTGAAAACAGCACACAGCCAAGGATTTTTGAGTGGATTGCTAAGTGCTGGCAGGTACGAACGTTGCTTTTGGACGCCCATGATCGAGATCTATGCAATAGGCTGGCGCCGTGGCTCAACAGGCTAATCCTCTGCCTTGCAGCACCGGCACACCGGGTTCTAGTCCCGGTCGGGGCGCTGGATTCTGTCCCGGTTGCCCCTCTTCCAGGCCAGCTCTCTGCTGTGGCCCGGGAGTGCAGTGGAGGATGGCCCAGGTGCTTGGCCCTGCACCCGCATGGGAGACCAGGAAAAGCACCTGGCTTCTGCCATCGGATGAGCGCGGTGCGCCGGCCGCAGCGCGCCATCTGCGGCGGCCATTGGAGGGTGAACCAACGGCAAAGGAAGACCTTTCTCTCTCTCTCTCTCTCTCACTGTCCACTCTGCCTGTCCAAAAAAAAAAGATCCATGCAGTAACAATCACCAGTTACAAGAGTTACACATTTTTAATGGAAAGGGTAAATCCTGGGGCTGTGGTTGTGGTGTGGTGAGTTAAGTGGCTTCCTGTGATGCTGGCATCCCACACGAGCATCAGTTCAAATCCCGGCTGCTCCATTACCAGTGCAGCTCCCTGCTAATTTGCCCAGGAAAGCAGTGGAAGATGGCCCCAAGTGCTTGGAGTGCTGCCACTCTGATGGGAGACATGGATCAAGCTCCAGGTTCCTGGCTCTGGCCTGGCCCAGCTCTGGCTGTTGTGAGCATTTGGGAAGTGAGCCAGTGGATGAACGAGAGTGCTCTCTCTCCCTCTCTTTCTGTAAGTATGCCTTCCAAATAAATAAATGCATCTTTAAAGAAGAAGAAAGGATAAGTTCCTGTTTTCATTACACTACCAAGTGGTAAATATCCACTAGTCCCATTTAACACTTGATGAAACGTCTGAGTGGCATCAGTAGAAAAAAGAGAAAGAACCACCTTTGTAGACATTCTTTGCCTTTTATTCCTTGTGATGGAGACTAGACAGTGCCTGCAGAGCTTCTTTAGAATATCCTCAGGATGCTCATTGCAGAAGACAGTCTTGCAGGGAACCATGGGTGGAAGCTCCAAGGCCATGGTCGTTGCCCGGGGCAACTCTGTGACAATGTATGTCTGCATTGCCTCTGGGGTGATGCTCAGAATGCCCCGTCAAGACAGACCGGCAGCAGGGCCGTTGCTCCTCAGGCCCCTTCTCGACTTGCAGCTGGTGGTGCTGCAGCCCTTACCTGTGGCCTCCCAGGGCATGTGTTAGCCGGAAGCTGATCATGGGAGCAGGGCCAAGACTCCAACGCAGGCATCCCAAGTAGTGGCTTCCCTGCTATGCCAGATGCCCACCTGGAGCGTACATGTCAGTGCAGCTTATACGTCTTCTGAGACCTTTGAGAGCTTTGTGACATTGGTGTTTTCTTTCAGCAAAATGTGACACCAATTCCTAAACTTGTAGGAATTTTATTATGGGTAGAATTATTCTCTGCAGTATAGCTTAGTATTAATAACTAAGAAATTTGAGATTTCTAATTCAGATTTGAATTAGATGAAGGTTTTTTCTGTGCGTGATTTGTTTAAAAAATCTTTTGAACAAAGTTGTCAAGCAAGATAGCAAGTACCTTGTTTAAAGAAGATAGGCAAGCTCTTCTCAAGAATTTCAAAGGTTTCTTTTTAAAAGATTTATTTTATTTATTTGAAAGACAGAGTTACAGAGAGGTCTTCCATCCACTGGTTCATT
Organism: Sylvilagus bachmani; assembly: GCA_015711505.1. Classification (NCBI taxonomy): domain Eukaryota; kingdom Metazoa; phylum Chordata; class Mammalia; order Lagomorpha; family Leporidae; genus Sylvilagus; species Sylvilagus bachmani. The sequence continues at coordinate 2,185,986 of CM027391.1, forward strand.
CCCCAGAGGGCCTCAATGACCAGAGCTGTGCTGATGCAAAGCCAGGAGCCAGGAGTTTCTTCCAGGTCTCCCATGTGTGTGTAGGGACCCAAGGACTTGGACCATCCTCCACTGCTTTCTGGGGCCATAGCAGAGAGCTGGATCAGAAGTGGAGCAGCTGGGACTTGAACTGGCGCTCATATGGGATGCTGGCGCTTCAGGCCAGAGCTTTAACCCGCTGCGCCACTGCACCACAGTGCCGCTCCCACCCTTAAAAATAAAATGATTTATTTACCTATTTGAAAGGCAGGAAGACAAAGAGGGAGAGGCAGAGACAGAGAGATCTTCATCCTCTGCTTCACACCCCAAGCACCTGCAATGGCTGGGGCTGGGCCAGGCTAAAACCAGGATCCAAGACCTCCATCTGGGTTTCCCACATGGGTACAGGGGCCCAAGTGCATGGGCCATCCTCCACTACCTTCCCAGGCACATTAGCCAGGAGCTGTATGGAAAGTGGAGCAGCTGGGACTCCAACTGGCATTCTGATATCAGATGCTGGCATCGCAGGTGGCAGCTTAACCCACTGCACCACAATTCTGGCCCCTCAAAGTATTCTTTAAAATTGACGCCTTATGTATACATAAATCGCTTGTTAATTGCAAAATTTTTAAGATGTATCTTATTTATTCAAAAGATAGAGTTACAGAGAGAGACAGAAAGACAGAGAGATCTTCCATCCACTGCTTCACTCCCACAATGGCCAGGGCTGGGCCAGTCCAAAGTCAAGATCCTGGAATAACTTTTGGGTCTCCCACCTGGGTGCAGGGGCCCAAGCACTCAGCCCACTTTCCGATGTTTTCTCAGGCCATCAGCAGGGAGCTGGATCAGAAGTAGAACTTCCAGAACTTGAACCAGTGCCCATATGGGATGCCGCCATTGTAGGCAGTGGCTTCACCCGATTATGCCACAACTCTGGATCCACACATTTTTAAAATTTAATAGTCAAAGCAGGTATCTAAAAGACAACAGCATCTCATTTTGACCTGGGTTTCAGATACCATATACATTAAGTAGTGTTCCATAGCTCTTATTGAAATGTTCTAAATTTGAAAAAAATGAGTGGCAGTTATTATATGATTTCCCTTTGTTAAAACCTTTTTTAAAAATTAAAAAAGTTTAATGATTTCAACAAAATACCCAAGCTTCAGCATGAGTCATCCTTCCCTTTTCTGATGACCTATTCTTTAATTCCATAGAGACACAGTTGTCTTGATAGGGCATTTTGCTCTTCACTGAATGCATTTTAACATTTTTGTTGTAATTAACTTCCTTTCTTTGTGGGCTATATAAAAATAATTATGTATTTTTGGCCAATAATGGAGAAACAGGTGCAAGAGAGCTATATTTGGGCAAAGCCAGATATAGAAGGGACAGATAGGAAACTGCTCAGTTGATGGTGGTGTTGCTGCCTAGCTTAGGCAATCCGACACAGAGCTAAAGCTCTTGCATGCTGCGAGGTGGGCAGCAGTGTTAAAGTAATTTGAGGGGCTGGCGCTGTGGTGTAGCGGGTAAAGCCACTGCCTGCAGTGCCAGCATCCCACATGGGAGCCGGTTCAAGTCCTGGCTGCTCCACTTCCGATCCGGCTCTCTGCTATGGCCTGGGAGAGCAGTAGAAGATGGCCCAAGTCTTTGGGTGCCTGCACCCACCTGGGGGACCCGGAAGAAGCTCTTGGCTCCTGGCTTCAGGTCAGTGCAGCTCCGGCTGTTGCAGCCAATTAGGGAGTGAACCATCAGATAGAAGACCTTTCTCTCTCTCTGCCTCTCCTTCTCTCTCTGTGTAACTCTGACTTTCAAATAAATACATAAATCATTAAAAAAAAAAAAAGAAAGTAACTTGAAAACCCAGTTGCTGATTCATAGTAGACACAACACAGCCAGTGGGTTAAGTTTCAGATAACTGTAATGTGTCACTCTGGGGACTTGTTTCATTTTTGCAGGTGAGCTGTTTCTCTTGCCATTTTGTAATAAAAAGGCAAATAGTAGAAACTTGAGGCAGCCAGCTCTCATGGGAGCAGATGGAAGCAATACATCTTTTTTTCACCTAAAAAAAAGTCAGAACCAATTACTTTTTTTTTTATTTAAAAATGTGTTTATTTGAAAGGCAGAGTGACAGAGACAGGGTGAGCGACAGTGAGAGAGAGAAAGAGAGAGAGAGAGAGAGAGAATGTTTCATCTGCAAATGGCTTCACTGGCCAGGCCTGAGCCAAACTGAAGCCAGGAGCATTGAGCTCCTTGAAGATCTTCCATGTCGATGTCAAGGGCCCACGTTTTTGGATCATCTTCTCGTGGCTGCTCAGGCACAAAACAAGGTAGAATGTGGGATGCTGGCATGGCAAGTGATGGCTTGACCTGATGTGTCACAATGCTAGTCCCTGTTTTTTGTTTTTTTTTTTAAGTGAAAGTTTTACTTAGATAATCATAGAATCACTTGGACTGATTAAAAAAAATCAGGGGGCTGGCGCTGTGGCATAATAGGTAGAGTCGCCATCTGCAGTGCTGGCATCCCATATGTGCTCCGGTTCTAGTCCCAGCTGCTCCACTTCTGATCCAGCTCTCTGCTATGGCCTGGGAAAGCAGTAGAGGATGGCCCAAGTGCTTGGGCCCCTGCACCCGCATGGGAGACCCGGAAGAAGCTCCTGGCTCCTGGCTTCAGCCATTGCGGCTTTCTGGGGAGTGAGTGAACCAGCGGATGGAAGACCTCCCCTCCTCTCCGACTCTGCCTATCTGTATGTAACTGTGCCTTTCAAATAAATAAATCTTCTTAAAAAAATCATAATAGAACAACCCTTTATCCACTTTGTCCAGTTCCTTCCAATGGTAACGTTTTGCAAACTATAATAAAATGTAACAGCCTGGATACTCTTACTCAGATTTTTCCAAGCATTCTTGCACTCATTTGTGGTTAGGGTGTACATCAGTCAAGATACTCCACAGTGCCAACAAGGATCCTTCACGTTATCCCTCTATACCCACACCTGCTTCCTTCTTACCCCGAGCTCTGGCAACCACTAATCTTTCCTCCATTTCTAAAATGTCACTATTTCAAAAATGTTCCCTACTCACAGTCTAAACACAGAGTTGCCATGACTCAGCAGTCCCGCTCCTAGGTAGATAATCAAGAGAATGGAAAACATACTCACTCACATAAACTTCTCCCTGAATCCCCATAGTATCATTATGCAGAAAGCTCAAAAGTGGGTGGGACCCAAACATTCACAAACTGATGAGATGTTAAACAAATGTGGCATTTTATGCAGCAGAACTTCATTCATCATAAAAAGGAATTAGGTGCCAATACATGGTACAACGTAGGTCAGTCTTGATGGGGCTGGCATTGTAGCACAGCAGCTAGCCGCTGCCTGAGACGCCGGCACCCCAAATGGGTGCTGGTTCACATCCCAGCTGCTCCACTTCCGATCCCGCTCTCTGCTAATGCGCCTGGGAGAGCAGCAGAGGATGACCCAAGTGCCTGGGCCCCTGCACCCACGTGGGAGACCTGGATGAGGCTCCTGGCTTCAGCCTCACTCAGCCCTGGCTGTTATTGCAGCCATTGGGGAGCGAACAAGCAGATGGAAGATCTCTCTCTCTCTCTCTCTCTCCCTCCCTCCCTCCCTCCCTCTTTGTAACTCTACCTTTTGAATACATAACTAAATCTTAAACGAAAAGACTTCATCATCTGCTTAAAAAATGCTAGCAGAAGAGGAGACTATATATGGGGATACTACAAATTTTTAAAGGAAAAAAGATAAATTGATTTTGGTGCACAAATTTTTGACATCCATATATAGTTTTTTCTTTTTTTCCCTACAGATGTATATATTTATTTGAAAGAGTTACAAAGATAGAGAGGGAGACACACACACACACACACACACACACACAGAGAGAGAGAGAGAGAGAGAGAGAGAGAGAATATCTGCTGGTTCACTCCCTCAGATAATTGTGAAGGCCAGGGCTGAGCCAAGCTGAAGCCAGGAGCCAGGAGCTTCTTCTGGGTCTCCCACATGGCTGTAGGGCACAAACACTTGTGCCATCCTCTGCTGCTTTTTGAAGGCCATCAGCAAGGAGCTGGACTGGAAGTAGAGCAGAGAGGACACAAACTGGCACCCATATGGGATGCCAGGGTGGCAGGCAGCAGCTTTACCTGCCACATCAAAAAACTGGGCCATATAAGTTTTTCATAATAAGCATTTTTCAAGAACTTTGTGAAAACCCCAAATATGCATGACTTTTAATTTTTTTGTAGCAAGCTAAACCTTTTAATTCCATTTTCCACCCACATTTTGAAGTGTGTATCCTATGGTTCCATTTGTATTAAATGTCCAGAATAAACATATCAACAGAGATAGAAAGTAGATTAATTATTGCCAGGTACTGGAAGGAGAAGGATATGGGGAGGTATATAATCACTAGTGAGTATGAGTTTTGGGGGATGATGAAAATGATGTGCAATTAGATTACAGTCATGGTTATGTGAATATATTAAAAACTACTGGGGGAAGGCCTGCAGTTAAGATTCCACTTGGAGGGCTGCCATCATGGTGTAGCAGATGAAGCTTCTGCCTGCATCGCCAGCATCCCATATGGGAGCCAGTTTGAGTCTCAGCTGCTCCACTTCCAATCCAGCTCGCTGCCAATGCACCTGGCAAAGCAGTGGAGGATGGCCCAAGTGCTTGGGCCCCTGTACCCACATGAGAGATCCAAAGGAAACTCTTGGCTGCTCCATTGCTGGCATTTGGGGAGTGAACCAGCAGATGGAAGATCTCTCTCTCCCTCTCCCTCTCCCCCTCCCTCTCCCTCTCCCTCTCTCTCTCTAACTCTGCCTTTCAAATAAATAAAATAAATCTTAAAACACAAACACCACTTGAAATGCCTCATCCCATGTTGGAGTGCCTGGGTTTGGGTTTGGGCCCGGGCTCTGCTGGTGACTGCAGCTCCCTGGCAGGCAGCAGGTGGTCACTCGGATACTTGCATCTTTATCGTTCACATGTGTGACCCTGACTCATCACCGGGCTCCCGCTTTGACCTGGCCCAGCCCCAGTTATTGCAAGCACTGGTTCGCTCAGCAGTGCTGCCACTTGCAACGTGGGCAATCCCGTATCAGAGTTTAAGTCCCAGCTGCTCCACTTCCAATGCAGCTCCCTGCTAATGTACCTGGGAAGGCAGCAGATGATGGCCCAAGTACCTGGACTCCTGCCACCCCAGAGGGAGACCACATCGAGTGCTAGGATCTTGGCTTTGGCCTGGCCCAGCCCTTGCTGTGGCAGCCATTTGGGGAGCAAACCAGCAGATGGAAAATATTTTTTTCTCTCTGTCTCTCCCTCTATCTCTGTCACTCTGCCTTTCAAATAAATAAATATTTTTAAAAATATTTACATTTGTTATGGTCATTTAAAGAAAAAAATACCCCACAATACTGGATTTTTCATATCCAGTTTAGCATTATTCCTTTTTTTTTTTTTGACGGGCAGAGTGGACAGTGAGAGAGAGAGAGACAGAGAGAAAGGTCTTCCTTTTTGCCGTTGGTTCACCCTCCAATGGCTGCTGTGGCCGGCGTACCGTGGTGATCTGATGGCAGGAGCCAGGTGCTTCTCCTGGTCTCCCATGGGGTGCAGGGCCCAAGCACTTGGACCTTCCTCCACTGCACTCCCGGGCCACAGCAGAGAGCTGGCCTGGGAGAGGGGCAACTGGGACAGAATCCGGCACCCCGACCGGGACTAGAACCTGGTGTGCTGGCGCCGCAAGGCTGAGGATTAACCTAGTGAGCTGCGGCGCCGGCGCATTATTCCTTAACATCAGCAAAATGCTTCCTAGAAATATTTACCTAGAAAGAGTTTATCTAGATGTAGATATTTTAAATGTTGCTTTTACATATGATATGCATGCAAATTAGTGCCACTTCTGGTATATCTTCATAAATTTCAATTACTGAAAATAAGTTATCACATTGGCTTCTTTGTTTTAATTTGTTTGATTGCCATCTGGCCTCAAATCTTTTTTAAAGATTGATTTATTTATTTGAAAGGCAGAGATACAGAGGCAGAGAGAGAGAGAGAGAGAGGTCTTCCATCCACTGGTTCACTCCCCAAATGGCCACAATGACCACAGCTGGTCCCATCCAAAGCCAGGAGCCAGGAGCTTCTTTCAGGTCCCCCACGTGGGTGCAGGGACCCAAGGACATTCCATGTGAGATGCCGGCACCAAAGGCTGGGGCTTTAACCCACTGCGCCCAGCACTGCCCCTTTCACTTCCCCTTTATGACATGACTTGTGCCCTCTGCCCGCCAGCTGAGTTGCTGTTGCAGATAACTAGGGAAAAATGGGAATCCTTTTTTTAAAAAAAAAATTATTTTGTTTATTTGAAAGAGAGAGGGAGAGATTGAAAGACCATCCATCCACCGATTGATTGCCCCAGATGGATGCAATGGCTGTGGTTGGGCCAGGCCAGGAGCCCAGAACTCCATCTGGGTCTTCCACACGAATGACAGGGGCTCAAGTACCTGGGCCATCCTCCACTGTCTTCCCGGGTATGTTCCCAGGGAGCTGGATCAGAAGTAGAGTGGAGATCTCTTGTTCTCTCTCTCGTGATCCCTCTCTCTTACTCTCTTGCCCTCCCCCTCATCCCCCAGCCTGTTGGGCTTCCCCCACCCAATAATAAACCTTTCCCTTAAAAAAAAAAAAAAGTGGAGCAGAAAGACTCTGAAATGGGGTGCCAGTGTCGCAGACAGTGCCTCAAACCACTGCACCATGGTGCCGGCCTCATTTTGTGGCATGCTTTCCGATGACAACTCCCACACCCTACATCCTGCTGCATACCTGTAGACTTTTCCAGACCCTATCCTAGACCCTTGACATATGTTGTCTTTATTTATTTATTTATTTTTTATTTTTGACAGGCAGAGTGGACAGTGAGAGAGAGACAGAGAGAAAGGTCTTCCTTTTGCCGTTGGTTCACCCTCCAATGGCCGCCATGGCTGGCGTGCTGCGGCCAGCACATCTCGCTGATCTGAAGCCAGGAGCCAGGTGCTTCTCCTGGTCTCCCGTGGGCTGCAGGGCCCAAGCACTTGGGCCATCCTCCACTGCACTCCCGGGCCATAGCAGAGAACTGGCCTGGAAGAGGGGCAACTGGGACAGAATCCAGCGCCCCGACCGGGACTAGAACCCAGTGTGCCGGTGCCGCAAGGCAGAGGATTAGCCTGTTGAGCCACAGCACCGGCCTATATGTTGTCTTTAATCTTCACAACCGCCATGATAGGTAGGGAAAATATTTAACTAATTGCCTGTGGCTAGCATCTCCCTGGTCTCACTGAATTCCGAGTACAAGAAACTCTCTTCACTCACTGGAATGTTTTCATAGCAATGAAATTTTGAAAAAGACATGGTATGTTTTGAGATAGAACAGATAAGCCTTAATTCATTGTTATAATTTCACAAAACGTTTTAAATGTGGGGAAAAATCCATCTTAGATACGAAGATACTTCAAAAAGCTCATGGAAAATGGAATTAAAAGATTAGTTCTTTGGTGCAAAAATATTTTGCAATCTACACTTATAAGAAGTCTTCCAAAGGCTCAGGGAAAATACGTAGTATGAAAAAATAGATTTCAGATTTTTTTTTGCACCAAAATAAACTTTAATTCTCCTTTCCATGAATTTTTTGAAGTTTAGTCATCCATACTGGACTACAAATTTAGTTTAAAAGTGCTAGGTCTAGGCCGGCACCGCGGCTCACTAGGCTAATCCTCCACCTGCGGCACCAGCACACCAGGTTCTAGTCCCGGTCGGGGCACCAGATTCTGTCCCGGTTGCCCCTCTTCCAGTCCAGCTCTCTGCTGTGGCCAGGGAGGGCAATGGAGGATGGCCCAAGTGCTTGGGCCCTGCACCCCGTGGTAGACCAGGAGAAGCACCTGGCTCCTGCCATTGGATCAGCGCCGTGCGCCGGCCACAGAGGCCATTGTGGGGTGAAGACCTTTATCTGTCTCTCTCTCTCACTGTCCACTCTGCCTGTCAAAAAATACATGGACAGTGAGAGAGAGAGAGAGAGAGAAAGGTCTTCCTTTTGCCGTTGGTTCACCCTCCAATGGCTGCCGCAGTTGGCGCGCTGCGGCCGGCGCACCGCGCTCATCCGATGGCAGGAGCCAGGTGCTAGGTGCTTTTTCCTGACACTAGTAATCTCGGGGCCAGCATCATGGTGCAGCAGGTTAAGCCATTGCCTGTGACGTCAGCATGCCATATCAGAGCACCAGTTGGTGTCCTGGCTGCTTCCCCTCCAATCCAGTATCCTGCTGATGCATCTTGGGAAGGCAGCAGATGCTGGCCAAAGTAGTAGAGTTCCTGCCACCCACGTGGGAGACCTGGATGGAGTTTCTGGCTCCTGACTTTGGCCTGGAATAGACCTGGCGGGTTCACTCCCCAACTGGCCACAACAGCCAGAGCTCAGCTGATCCGAAGCCAGGAGCCAGGAGCTCCCACATGGGTGCAGAGGCCCAGGCACTTGAACCATCTTCTACTGCTTTCTCAGGCCATAGCAGAGAGTTGGATCAGATGTGGAGCAGCCGGGACTTGAACCAGCGCCCATATGGGATGCTGGCGCTGCAGGCCGGGGCTTTAACCTGCTGTGCCACAGCGCCACCCCAAGCAGAGAGCCTTTACATGCAGCCCAGAGCAGATAAGCCTCTTCCCTGAGCTGCACAGCCCCTCCTGCCCTTCCAGTCCTTTCCAGTCTCTTCCTCCTGCAGCCTTCGCTGGTCTTTTGTGTTGTTCCCTCCCACAGGCCACCACTCCTGCTTCTCTTCGTAGCTTTAGGAGACTTTATTTGCCTCAAGATAAATGCATAGACTTCAAAAAGTTCATGGAAAGTGGAATTTAAAAAATAAGCCTATTTTGGCACAAGAAATGTACTGTCCGTGCACAACTTTTTCATAATACACATTTCCATGAACTTTTTATTATTATTGCTATTTTTGAATGTTGATTTATTTATCTGAACGTTTACAGCTTTAATTTTGATGTGAATGCAAATCGCCTTTTCCAAAACCTACATGCCAATTTTAGTATCTTCTGTTTCTAGAATGTTTTGCAATGGAGCGTACGCTCAGGAGTAGATTTGACAGGCTTCCTTGTATTGTATCATAATGAACAGCTTACCTAGCCGTAATGACTTCTTTTCATAAAGTTTTTTGGTATCCACATTGTAAATGACTTTAAGTAACTTTCTCTGTCTCTTTAGCTAAGGAATCTTCAAAACAAACTCTTCGCGAAAGAAACTTCATTGCGAGAGGTGCAGAGCGAGCTGGAGATTTACAGGGAGCATAACGCGCAGCAGACGTTCCAGATCATGTCCCTGAAGGAAGACATCAGCGACCTGCAGGAACTCATTGCTTCTCTGTCCAGAATTAAGTCTTTGAAAAACACCAGCATTCAGAGCCTTGAGAGAGGCAACTGGGACCTGACTGAACGCATCATAGGACTGGAAAACTCTCTAAGGTGGGCGATTGTCTGGCTTGCTCTCACACATCTCTTTTCTCAGAAGTTTGCAAGTAATATTTCAGCTCCGGGCTCCTAATGGGTCACAGAGTTTATTTTTTTTAAAGATTTATTTATTTATTTGAAAGTCAGAGTCACACACACAGAGAGAAGGAGAGGCAGAGAGAGAGACAGATAGAGAGTCTTCTATCTACTGGTTCACTCCCCAGTTGGCCACATCTGCCAGAGCTGCGCCGATCCAAAGCCAGGAGCCAGGAGCTTCTTCTACCTCTCCCACCCAAGGACTTGGGCCATCTTCCACTGCTTTCCCAGGCCACAGCAGAGAGCTGGATTGGAAGTGGAGCAGCTGGGTCTCGAACCGGCGTCCATATGGGATGCTGGCACTGCAGGCGGCAGCCAGCAATTTCTCTCTCATGGGTCTGAAATCCAGAAGTCTAGGCACCAGCTGATCTGCTTCTGGTGAGGGCCCATCTCCTGCTTCATAGGTGTCGCTTTTCTTGATTCATATAATTGTATTTTAAAGATTATAGACAGAGAGATACAGATGGGGGGGGGGAGAAATCTGCTGGTCCAGTCCCCAGATAGCTGAAACGGCCAGGGCTGGGCCAGGCTGAAGGCAGGAGGGAACTCCATCAGGGTCTCCCACGTGAATGACAGGGCCCAGGCACTGGGGTCATCTTCTGCTGCCTTCCCAGGCACATTAGCAGGCAGCTGGATGGAAAGCAGAGCAGCTGTGTTTTGTTTGTTTTTAAAATTTATTTACTTGAAAGAATTACACAGAGAGAGAAGGAGAGACAGAGAGAGGTAGAAAGAGAGAGGTCTTTCATCCACTGGTTCACTCCCCAATTGGCTGCAATGGCCAGAGCTGGGTCAATCCTAAGCCAGGAGCCAGGAGCTTCTTCTGGGTCTCCCATGCAGGTGCAGGGACCCAAGCACTTGGTCCATCTTTTGCTTTCTCAGGCCGGATCAGAAGTGGAGCAGCCAGGACTCGAACTGGCACCCATATGGGAGGCTGGCACTGCAGGTGGTGGCTTTACCTGCTACACCACAGTACCAGCCCTGCAGCTGGGTTTTGAATTGGAGCTTCAATACCATCCCTTCTTTAATTTATTTTATTTTTTTTTTGTCTTTTTTTTTTTTTGAAAGTCAGAGTTACAGGGTGAGGAAGATGGGGGTCTTCTATCCACTGGTTCACTCCCCAATTGGCTGCAACAGTCGGAGCTGCACCAATCTGAAGCCAGGAGCCAGGAGCTTCCTCCTGGCCTCCCATGCAGGTACGGGGGCCCAAGGACTCGGGCCATCCTCCACTGCCTTCCCAGGCCATAGCAGAGAGCTGGATCGGAAGTAGAGCAGCCGGGTCTCGAACCCGCGCCCAAATGGGATGCCGGCACTGCAGGCCAGGGCGTCACCCCACTATGCCACAGCGCCGGCCCCTCTTTAATTTAACAAAGAATATTTTGTAGTTTTCAGTGTACATATCTTACATTTCTTTTGTTAAACATATTCCTAAGTATTTTGTTCTTATTAATGCATTATAGATCAAAGTATTTCCTCAATTCCATTCTGAATTGTTCATTTTTAGGGAGTAGAAATATTTCTCTTCCTTATAGCTCTGTCTACTTTTCCTTTAGATATTTTGAAGCCATTTGCATTCTGATATCTTTCCTTTGAATTACTGCTTTTCTTATTATAAAGCACTCTTCTTTATCTTCTATACTTCTTGCTATAGTCTACTTTGACTTCTACAATATAGCTACACCAGGTCTCCTTTGGTTCATGTTTGCATGGTGTATCTTCTTAAATTTTTAACTCACATCTTTGTGTTCTCACACTTAAAGTGTGTCTCCTGAAAATGCTTGGCATAGTATTTTTTTAAAAAATCTAAGCTGATACTCCCATCTTTCAATGGAATCTTTGTGTCATTCCTCTCTAAAGTAACTACTGAAAGTGTTGAAGTCTGCCATAGCGTTATTTATTGCTTTCCCCAACTGTCTTCAGTTTATTTATTACTCCTTTAGCACTTCATGCTGAATTAATAAAATTCTTTTTTTTTTAAAGAATTATTTTATTTATTTGAAAGACAGAGTTACAGAGAGAGGTAGAGCCAGAGAGAGGTCTTCCATCCACTGGTTCACTCCCTATATGGCCACAATAGCCAGAGCAGAGCTGATCCAGAGCCAGGAGCCAGGAGCTTCTTCCAGGTCTCCGATGCGGGTGCAGGGCCCAAGGACTTGGCCCATCTTCCACTGCTTTCCCAGGCCATAGCAGAGAGCTGATCAGAAGTGGAGCAGCTGGGACTAGAACTGGCGCCCATATGGGATGCCAGCATGGCAGGCTGGGCCTTAACCCACTGTGCCACAGTGCCAACCCCAGTGAAGTTCTTATTTCATTTTTCTCCTGTATTAACTTTTTAAGGTCTTTTCAATTATCATTTAATTATTGTCCTTGATTTTGTGATTACAAAATGCATATTGGGGGCCAGAGCTGTGGCTCCCTCTTTCTTTCCCTCTCTCTGTCTATAACTCTGCCTTTAAAAAAAAAAAAAAAAAAAGATTTATTTTATTTATTTGAAAGGCAGAGTTGCAGAAAGAGGTAGAGACAGAGAGAGAGGTCTTCCATTCACTGGTTTACTCCCCAGATGGCTGCAACAGCCAGAGCTGAGCCGATCTGAAGCCAGGAGCCAGGAGCTTCTTCCGGATCTCCCATGCGGGTACAGGGGACCATCCTCCACTGCCTTCCCAGGCCACAGCAGAGAGCTGGACTGGAATAGGAGCAGCCAGGACTCCACCGGTGCTCACATGGGATGCCGGCGCTTTAGATCAGGGCTTTAACCCGCTGCACCACAGTGCCAGCCCCAACTCTGCCTTTCAAATAAATAAATAAATCTAAAAAATGTACAGTGGGTTTACTGCATTCCACTTTAGCATTATAAAAAAAAAAGATTTATTTATTTGAAAGGCAGAGTTACAGAGAGAGACAAGGGAGACAGAGAGAGAGGTCTTCCATCCACTGTTTTACTCCCCAAATGGCCACAATAACCAGAGCTGAGCCGATCTGAAGCCAGGAGCCAGGAGCTTCTTCCGGGTCTCCCATGGGGGTGCAGGGGCCGAAACACTTGGGCCGTCCTCTGCTGCTTTCCCAGGGCATTAGCAGGGAGCTGGATTGGAAGTGGAGCAACCGGGACCTGAACCGGTGCCCATATGGGATGCCAGCACTGCAGGCTGTGGTTTAACCCTCTGTGCCACAGCGCTAGCCCCAGATTAGCATTTTTATGTTATCTCCTGTGTAAAAGACTTACGACAGTTTAATTCCATTTACCTATCTCTTGCACTTTTCCATACATTATGAATTCTAAGATATATTATTATTTTATTGACCACCAAATTGAAATTTCTCCTTATCCACTAATCCTCTGCATACTGTCTTACAGCTCCCTGCAGCCACCAGAGAATTTCTTTCACATTGAAAATTTTATGGTGTGTTTTTTACAATACAATTATTTTTTAAAAGACTTTTTAAAAATTTGAGAGAGGGGCTGCCACTGTGGTGTATCAGGTAAAGCTGTCACCTGCAGTGCCGGCATCCCATATGGGCGCTGGTTAGAGTCCTGGATGGTCCACTTCCAGTCCAGTTCTCTGATATGGCCTGGGAAAGCAGTAGAAGATGGCCCAAGTGCTTGGGCTCCTGCACCCTGTGGGAGACATGGAAGAAGCTCCTGGCTCCTGACTTCGGACCACCGTAGCTCTGGCTGTTGCAGTCATCTAGGGAGTGAACCAGTAAATGGAAGATCTCTCTCTCTCTCTCTCTCTCTCTCTCTCTCTTTCTCTGCCTTTCTGTAACTCTGACTTTCAAATAAATGAATAAATCTTTATTTATTTATTTATTTTTTTATTTTTGACAGCCAGAGTGGACAGTGAGAGAGACAGAGAGAAAAGTCTTCCTTTGCTGTTGGTTCACCCTCCAATGGCCGCTGCGGCTGGCAAGCTGCAGCCGGTGCACCGCGCTCATCCAAAGGCAGGAGCCAGGTGCCAGGTGCTTTTCCTGGTCTCCCATGGGGTGCAGGGACCAAGCACTTGGGCCATCCTCCACTGCACTCCCGGGTCACAGCAGAGAGCTGGCCTGGAAGAGGAGCAACTGGGACAGAATCCAGTGCCCCGACCGGGACTAGAACCCGGTGTGCCGGCACCACAAGGCGGAGGATTAGCCTGTTGAGCCACGGCGCCGGCCTGAATAAATCTTTTTTAAAAATTTAATAGGCAGAGTTACACAGAGAAGGAGAGATGAGAGAGAGAGACAAAGAGAGAGAGAGAGAGAGAGAGAGAGAGAGAGAGAGAGATCGATTTTCTATCTGATAGTTCACTTCCCAAATGGCAGCTGGGACAGACTGAAGCCAGGAACCAGGAGCCTCTTCTGGGCCTCCCACGCAGGTGCAGGGGCCCAAGGACTTGGACCATCTTCTATTGCTCTCCCAGGCCATCAACAGGGAGCTGGGTCAGAGTGGAGCAGCTGGGACATAAACTGGTGCTCCTACGGGATGTTGGCATCCCAAGTGACAGCATCACCCACTGTGCTTTAACTCTGGCCCAAGTACAATTCTTCTGACAATGTATTTTTCCACATCCCCCTCTGTGGCCATGTTCACTTCCACAGTGTATAGTATTTCCCTTTCAGCACTTGAAGTTGTCATTCACTTGTCTTCTGATTGCTATGGTTTTTGTTGAAAAGTAAGCCATCAGTCTTAAAGTTATAACGTTGAAGTGGTGTGTGTCTTTTCTCTAGCTGTTTTTTTAAAATATTTTTAATTATTTATTTGACAGGCAGAGTTACAGACAGTGAGAGAGAGACAGAGAGACAGAGAGACAGATCTTGTTGAATTAGGAGTACTTGTAGCCAAGTGGAACTTCCAGACATCACAATTTTACATAGTGGCAGACAGCTATTCATAACCAAATTTCACTTTGAAAATGGAAGGTTTCAAACTTGACCTCTAGGGGCAAGAGCTGTGGCTTAGAGGCTAAGGCCATCACCTACAGTGCTGGCATCCCCTATGGGCGCCGGTTTGAGACCCGGCTGCTCCACTTCTGATCCAGCTCTCTGCTATGCCTGGGAAAGCAGAGGAAGATGACCCAAGTGCTTGGGCCCCTAACACCCATGTGGGAGACCTTGAAGAAGCTCCTGGCTCCTGGCTTCGGATAGGTGCAGCTCCGGCTGTTGCAGCCATTTGAGGAGTGAACCAGCGGGTAGACGACCTCTCTCTCTCTGCCTCTGCCTTTCTGTAACTCTGCCTTCTAAATAAATAAATAAACCTTTTAAAAAAATTGACCTCTGCCACGGAAACGACTACTGGACTTCACACCAGATTTTTTTCCTCTCTGCATCTGACTCAACCTAGATATACACTCATCACTGCCAACTCTTTTAACAAAGATACATTTCAATTTGATACAGCTGTTTAATGTGTTTTAAATATGGAATGTCTCTTTTTTCTTATTTTCAAATTAGATTTGTAAATTGGTTGGGTTGGGGGCCGGTGCTATGGTGCAGCGGGTTAAAGCCTTGGCCTGCAGTGGCAGCATCCCGTATGGGTGCCAGTTCAAGTCCTGGCTGCTCCACTTCCAATCCAGCTCCCTGCTATGGCCTAGGAAAGCAGTAGAAGTCCTTGGGCCCCTGCACCCACGTGGGAGACCCAGAAGGAATGTCTGGCTCCTGGCTCCTGGCTTCGGATCAGCACAGCTCTTGCCATTGTGGCCATCTAGGGAGTGAAACAGCAGATGGAACACCTCTCTCTCTCTCTGTAACTCTGTCTTTCAAATAAACAAAATAAATCTTTAAGAAAAAAAGAAAATTGGCTGGGTTGGTTTCATGATATTCTTCCCTACTGCTGTCTCACACAGGGTCCATCTGGTTGAAAGACAAAAAGCAGAGCGAAAAGCTGACCTCTTGGAGAGAAAGTTATCCGATGCCAGCAGACTCACCCCCTATCTGAATACGAAAGGACAAGAAGATTCCTTGGACATTTTCGCAGTGAAGGTCAGAACAAAAAAAAAATTTTTTTGACAGGCAGAGTTAGACAGTGATAGAGAGAGACAGAGAGAAAGGTCTTCCGTTTCCGTTGGTTCACCCCCCAAATGGCCGCTGCAGCCAGCACACTGCGCTGATCCGAAGCCAGGAGCCAGGTGCATCCTCCTGGTCTCCCAAAAAGATTCATTTATTTGAAAGTCAGAGTTACAGAGAGAGAGGGAGAGGCACAGATATTGCATCTACTGATTCACTCTCCAAATGGCCACAACCACCCGGGTTGGGCCAGGCAGAAGCCAGGAGCCAGGAGCTTCATCTTGGTCTCCCATATGGGTCACAGGGGGCCAAGCATTTGGGACATCCTCCACTGCTTTCCCAGCCATTAGCAGGGAGCTAGATCAGACGTGGGGCAGCCAGAACTCAAACTGGAACCCATGTGGGATGCTAGTGTCGCAGGTGGTGGCTTTACCAGTTATGTCAAAATGCCTGCCCCAGCCACGTTTTTGATGTATGGAGAGAAAGTAGAAGACAAGTCTGATGGTCCCTGTGCTGTTAAAGAAATGGCTAGAGCGAGAGGGGCTGTGACGGAACTGGGAGGGAAGGTGGTGGTGGCCAGACGATGAAGTCTTCCTGATGGGGATCAGTTCCTGCTGCTGACAAAATCTGGATTGTGGATGTGTGGGGACAGAGACCCAGAACCACAAAGCGAAATCGTTTGGTGGATGGTCTACACTGGCCGCTGGAATCCAGGATCATGATATGATTGGGTTTAGAAGAAGGACGAGAGGCTGGTCTCAGTAGGGGTGACTCACGGGATGAGCAGAGGCTGTTACAGAAGTCTGGCAGAAGGAGATCAATCAGACCGTTGTCAAGGAAGTGGTGCAAGGTATCTCGAAACCTTTCTAACTGCACCGTTTGTTATGTAGTCTCAATGTAAAATAAGGTCCTCCGTGGCCTGATTAAGTGAAGCATTCCATTCAAACACGTCAGCAGGGGCAGCGTTTGGCCCATGGGCTGAGATGTTGTATCCCACATCAGAGCACCGGGGTTTGAGTCCCAGTTCTGGCTCCTGACTCAGCTCCCTGCTAACACAGATGTGGGAGGCAGTGATGATGGCTCTAGAAGTTGGATTCCTGCCATCCATGTGGGAGACCTGGGTTGAGTTCTGGGCTCCTGGCTTCAGCCTGGCCAAATCCCAGCCCTTTGTGAGCATTCTGGGGACTGAACCAGTGATTGGGAGCTCTGTTGTCTCTCTGTCTGTAAAATCAATAGATCGGGTTGGCACTGTGGTATAGTAGGATAGTCTTCTGTCTGCGGTGCCTGTATCCCATGTGGGCGCTGGTTCGGGTCCTGGCTGCTTCACTTCCAATCTGGCTCTCTGCTGGTGTACCTGGGAAAGCAGCGGATCATGTTCCAAGTGCTTGGCCATCTGCACCCACACGGGAGACCCGAGGTAGGCTCCTGGCTCCTGCCTTTGGATCAATCCAGCTCTGGGCGTTGCAGCAATTTGGGGAGTGAACCAGCAGATGGAAGACCTCTCTCTCTCTCTCTCTCTCTCTCTCTAACTCTGAGTCTCAAATAAATAGATAAATCTTCAGAAAACAATAATTTTTTAAAATATTAGACTTCTTTACCCAAAATTTAGCAACTACTTTCAAAGTAACTTAAATGAATTCCAATCTTTCTTTACCTCTCCCAAGTAATTCACAATAACAGTCTCATTTTTTTTCTTCTCTCACATCTTTGAAAAATTCTGCCAGAATCAGATTCTATGCTTCTCTGAGCTTTTCTACCCCATCCTTTTATTCCGCCTGTTTTATGCAAACGCACCATCGTTGCCATTCCAGCTCTCCTGTTTCTCAGTTCCACATGACAGAAAGCTCTGAAGCTGCTCAACTCCCAGGGCTGCAGGTGCGGGAAGGTGGGAGGAAGGCTGTGGAGGATTCTCCTGTGGGAAGATGCGACTTTTTCCTATTGTGTTTACAGGGGGAGCCGGATGATTCCAGGAACACAGAGGAAAGACCAGGGCAAAGAAATGCGACTTCCTTGTTTGTACTTTTTTTAATCAGCAGAATTGTCATGATTAAATTAGATTCCATAACATGATTGCGTCTTCATGGGACTAAACATTTCCCTGTTAACCTTTCATTTAATGATCTTAGCATTCATCAGTGGCCCTTACCTGAATCATTTCTTTCTTTTTTTCTAAATTTATTTAGATTGATTTGAAAGGCAGAGTACAGAGGAAGGGAGGGAGAGAGAGAGAGAGAGAGAGAGAGAGAGAGAGAGAGAGAGCTTCCATCTGCTGGTTCACTTCCAAATTATATCAATGGCTGGGGCTGTGCCAGGCTAAAGACAGAAGCCCAGAGCTCCCACATGGGTGCAGGGGCCCAAGCACTTGGACCATCTTCCACTGCTTTCCCAGGCCCATTAGCAGGGAGCTAGATCTCCAACCGGCTCTCATACGGGATGCCAACACTGCAGGCAGTGGCTTAACCCACTGAGCCACAGCGCCAGCCCCTGAGTCATTTATTTCATTAGGAGTTGCAAAATGCTGATTTCTAAATTTCTCTCCTTCCTTCTACATGTATTTTCTGTGAGGAATTATCTGTTACCCGCTGGGGCCGTGTTGTTAGCTACTTCTCTCAGCTAAATTTCCTATGTTCCCAAAGCAGTTTCTCCAGCTCACTGTTTCAGTTCCTCTTGCTGTTCTAGTTCAGTTCTATTGAATATGCCCCAGTCTCTGTTGTCACTGCAATTCTTTCTATTGTGGCATATTTACATTTTAAAAGATATGTTAAACTTGGCACGGAAATTGTAACCTCTGGGTTGGTATTTGTAGGACAAGGGCGAAGCTCTCCTGGCCAAGAACTTTGAGAGGGACATCTTCCACTCTGAAGGACCAAAAGACGGGCAGAAAATCTGGGAAAAATGCCAACAGGATTTGATCCACAAAGAAAAGCAAACACCCGAGTTAGACAGATGTCCGTATCCGTGTGCCTGGGGCACCGACGCGGGGCAGTCCCAGTACCAGCAGCTGCTGGGCCAGCTGGCCACTCTGCTGAGTGACAGCGTCGGCCCCATAGCAGCCACGGAGGATGCGGTGAAGGAGCGGATACAGGAGATCGGCGCCAACGAGCAGTCCTGGAAATCCGTAAGTGCACCGACAGATTGAGGATTCCAGTCTTTTAACCTGTAGGTGTTGGTACTATCCAACTTGTAGGATCTGTGGCTCTGAGCCGTCATTTTACTTCTATTACTGTAGTCGAAGGAGAGAAGAGGTCGCTCAGTATGACGCAAGCCTGTTAGGAGCACAGAGCCTGGGCTGAACCCCAGCGCTGCCTCTGGCCAGCTGTGTGTACTTCAGCATGATACTTACCCTCTCTGGGCCTAATTTTCATTTGTAGAATGAGGTAGTTCCCACCTCATAGGATTGCGATGGCCAGGATGAAATGGGTTAATACATGATAAATGCTTGTTATGGTTCTAAGCTCAACAGCTATTGACTAAAAATAATGGCATGGTGGAAGACGGTGTTTGCATGCTGAGCCAATCAATCGCAGCACAAGCTGCATTTACTGGGGGAAGGCTATCACACTATTGATGCAGCAGGCTTAAGTGGATCCAGCCCTTTGTCTGAGTCCAAATCATTTTAGCAAAAGTTCATGACTCCTCATCCTAAAAGCCAAATGATGGGGCCAGCGCTATGCTGTAGCTGTGGTGTAGTGGGTAAAGCTGCTGCCTGCAGTGCAGGCATCCCACATGGGCGCCAGTTCAAGTCCCAGCTGCTCTACTTCCGATCCAGCTGTCTGCTATGGCCTGGGAAAGCAGAGGAAGATGATCCAAGTGCTTGGGCCCCTGCGCCCGTGCGGGAGGCTCAGAGGAAGCTCCTGGCTCCTGGCTTTGGGTTGTCCCAGCTCTGACTGTTTGGCTATTTGGGGAGTGAACCAGCGGTTGGGAAACCTCTTTCTCTCTCTCTGCCTCTCTGTAACTCTGCCTTTCAAATAAACCTTTTTTTAAAAAAGTCAAATGATGAGAAATTGCTCACATTCCGTGTGTTAGTGAAACCTGCTACTATTAAGTTTGTTTGAGTTCTGATGTTTTAATACTGTGCTCTCTTAAAATTCATTGCACAACTTTATTTTTCAGAACTAAGTATAATGTCTTATTTTTGTATATATAAACTTTTACTTTATTTTTTCAACTCTTATGAGAGTATTCAAAAAAGTTTGTGGAAAAATGAAATTAAGATACATTTATTTGGGTATAAACTTTTTAAAAAAATCTATGTATATTTGTATATGTTTTCTTTCTATTCTTCTTCTTCTTCTTTTTTTTTTTTTTTTTAATTTGAGAGGCAGAGGTAGATTGAGAGAGAGAGAGAGAAAGAGGAGAATGCCAACAACAGCCAGGTTGTGCCTGGGGCTGAAACTGGGAGCCGGGAATGCAATCTTGTCTCCGGCATGGATGCTATACATGCAATAATCTGAACCATCGCTGCTGGTTTCAGGGTTTGCCTGAGCAGGAGAGTCAGAGAGTCAGGGTGGAGCTGAGTACTGAACCCAGTACGCTCATATGCATACAGGTGCTAGGATAAATTCTGGCCCTTATAATGTGCATTTTTTTTTTAATTTGACAGGTAGAGTTAGACAGTGAGAGACAGAGACACAGAGAAAGGTCTTCCTACCATTGGTTCACCCCCGAAATGGCCGCTAAGGCCGGCGCGCTGTGCCGATGCCGATCCGAAGCCAGGAGCCAGGTGCTTCTCCTAGTCTCCCATGAGGGTGCAGGGGCCCAAACACTTGGCCCATCCTCCACTGCACTCCCGGGCCACAGCAGAGAGCTGGACTGGAAGAGAAGCAACCGGGACTAGAACCCGGCACCCATATGGGATGCCGGCGCCGCAGGCTGAGGATTAACCAAGTGAGCCACAGCGCTGGCTAATGTGCATTTTTTTATAAATGAACTTGTGGAAGGTTCCCTCCATCATGTCAAATTTTCCTAAAAGGCCTTCCCAATTCTCTACTTAGTAACTTGATGTTGCCACAATGTCTATATACGTAAACCTGCGCACGTGTAGAAAGCACAATGCCTCAGGAGTCTTGTGCTGTACGTCTCCTTGCAGAGAACGGAAGACCTTCAGCAGGAGATCCAGTGGCTCACGAAGCAACTGGCACAGCTGCATCCTCTCGGTGAAGACGCGGCTCAAGAACCATCCCCCAGTGAGGAGAATTACTGGGAACAAAACAGACCTTTGAGACGCCTGGAAGGAAAAATTGATATCAATGACTTTTTCCTACGGAAATTGGATTTGGACAGGAAGAAAGTAAGAGTTTCCTGAAGTGCAGGCATTCCAGAGAAACATTGCATTTTATTAGAAACTTTAACATTGTTTAATGTTTAAAGCTGTTAGCAGTATTTACACGGTTTTTTTTCCAAACACAGAACACTTTATTATTATAGCAATATGTAAAACAAGCGTGACTTTAAATGTTCGTAACCCCATTATACATCGTGATTGGCAGTGTCATTCAGCTCACTCAACTCTTGAAACTTACTGACCTTTTTTCATAAAACAGGATCAAAACATACTACACTTCTCTTAATAATGAAAAAGGAGGAAACTTGGCAATGAACTCTTAACGCTTCTGATGTTACCAAAAAGCCTCCTCCCATGCCTCCATTTCTCTGTTGTGCATATATGTAATGTTTTAAATATTCATCTATTTATGTATTTGAAAGGGTGAGAGAGAGAGAATCTTCCATCTGCTGGTTCCCTTCCCAGCAAGGAATGGGCCGTACTGACGTCAGAAGCCGGGAACTCCATCCTGGCCTCCCATGTGGGCGGCAGGGGCCCAGACACTCGGCCGTCTTCCGTTGCCCTATCAGGCACATTAGCAGAAGCCGGGCTCTGCTACAGGCTGCTGGCATCGCAGGCAGCAGCTTAACCTGCTGCACCACATCAGCCCCAGTAGAAATCCTACTGCACTTTAGAAGAGGCTTAGAAGGAAGGCTCGACAAGGAATGGCTCCCTAAGGGTGGGGTTTCAGGCTCTGTGACAGCTGGATACCGATGGGTATTAGTGACGACCATTGATGATATCCCCAATAATCACTACACAGACCCTTAGTTTCTCTACCACCTGTTTGCCTGCATCTGCAGCAGAAAATGCAATCCTAAAAGTGGAGTGGAAAAACGTAGGTTGCAAGGCAATTTATTTTCATTTGAATTACCTGTCAATCCCAAACATGTGCTCCGCGGTTTTCGTAACGGCTGTGGCTCTCTCGCTCACTGACCATCCACTCACCCAGGCTTTCAGCCGTTCCCTCACCCAGGCTCAGTGTGAACTCAGGCTTTGGAAATTTCTTGCACTCAGTGAAGTGAGGGTAGCAATGCACTGCACAAAAGAAGGGGCCATCAAAGGATGTACTTTTCTCTAATGGGAGGAGAGAACTTCCACTTTACTTATGGCCTTGTCCAAATACTGACGGAGTTTGTGGATTCAAAAGGCTTCCATAGCCTAGGCAGCTCATGGCAAGAGCCTCAGGTGGCCACTGATGTCATACATGAGAGTGTTAATTAACAACAGGAGTCACTGTGCACTAACACCCCATGCAGGACCTCTGTCCTCAGTAGTTGTATTATGAGATTATTATTATTATTTGTTTTAAAGACAGAGTTAGAGAAGTAGAGACAAGGAGAGATCCGCTGGTTCACTCCCCAGATGGCTACAAAGGCCAGAGCTGCACCGATCCGAAGCCAGGAGCCAGGAGCTTCTTCCAGGTCTCCTACGTGGGTACAGGGCCCAAGGACTTGGGCTGTCCACTACTGCTTTCCCAGGCCACAGCAGAGAGCTGGATCAGAAGAGGAGCAGCCGGGACTAGACCTGGTGCCCATATGGGATGCTGGCACTGCAGCCCAGGGCATTAACCTGCTGTGCCACAGCGCTGACCCCCCCCCTTAGTCTTAATATTTGAGAGTTCTTCAGATAGTTTGTGAATGGGGTGGGTGTTGTGGCACAAATGATTAAACTGCTGCTTGCTACACTAGCATCCTATATTGGAGTGCAGGTTCAAGTCTACCCAGCTGCTGCTTCTGATCCAGCTTCCTGTTTATGTACCTGTGAAACCAGTGGAGGATGGCCCAGGCACTTGAGTCCCTGCCACCCATGTGGGAGATCGGGATGGAGTTACTGGTTCCTGGCTCCTCAGCCTGGCCAAGCCCTGGCTGTTGTATTTAGGGAGTGAACCAGCAGATAGAAGACTCCCCCACCCCGGCCTTTCAAATAAATAAATCTTTTATTTATTTATTTATTTTTGACAGGCAGAGTGGACAGTGAGAGAGAGAGAGAGAGACAGAGAGAAAGGTCTTCCTTTAAAAAAGATTGTGGAAGATGGAATTAAAAGACAAGTTAATTCTGGTACCAAAAATTTGAAACACATGCATGGTTTTTTCATAACACATTTTCCACAAACTTTTTTCAAGACCCTTCATATATATGGTATCTTATTAAAAGTACACTCCACTTTCTCATTTCCTTTTAAGTTAACATGCTTTTCATCTTTTTTAAAAGATTTATTTATTTATTTGAAAGTCAGAGTTACAGAGAGAGGGAGATACAGAGAGAGAGAGAGAGACAGAGAGATAGAAATCTTCCACCCAGTGGTTCACTCCCCATATGGCCACAACGCTCAGGATTGAGCCAATGCCAGGAACCACAAACTGCATCCAGGTCTACCATGTGGATAGAAGGGGCCCAAGCACTTGGGTCATCTTCCGCTGCTTTTCCTAGATCATTAGCAGGGAACTGGATTGGAATTGGTGTCCTTATGGGATGTTGGTGTCATAGGCAGCAGCTTTACCTGCTATGCCCCAATGCCAGCCCCTATCTGTTTTAAATTATAAAGGGGGGCGGGTCAGCGCTATGGCGTAGTGGGTAAAGCCACCAAGTGCAGTGCCAGCATCCCTTATGGCTGCTGGTTCAGGACTGGCTGCTCCACTTCCGATCCAGCTCTCTGCTGTGGCCTGGGAAAGCTTTGGAAGATGGCCCAAGTCCTTGGGCCCCGGCATCAGTGTGGGAGACCTGGAGGAAGCTCCTGGCTCCTGGCTTTGGATCGGCGCAGTTCTGGCCATTGCGGCCAATTAGGGAGTGAAGCAGCGGATGGAAGATCTCTCTGTGTGTCTCTCTTTTTCTCTCTATGTAACTCTTTCAAATAAAAAAATTAATTAAAAAAATTATAAAAAGGGCCGGCACTGTAGTGTAATAGATAAAAGCCACCACCTACACTGCCTGCATCCCACATGGGTGCCGGTTTGAGTCCTGGCTTCTTCACTTCTGATCCAGCTCCCTGCTAATGCACCAAGTACTTGGTTCCCTGCATGCATGTGGGTGACCCAGAGGAAGCTCTTGGCTCCTGGCTTCTGATTGGCCCAGCTCCAGTCATTGTGGCCATTTGGGGAATGAACCAACAGATGGAAGGTCTCTCTCTTTGTGTCTCTCTCTCTAACCCTGCCTTTCAAATAAATAAAACAAATCTTTTAAAAATTATAAAAGTACTACGGTTATTAAATAGTTTTTTGCAACTAGTTCTTTTTTTAAGATTTATTTATTTATTTGAAAGGCAGAGTTACAGAGTTGCACAGGTAGAGAGAGAGATAGATCTTTCATCCAATGGTTCACTCCCCAGATGACTACAATGGCTGGAGCTGCGCTGATCCTAAGCCAGGAGCCAGGAGCTTCTTCCAGGTCTCCCACGCAGGTGCAGGGGCCCAAGGACTTGAGCCATCTTCTACTGCTTTCCTAGGCCATAGCAGAGAGCTGGATCAGAAGTGGAGCAGCCGGGACTAGAACTGGCACCCATATGGGATGCAGCACTGCAGGCGGTGGCTTTACCTGCTACACCACAGCACCCGTCCCTACAGTAGCTTCTTAGCCATTAGGCCAAACAACTGCTCCTCCAGGGTTGTGGAAAGTGATACCATTCTGCTTCTTGTTCCATAATATGTTGCTTGATTTATTTCTTTTAATACATTAAAACATTTGTCATAACATTTTAAATAATTGTTTTCTTATAATAAAATTAATCCATGTGAATTAGTGAAATTTATGAAGTACAGAATAGTAGAACCAAGTTAAAAACACCAGTGATCCCACCACTTGCAGATAACCAGTGTTAAAATATAGGTGTAGAGGGGCTAGTGCTGTGGCCTAGAAGGCTAGGCCTGCAGCACTGGCATCCAAGATGGTTGCTGGTTCGAGTCCCAGCTGCTCCACTTCTTTTTTTTTTTTTTTAAGATTTATTTATTTGAAAGTCAGAGTTATACAGAGAGAGGAGAGGCAGAGAGAGAGAGAGAGAGAGAGAGAGAGAGATCTTCCATCCGATGGTTCACTCCCCAATTGGCCGCAGTGGCCAGAGCCGCACTGATCCAAAGCCAGGAGCCAGGAGCTTCTTCTGGGTCTCCCAGATGGATACAGGGGTCCAAGGACTTGGGCCATCTTCCACTGCTTTCCCAGGTCATAGCAGAGAGCCGGATCAGAAGTGGAGCAGCCAGGACTCGAACCCACATGGGATGCTGGCGCTTCAAGCCAGGGTATTAACCCACTGCGCCACAGCGCAGGCCCCAGGCCTGCTCCACTTCTAATTTAGCTCCCTGCTAATACACCTGGGAAAGCAGTTGAAGGTGATCCAAGTGTTTGGGTTCCTGTACCCATGTGGGAGACCCAGATGAAGCTCCTGGTTTCTGGCTTCAGACTGGATCAGCCCTGGCCATTGCAGCCATTTGGGGAATGAACCAGTGGATGGAAGATCTTTCTCTCTCTCTCTCTCTCTCTGTAATTCTTTCTTTCAAATAAAATAACTCTTTAAAAATATATAAGTATATATACATATATGTGTGTGTATTCCAGTAATTACTTTAGTAATGCAAATCTATGGTGAAAACTTTTCCTCATGGAGATTTTGTTAAATCTGCAGTTTATAAGTCTTACATGGATGTGGTATTATGCTAGTGTAGAACACACTTCTTGAAGCACAAGTCTTTATTTCATTACTGTTGGTCCCTACACAGGAAAACCCCATGGGTAAGAATTCCCAGAGAGATGAACATGGCAAGAAGTTCAGACAGCTAGAGGAGGACTACAAACAACAAATGCTGTTGACGATTCGGCAGAATTTGCAGATTGCTACGACCCAAAAATTGGAGGAGAAAATTCAGAAACTTCAGAAACAGCTCAGCGATTTGAAATTGTCAAATAAGAATATGAAAACTCAGCTGACAAGAGTTAATGCCCTAAAAGTAAGTAAGGGCAGTGAAACTTCAAAAATTCACCAGAGCTGTGCTCTATTCCTGTTTTAGTTGTGTGTCTCTTATTGGACTTTAAAAAAATTAATATTGAATGTATTTTACATATATGCAAAATAATACGTGTTAAAGTATGCATAATTATAAAATTGGATACTGTGAATCCACTACCCATTTTGAAAAAAAAAATATTGCCACGCCTTGTGTCACCTTCCCTCTTTCACAAAGGGAGCTGTTATCCTAAGTGTTATGATTGCAAATTTCCTGCTTTTCCAACTTTTGAAAAATTTATTGATCTGAAAGGTAGAGACATAGAGAAAGAGAGAGAGAGATTTCCCATCTTTTGGTTCACTCCTCAAATGCCTGCAGCAGTTGAGGCTGGGCCAGGCCGAACCCGGGAGCCTAACTCAACCCAGGCCTTGCACTTGGTGGCGAGGACCCCAACCAAGTTCTCCAGCCGCCTCCAGCAGTCATGTGTTGCCTCCCAAAGCAAATATTGGAGGAGGCCGGAGAGTGGAGCTGGCGCTGGACCCGGGCACTGTGGTATGGGACGTTGGTTGCATCTTCGATGCTGTACTGTAGTCTCTTGTTGGGTTAATACCTTAGTCCTTTTTTTTTTCCACCTGTCTTTAAATCTTCTCCGTGTCTAATTTCATTTATATTATTTCAAATGTAAGTTATGGGCCAGCGCCGTGGCTCAATAGGCTAATCCTTCGCCTTGTGGTGCGGGCACACCGGGTTCTAGTCCCGGTCGGGGTGCCGGATTCTGTCCCGGTTGCCCCTCTTCCAGGCCAGCTCTCTGCTGTGGCCCGGGAGTGCAGTGGAGGATGGCCCAAGTGCTTGGGCCCTGCACCTGCATGGGAGACCAGGATAAGTACCTGGCTGTGGCTTCGGATCAGCGCAGCGTGCCGGCCATAGCGGCCATTAGGGGGTGAACCAACGGCAAAAGGAAGACCTTTCTCTCTGTCTCTCTCTCTCACTGTCCACTCTGCCTGTCAAAAAAAAAAAAAAGTAAATTATGCTTTAAGCGCTCTCTATGCCAGTTAATCAGAAATAAACTCTGCAATCTTACTACACAGCCAATTATTTTTCTTTTCCACCTTTGAGTAATGTAGGCTATGAGTCCTTTCTGGCCATGAAAAATGTGTTAAAGCCTCTTAAATTCCAAGAGCCCAGCTTATAAAAATGCTAAGTAAATGTTGATTATTGAGGAGTATGATGGTGAAGAAGTGCCCTCTCACAAGTTGTGGTATTTTTTCTTTTCTATATGTTATATACATACATATATAAATATATAGACACAGGTGAGCACACCTGCCTGCCAATCACCTAATTACAGTCGTCTCTCCCCTTTCCCCCACCTCGTACCCGGTTTCAGGACAAAACAATCGAAAGGCTCCGCCAATCCTTAACAAAAGTTGAAACCATGAAAGGGAAGGCAGTCGGGAAAACAGAGAGCGTGAGAACTGCCTTACAGCCTGCGGAGCAAGAAGCAGGAGCGGACACGGAGAGGACCCGTCCCGTGTCAGACAGGGTCGCTGCCCACCTCTCCGCAGCAAAGAGCTCCCTGGACGATGTCTCAGGACGGGAACGAGAGGTTTTCATTCTTATTCCCATATTAAGATGAGTTGGGTTGAGCTGCTAAATGCCCACCTTAACGTAGACTCCAAGTCACTTAGACAAAAGGGGATTTATTGAGTTCTAGAATCGAAGGGAAGTTCAACCACCTAACTCTGGGAGGGCAGCCGTGCACCTGCGCCCCAGGATCAGCACCTGGAACCCCAAGAAACCTTTCTTGCCGTCCCTTCTTGTCATCTAAGCTGTGTAAGCTTAGCCAGTTGGTTTTCTCCACCGACGACCATGGAGTTTTATGTCTAGTTTGTGACAGGAGCGATAATCCCAAGATTATTAGGTCAAATGCATATCCCTGGTAATGCACAGTGGGTAGGGATGGGATACGATGATTTCAGCTTAACCAATGACCAGGAAGGGAGGGTCCCGAGAGAGAAATAGAATTGCAGAGAAAATGATGCGTGTCAGTTTGGAGGAGACATATGGTGGTGCTTCTAAGCTTACTTAGATTTTCATCATTTTTAAAAACATTTATTTATTTGAAAAGCAGACTTACAGAGAGGCAAAGACAGAGAGAGAGAGAGAGAGAGAGAGAGAGAGAGAGAGAGAGAGGTCTTCCATCCACTGGTTCACTCCCCAGATGGCCGTACGCCAGAGCTGGGCTGATCTGAAGCCAGGAGCCAGGAGTTTCCTCTGGGTCTTCCACATGGGTACAGGGGCCCAAGGACTTGGGCCATCTTCTGCTGCTTTCCCAGGCACATTAGGGAGCTGGATCAGAAGTGGAGCAGCCGGGAATTGAACTGGCGTCCATATAAGATGCTGGTGTTGCAGGTGTTGGCTTAACTCACTGCGCCACAGCACAGGCCCCTCCTGCCTAATTTTAATAATTTTAATGATAACACTTCCCTCAGTCATTAGACATCTATGTTCTTTCCCATTTCTGCAAATTCTTTTTTAACTTTTGTTTAATTTACAGTAGGGTGTTGTATGAAACATGTTCTCTGTGTGTCACAGCTGTTTGGGTAGAGGAGGAGACGGAGAGTATTTTTATCATCTGAGCAATTTGTATGGTACTACCTTTCTTTTTCTTTTTACTTTTATTTGGATCTAATTTGCCATTTATCAATTTGTTTTGAAATCCCTTGAATTGCTCGGTCTCCCAGTGCGTTTCCCTCAGAGCTAACCAGAGGCAGGGTTTACTTACAGGTTTCTCAACTCAATACCGCCCTCTGCTGTTTGCCCAGCGAGTGCAGTTTTTAAAGTTTATTAGATGAGGCCGAAGCCATGGCTCACTAGGTTAATCCTCCGCCTGTGGCACTGGCATCCCATATGGGCACCGGGTTCTGGTCCCAGTTGCTCCTCTTCCAGTCCAGCTCTCTGCTGTGGCCCGGGAGTGCAGTGGAGGATGGCCCAAGTGCTTGGGCCCCTGCACCTACATGGGAGACCGGGAGGAAGCACCTGGCTCCTGGCTTTGGATTGGTGTAGCTCCAGCCATGCTGGCCATTTCGGGGGTGAACTAACAGAAGGAAGACCTTTCTCTCTGTCTCTCTCACTGTCTATCTCTACCTGTCAAATAAATTTTAAAGAAAAGTTTATTAGATGAAGGCTTTTGTTTTAGTGGTGGGGGTTTACAAATGTCTGGTTTTGAAATCCTTTCTTGTTTAAGACCTTGGATTTCTTGGTTTTTTTTTTTTGTCTTTTCCTTTTTTAAAAAATTTATTTTTAAATTTAATTTGGAAGGATTAGAGAGAGAATCTTCCATCTGCTGGCTCACTCCCCAAATGGCTGCAAAGGCCAGGGCTGAGCTAGGTCAAATCCAGGAGCCAGGCGCTTCTTCCAGGTCTCCCACATCGGTGCAGGGGCCCAAGCACTTGCATTCCCATATACACATTAGCAGGGAGCTGGCACAGCCCTGGCTATTGCAGCCATTTGGGAGTGAAACCAGTAGATGCAAGATCAATGCATGACCTGTTTCTGTTTCTCTCTGACATTCTGCCTTTCAAATAAAAAAAAATCTTAAAAAACCCAAAGAACAATAAAAAAATTTAGTTTAGAAAAGTGTTAGAAATAAGACATCTTCATAGGCTACTGAAATTTTAAATAATGAGTTTGTATGTACAAGAGACCATTTTTCTAGCTTAAAAATACTGTTTTAATGTACAATATATTTAACAACATTTTTCAGAACCAACAGGTCACCCAAACTAACAACATATTTTGGTTTGTGTGCTGATTCTTTGTAGCTTGTCGACTTTCGAGAAACTATTATGAAGATGTTGGGGTTTAACATGAAAACAGCAAATAAGGAAATCATCAATCAGCTGAAGCTCATTATACAGATTTATGAAATATCTAACAAGCCGAAGCCTGCGCCTGACGGCGACTCTGGACAGGAAAAGGAATGAGGAAGTTCTGTCTCTCCCTTGACACCAAGAACTCAGAAGACGTAGGTGAACCCTCCAGCCCCTTGAAGATGGCTACATTATGAATAAAATGCACTGGAAAATTTTCACTTGAATCTCTTCTCTCCTATGATGATTGGCACTTAACTTTACTTTGTAATAATCTTTTTTATACATTTGTTTATGGCTTGGTGGGGATTGGTACTTGTAATATGAATGTAATAATTATCTAATTATGTCGAATTCTTTTTTCAAAAGATTTATTTATTTGAGAGGTAGAGTTACAGAGAGAGGGAGAGACAGAGAGAGGTCTTCCATCTGCTAGTTCGCTCCCCAAATGGTCGCAACAGCCAGGGCTGGGCCAGGCTGAAGCCAGGAGCTTCCTCTGGGTCTCCCACATGGGTGCAGAGGCCCAATCACTTGGGCCATCCTCCACTGCCTTCTCAGGTGCATTTGCAGGGAGTTGGATCGGAAGTGGAGCAGCTGGGACTCGAACCAGCACCCAGATGGGATGCGGGGCTGAGGGCAGTGACTTCACCCACTGTGCCACAATGGCAGCCTCAACAGCCCGTTTCTAGAAATTTCTTGGATATTGAATCGCCCTTCAGAATCCAGGGGAAACTACGTTCTAGAGTTTGAATCCATCTCATGTATGTCAACAACAGAGCATGAAAGTACGAAATGTTGGGGGGCAGAAAGATCACTGATATCAGTGTTTTAGTACACTGGCGAGTAGCCGGTAGAATGTTTTGCATTTTTATCTTCCTAGTGTTTCAGTGTCTGCCAGTGTTTTCCTCTTTAATCTCATCCACTTCATTTAACGTAGGAAACCGCTCCCTTTCAAGGTGTTTTAGGTTTACTCACGATGCCCCTGCTGGAAAGGTCAGAATCCAGGCAGTCCTGTGGGACGCGAGGCTTACTGTGGTCATTTACGCGTCTCCTCATGAGGTTCCTTTCATCCAGGTTACACTGGACCTTAAAAAAGTAGCACTTCGGAGGAAAATGATTATTTTGCATATTTAAGCAAAAGATGAGAAATCACCTTCTGAGTGGCCACAGCCAGGATTCCCAAACTGTGTGCCGAGGCACCCTGGTGAGCTGCAGGAATCTGGGAAGGCCAGGGAATGTTTTCAAAAGGAAACATGGGGGCCGGCGCTGTGCCGTAGCGGGCTAAGCCTCTGCCTGCGGCAGCAGCATCCCATATGGGTGCCGGTTCGAGACCTGGCTGCTCCTCTTCCGATTCAGCTCTCTGCTATGGCCTGGGAAAGCAGTGGAAGATGGCCCAAGTCCTTGGGCCCCTGCACCTGTGTGGGAGACCCAGAGGGAGTTCCTAGCTCCTGGCTTCCGATTGGCCCAGTGCTGGCCATTGCAGCCAATAGGGGAGTGAACCAGTGGATGGAAGCCCTTTCTGTCTCTCTCTGTAACTCTACCTCCCAAATAAATAAAAATAAAATCTTAAAAAAAAAAGGGAACAGCGATATGTGACATCTGTCAGGAAAGTACATGAATATTAACTCTAAATAGCTCATATGTTTTAAGGAATTCTTGTTTGAAATGAAGAATTACAGGCGGGGTGGGGTGTGCTTCCACCTGCTGCTTCACTCCCCAAATGGCTGCAACAGCCAGAGCTGGGCCAATCCGAAGCCAGGAGCCAGGAGCTTCTTCCGGGTCTCCCACGCAGGTGCAGGGGCCCCAGTACCTGGGCTGTCGTCCACTGCTTTGCCGGGTGCATCAGCAGGGAGCAGCTGGGACTGAAACAGTGCTCAAATGGGATGCCGGTGTTAGACTGCAGCTTAGCCTGCTGCACCATGACCCGAACCCCCAGTTTTTTGTTTTTTTTTTTTTTTTTAAGATTAATTCGAAAGCCAGGGTTACAGAGAGAGAGAGAGAGGCAAATAGTTTATAACTTCTGTGCAGAATAAAGATATTTGCTTCACCTTCAAAGCATGGTATTTAGGTGTGAGTAGAAAATGTCTAACAACTAGCTAGCTTAAAGCTTGGAACAGGCAGCTGTGATGGTTCCAGGAGACCTGGATGCAACCAGTGGATGGGCGAGTTCTTTCTCCTATTAATAATAATAATAATAATCAGGGGGGTGGGCATTGGACACTCAAATCTCAGACTGTCCAATCTAGCTTCCTGCTAGTGTGCCTGGGAGGCTGATGACGTCTCCCTGCAAGGGTCCCTGCCACAAAGAGAGGCCACAAGGTCCCGCACACCCGGTGCCTTCGCCCGCGGACCGTGCGCGCGGCCAATCCAAGCCGCGACTCCACCTGCAGCCTCTGTGCTAAGCAGGTCGCGAAGTCCGCGCTACTGCGCCGGCGCATCCCTGGGCGCGGCTGCGCATGCGCGACCCCGCGGCCCGCGAAGCGGAAAGGCACTTACGGTAGGGCAGTTGCAGCTGCGCTACCGCAGGCAGGAAAGAGCGAAGAAAACATACAGGAAGCCAGCGATGACTGGCTGGCGGACATGATTGGCTGGTGGGAAGAGCCCGTCCGGAGCGTGCTTCTGAAGGGGGCGGGGACTTTATGCAAACTAAACTGGACCTGATTCGGGAACGCGCCTGGACTTCAGCCAATCAGGGACTACGGGGGCGGAGCACGGGGAAGTCTCGCGGGAGCAGCTTCGCGGGTGCGGGAGATTTGCGGACGCTTCCGGGCAGTGGAGACGCGAGGCTGTGAGGGCTGAGGGTGGGAGGCTTCCCTGGCAGAGCCGAGGCTGGCGATGCCTGCACTGGAGATGTGGGCCCTGGAGCGCGTGGGGCGGCCGCCGGCCTTCTCAAACGCCTGCAGTCTGGGGCCTGTTCTGAATCGGAGGGTCCGGAGTGGCGCCAGTAGCTTGTTGCTCCGCCGAGGCGCAGTTTTAGGCCCCCTGAGCTGGGGTGGTGTCGGAGTGAAGCGCACACGGGATCCACGGTGTCGGGTCACCTCGGGTCCGCGGGGGCTCGGGATGGCCGCCCGCCCGGGGGCCCTGGGGTATGCGCGCCCCTTTCCCTCGGCATCTCTGGGGTCCTGGGCACGCGGGCCCGGGCCCCACCCTGGAGGTCTGAGGGGGCCGTGTGCTGGGGCGCACGGAGGCGGCTGGGGTCGGGGCGACGTCCGACGAGTTGGCTTTTCTCTGCTTTGGGAACCGGGCCGGCTTCTCCCGGGTTACAAGCACCCCGGTAGAGTTCCGCAGGTCGCTTGAGACAAGATGGCTGGGTTCCTTTTAGAAGCCGTTTCGTAGGTGGGCAGAGGGACAGCTGTATCATCCATCCACTGGTTCACTTCCCAGACCGCGCAGGTGGCTGAGCCGGGAGCCTGGAACTCCAGCCAGGTCTCCCACGTGGGTGGCAGGGGCCCAAGCACTGAGGGCACCTTGCATTAGCTGGGATCCGTGCTGGAGGTGGGGCAGCCGGGCCTCCCATGGGACTCACGTGGGATGCCGGGGGCTCCAGTCGGGCTCACGTGGGATGCCGGGGGCTCCAGTGGGGCTCACGTGGGATGCAGGGGGCTCCAATGGGGCTCACGTGTGGTGCCGGGGGCTCACGTGGGATGCCGGGGGCTCCAGTCGGGCTCACGTGGGGTGCCGGGGGCTCCAGTGGGGCTCACGTGGGATGCGGGGGCCTCCCGTGGGGCTCACGTGGGATGCAAGCGTAGCAGGCGGTGGTTTAACCCGGTGTGCCCCAATTCCCGCCCTGTGTAAACCTTATGGTCTGCTTCGTCTGATACTAACAGCTGAAACATTTCTTTTGCTTGGAGTTTGCACAGTATTATCTTTTTCTCTTGTAAACAGTGAATAGTTGTTTTTAGTACATATGATATATAACAGTATATAGTTTAAGTTTTTAATATATATTTACGTTTATCTGAAAAGGAGAGTGACAGATCTTCCATGCACTGGTTCACTCCCCAGATGCCCACAGCAGCCCAGGGTGTGCTTGAGAAGCCGTGTCCAGGTCTCCATGTGGGTGTCAGGGACCCAAGTCCTTGAGCCATCATCTGCTGCCTCCTGGGCTGCACCTTAGCAGGAAGCTGGATCAAAAGTGGAGAAAAGACTGCGCCCAGGCATGCACCCAGGCATGCACCCAGGCATTCCAGTAGTGGGAGCGGGTGCCCCTGCCGGTTGCTTACCTGCTGCTCCACAGCACCCACCCTGTGGAATTGTATTTAATGTCTTAGAGTCTTTGTATTAAAATGGGATGCTTAGGTGATTTACAGTTTTTTTTTTTAAAGCACTTGTTAGCATTTAACGAAGCATGACTTCAAGCCTCCAGGACACAGGCTATGCCCCACCCCAGCCAGCCCTTAATTTCTCGGCTCTAATTTCTCGGCTCTTCTGCGAGAGAATTTGGCCTTAAACTACAGGCTGCTTTGGGAGCTTTTCCTCTCCCGGAACTTTGTGATGACCCAATCACATTCAGGATGGGAGCCGCTGTGGTCTTGTTTTTGGCAGCTTTTATCTGTGTCTAATCACTGACCCAGACAACTTATCCAGGTTAACAGTTGGGCAGAAGCTCTGCTTCCTCTTTTTTTTTTTTTAGATTTATTTTATTTATTTGAAAGAGTTAGAGGGAGAGACAGAGAGGTCGGCCCTCCATTGGTTAACTCCCCAGAGATGAGCCAATCCAAAACCAAGAGCTTCTGGGTCTCCCACATGGGTGCAGGGGCCCAAGGACTCGGGTCATCCTCCACTGCTTTCCCACGCCACAGCAGAGAGCTGGATCAGAAGTGGAGCAGCCGGGACTCGAACCGGCGCCCATATGGGATGCTAGCGCTGCAGGCCAGGGCTTTAACCTGCTGTGTCACAGCGCCGGCCCCTCTTGGTTCCTCTTTCTGTGGTAATGCCTCACCAACCTGCCCAAAGTAACCTCGGTGTATCTGTTGGAGTTGATCCTATGGTGGTGATGCGTGCTGCCAGGAGCCTCCTGGGGCTTCCGGTGGCCGGTGGAGGCTCCCAGGGCCGTGAAGTTTCTGGGTCTTCCTCAATCTGGATGGCATGGCAGCTGCTGAGACTAAAGAGAGCTATTTACATTTAAAGTCAGTTTTTTTCTATATTGCTGCTTCCGGTTTATCCCCATTTTTTGATTTTGTTTCTGTACCGATTAAATTATGTCACCTTGACAAGGCCATGCTACCCAGATGGTTGGTTAAACATGCTTCAAGATGTTGCTGTGAGGTTGTTTGTGAATGAGATTGATGTTTAAATTGGTAGACTAAGTAAACAAATTACTCTCCTTAATGGGGTGGGCTTCATCCAGTCAGGTGAAGGTGTGACTGAAATGAAGACCGGCCCCCTTCCAGGAACGAGAAATTCTGCCAGCGCCCAGCCTGTGCACTGGCGCTGCCTCTTTGTTCCTGGTCCCCAGGCTGCCAGCTCACGCTGCAGAATGCGGGCCTGCCAGTCTCCTTCATCTCGTGAGGGCATTCTTGAAATAGTCTCGCTCTGTGCACGGTCTATTGATTCTGTTTCTCTGGAGAACCCCGGCTAATATCATTCCTTTGTTTTTCCTTCATTACTTTTTTTGAGTTGGATCTTTTTATTATTGTACTTACCTTCTGTAATATCTTTTTTTTAAAGATTTATTTATTTATTTTGAAAGGTAGAGTTACACAGAGAGGAGAGGCAGAGAGAGAGAGAGAGAGAGAGAGAGAGATCTTAGAGATCTTCGAGAGAGAGAGAGAGAGAGAGAGAGAGAGAGAGAGAGAGAGAGAGAGAGAGAGAGAGAGGTCTTCCATTCACTGGTTCACTCTTCAACTGGCCGCAACAGCCGGAGCTGTGCCGATCCAAAGCCAGGAGCCAGGAGCTTCTGTTAGCTCTCCCACACAGGTGCAGGTGCCCAAGGACTTGTGCCATCTTCCACTGCTTTCCCAGGCAGAGAGCTAGATCAGAAGTGGTGCAGCCTGAACTTGAACCGGCGCCCATATGGAATGCTGGCACTGCAGGCAGCGGCTGTACCTGCTACACCACAGTGCCAGCCCCTGTAGCATCTTTTAATAATAAACTTTTATATCTTTAGTGAATACCCTAGACCTAAAGATTTAAAAATGAATCCTTGGTTCATTATAACTTACTTTAAATGAAGTTTTACAACTTCTCCCCCAAATTTAGAATTATGATAGTTTACATTCCCTGTTTTTACCACCTATTTATTTTTTTTAAAGATTTATTTATTTGCAAGTCAGAGTTACACAGAGAGAGGAAAGCTAGAGAGATAGAGAGGTCTTCCATGTGATGGTTCACTCCCCAGTTGGCTACAATGGCCGGAGATGCACTGATCTGAAGCCAGGAGCCAGGAGCTTCTTCTGGGTCTCCCATGCCGGTGCAGGGGCCCAAGGACTTGGGCCATCTTCTGCTGCTTTCCCAGGCCACAGCAGAGAGCTGGATTAGAAGTGGAAAAGCTGGGTCTCGAACCAGCACCCACCCATATGGGATGCTAGCACTTTAGGCTAGGGCGTTAACACACTGAGCCGCAGCTCAGTGTGTCGGGCCCCCCACCTATATTTTACATATATATCCTGAAAGACTTTTTCTAAAAAAAAAAAATTATTCATTTGAAAGGCAGAACAACAGGGAGAGAGAGAGGCAGAGGGAGATGGCTGTAACAGCCAGGTCTTGGCCAGGCACTCCATGTAGATTGCCTACATGAACGGCAGGAGCACAAGTAATCCACTGCCCATTAGCAGGGAGCTGGATCAGAGGTACAGCAGGGTGGGACTTGAATAGGCACTCGTATGGGATGTTGACGTTGTAGGTGGTGGCTTAATCTATGGTACCACAATGCTAGCCCCAAGCATCCCAGTTATTTGTTCTCGTTCTTTAAAAGATTTATTTATTTGAAAGGCAGAGTTACAGAGAGGGAGAACACATGTCAGGTCTTCTCATTCTCTGGTTCACTCCCCAAATGGCCACAGCAACCGGAGCTGGGCCGACCTGAATCTAGGAGTGAGAAACTTCCCTCCTGTCTCCCAGGTCAGTGCAGGGGCACCAGTAGGTGGGCCACCTTCTGCTTTCCCACATGCATTAGCAGGCAGCTGGCTTGGAAGTGGAGCAGCTGGGACTCCACCTGGTGCCCATATGGGATGCTGGTACTGCAGACACTGTCTTTACCCACCATGCCACAGCGCCAGCCCCAAGCATCCCATTTTGTAGGGTGATTTGTATTTGATATGATGTAAATACTCCCCATGGCCAATTTCTCTTTTTTAAAAAAGATTTTATTTATTTCTTTAAGGCAGGGTGGACAGAGAGAGGGAGAAACAGAGGGAAAGGTCTCCCATCTGTTGGTTCACTCCCTAAATGGCCACAACAGCCAGAGCTGAGCTGATCCAGAGCCAGGAGCCAGGAGCTTCTTCGGAGTTTCCCACACATGTGAAGGGACCCAAACACTTGGGCTGTCTTCCACTGCTTCCCCAGGACATTAGCAGAGAGCTAGATGGGAAGAGGAGCAGTTGGGACATGAACTGCTGTCCACATGGGATGCCAGTGCCACAGGTGGAGGCTTAGCCTACTATGCCACAGTGCCAACCCCTACCATGGCAGATTTCAAGGTACCAACAACGTTATTGAGTGTGGAATTAGATATTAATAATCAGCTAACGCTGTGGCAGTGCCACATCCCATATGGGTACCGTTCAAGTCCCAGCTGCTCCACTTTCAATCCAGCTCTACTCTGGCTTGAAAAAGCAGTGGATGATGGCCCAAGTCTTTGGGCCCCTGCACCCACATAGGAGACCCAAAGGAGGCTCCTGGCTCCTGGCATCAGATTGGTCCAACTCCGGCCGTTGCGGCCAACTGGGGAGAGAGCCAGCAGATGGAAGACTCTCTGACTCTCCTTCTCTCTGTAAAATCTGACTTTCAAATAAATAATAAATCTTAAAAAAATCAGCGCTCACGAGTGGAATGAACTGGCTTCAATGCATCACTGAGTGTAAATGAAGGTCATTGGAATTAAATATGCACATTAATCACAAACCCCACTGTTGAATGAGTTGAACACCATGACCAGTGAAATCTAGAATTATGAGGTGAGTTGGTATAGAAAGAACATGTGCCATGTACTCCAGTCTACTGAGTGAAGGAGAACTGGGAGTGCTCAGTAGGTTAGAATTTATAAAAAAAAAAGTTTTATAGCCATTAGGGGGGTAGGTAATATTGTCAAGGAAGTATGGAAAGGTACTTCAAATATCTTCAGCTATAATAGCTAATTTACATATAAAAGAATTGTTCAGTAGTTGAAAGCAACTCCAATCATAATTGCCTCTTTGAAGCAAGAGGTTAAATCTCTGACAAGAATACCTTGCGTTTTCCTCACTGTCATTACTGCGTGTCTCACATCCTAATACACTTTTCCCTCCTTTCCCCCTGAGTTTTCTTTAAACCTCACTCAGACTCAGTCTATGCAGCTCAGAACTTTTTAACCCTTCCTCTTTTTTCTAGATTCCATTTTTTCTGTTTTATAGTTTTTTAAAAAGATTTATTTATGTATTTGAAAGTCTGACTTATACAGAGAGAGAAGAAGAGGCAGAGAGAGAGGCTTCCATCGGCTGGTTCACTCCCGATTTGCCACAATGGCCGGAGCTGCACCTATCCACAGCCAGGAGCCAGGAGTTTCTTCCAGGTCTCCCGCGTGGGTGCAGGGGCCCAAGGACTTGGGCCATCTTCTACTCCTATCCCAGGCCATAATAGAGAGCTGGTTTGGAAGTGGAGCAGCCAAGACTCGAACAGTGGGATGCCAGCACTGCAGGTGGTGGCTTTATGCGCTACACCACAGCGCGCCTGCACCCATTTTATAGTTTTAAATCAAGCTGTATATAAGATTATCTGACTCCTACATCTTCTCCTTATATACTTCCTCCTTGTGTTGGCCAGATCTGGCTTCCTGCTCAAGGACTTTCTGCGGTCTCTGTGCAGTTTTACCCTGGGGATAGCCACCTTGCTGCAGTGAATGGCCACACGGACATTCGCGCCCCTGGCGGTTTCCCGCCACATCTCTGCAATGCAGCTGACCTAGTTCTTCCTGTAAACCAGGACTGCTTTGCCAATCTGCTTCCACAGAGCCCTTCCTCAGCGTGCATGTCGTCATCCTGTCACATAGGTCCTGGGTGGAGCCATTGTGCGTCTGGCTCAGCTCTTTGGAAAGCCCATTTTTCCCTTGCCTTAACTAAAATGCCTGAGGGAGAATTGTTTGGGAAAGAATCGCAGTTGGAGATTCTGGTTCGTGACTGGACAGCCCCTATAGTCTACGTTTGTGGAGGCTGGTCATGGGGATGTGGAAACACAAATTATAATGGGCCAGGGAGGAGAGAGAAGACACCTGAGGCTAAACTTGAACTAAAACAATCCAGGGGCCGGCGCTGTGGTGCAGCAGGTACAGCCACCGTCTGCGGTGCTGGCATTCCTTATGGGCACTGGTTCTAGTCCCGGCTGCTCCACTTCCCATCCAGCTCTCTGCTATGGCCTGGGAAAATAGTAGAAGGTGGCCCAAGTGCTTGGGCCCCTGCACCCGCATGGGAGACCAGGAGAAGCACCTGGCTCTTGGCGTAGGATCTGCGCAGCGCGCCGGCCGTAGTGGCCATCTGGGGAGTGAACCAACGGAAAAAGGAAAACCTTTCTCTCTGTCTCTCTCTCACTAACTCTGCCTGTCCAAAAAAAAAAAAAAAAAAAAAAAAAAACCACAAAAAACCCTAGATGTGCACAATCATAATTACGCTTAGTCATCTTTGATATCTTGCCATTTTTCACGTCTAGCAAACCAGAGCTTTACACACATTTTCAGTTTTTTTTTCATCTCAAGGTGTATTTGCAAATATCAAATGTGGTAAGTTTGCCTGACTTAACACATCTAAAATTTTAGGTGTGTGGCTTGTGAGCTCTTGTTTGTACGCTTGCCCAGTCCTGCAGGTTCAGGCCAGCCTGCAAGAGGAAGGGACTCTCGGAGGCCGGCTGTGAGCCATTCCTGGCTGATTCCCTCTTTCTTGCCCCTTGTAGAAAACTGCGCAGAGAGGAAAAGAATCTTCCAGAGGACAGCTTATACATTTTCTCTTTCCCAAGGAAGACTCACAGAGCTGGGAGTCCCTGGGAAGACTTTGGCGTTCCCTAGGGCTGCGTGGACCTGAGTGGGGATGGGTTGACTCCCCTGTCCCCCCCCCCCGCACCCAGTTTTGCCTGCTGCATGGTGCCTGTAACTGCACCCTTAAACCTTGCCTGAAGCTTTGAGTCATGTATCATGGTGTGGTGAGACTTCCAGAAAAATAGATGTGACTTGGGGAGACAGAATCCTTGGGTCCTCTGATGCAACCTGGAGGAAGGAGCCCAAAGCACAGGGCAGCGAGGACCTCGCCCAGGAGGGATTCTGGGAAGGCGCTGGGCTGGAGATGTGGGGAGCCGGGTGCAGTGGCTCGCCCAGGGCTGGCTGGAAGAGGCTGCTGGATAACTTAGAAGGGACCCTGCATTTACTGGGGAACACGGGCTTTGGGACAGGCGGTGAGAAGCCTGCCTGAGTCTCAGCTCGTCCCGTCGGCCGCATTCAGCAGCCCAGTGGTCTCTATTTGATAGAGGTATTTGAGGATTAATGAGGTGTCGTACTTAGCAGCGTAGCTGGCGCACCCTCAGTGAATTACAGACAATTTACACTCACCCCCACACCGGGGCATCCGAATAAAGACATTGTTAGCCTGGTTGTCAGCCAAGCCTGTGCCGGCTCTTTCCCTGAAGGCTCTGACCACACATGATACAGCCCTGAAGCAGGGGGATTACTGAAAAGGGCTCATGGCTCCTTCCCTCACCTCTTGTCTGGACCCCTCCACACTCCCAGCCCTGCTTCCAGAAGGAACCTTTAAAAGGTGAGTCCGTCTGTAATTCCTCTGCGCGTCTTTGAATGGCTGGGTGCTGCTTGCACAGTGAGGAGAAAGCTCTCTAAGCCGGCACACAGGTCCTCCTTAACTTGGCCTCTGATCTGCTCCACTCTGCCCTGCGCCTCCCCCCAGCCCTCCTCCCCCTGGGCTACACGTGTGGGGGAGGGTTTCCTCCTCCATTTTTGTCTTCTTAGCTGCGAATGGTTGTTTATCTTGCAATCAGAAAAATACAATCAAAAATATAAAAAAGGAACACAGTGGAAACTCACAGCTACCCCTGTCCCCCAGTTGTTCCTCTTCCTCGAGGGAACCAACTCACGTTAATAGCATTTTGTGTACCTTTATGGAGTTACTTTAAGGGAATACGTGTGTGTGTGTGTGTGTGTGTGTGTGTTTGTGTGTCCCCTTTCTTCTCCCTTTACAAACAAATGACATATTATTCATACCATCCTGAACTCTGATTTTTTTAAAAAAAGATTTATTTATTTGAAAGGCAGTTACAGAGAGAGGGAGACCTTCCACCTGCTGGTTCACTCCTCAAATGACTGCGACAGCCACAGTTGGACCAGGCTGAAGCCAGGAGCTTCATCCTAGTCTTACATGGATGCAAGAGCCCAAGCACTTGCGCCATCTTCCACTGTCCCCTCCTCCGCCTAGGCCACGAGGAGGGAGATGGATCAGAAGTGGAACAGCCAGGACATGAACTGGTATCCATATGGAATGCCAGTGTCAGAGGCAGTGGCTTAACTCTCTACACCACAACCTCGCCCCCTGAATTCTGATTTTTTTTTTTTAAGATTTATTTATTTATTTGAAAGGCAGAGGCAGAGAGAAAGAGTCTTCCATCTGCTGGTTCATTCCCCAGATGGCTGCAAAGGCCGGAGCTGCACTGATCCAAAGCCAGGGGCCAGGAGCCTCTTACAGGTCTCCCACATGGGTACAGGGGCCCAAGGACTTGGCCATCTTCCACTGCTTTCCCAGGCCATAGCAGAGAGCTGGATCAGAAGTGGAGCAGCCAGGACTCAAACCAGCGCCTATACAGGATGCCGGCACTGCAGGCGGCGGCTTTACTCACTACACCACAACACCAGCCCAAATTCTGATATTTTAACCCTGAATATGTCTTGGCAATATTTCCATCTCTGTACCAGTGTATGATAAGTTTTGTCTTTTTTTTAAACATTGCATGCTACTATTCATTTTTATGCCTCAGTATCAGGCACATAGTAAGTTAGTAATAAATATCTACTGATTGAGATAGTAAATGAATGAAACAAGGACATTTGTGCCTCTCGGAATTGTACTGAATAAGCTACTCTATTGATTTGACACAATGTACGTCACAGAATGACAGAAATCCTGCTTGTCTTATTCCTTCCCAGCCACTAGAGGGAGACATGATCCTGTCATGGAGCACTAGAAATTGAACCAACTGGGTCGCAGGTGGTGCTGGTAGAAGGCGAGCCCGCAGTAAATGCACCCGGGACTGGCAATGTAGTGGAAGAATTCATCTGGACCAGGGCAAGCGACTTCCCTGTTTCTGCAGTGTGCTTGCAAAGCAGCGCTGAAAAACAAATTTTAAAAAAGCCCTGATTTGGCCGGCGCCGTGGCTCAACAGGCTAATCCTCCGCCTTGCGGCGCCAGCACACCGGGTTCTAGTCCGGGTCGGGGCGCCGGATTCTGTCCCGGTTGCCCCTCTTCCAGGGCAGCCCTCTGCTGTGGCCCGGGAGTGCAGTGGAGGATGGCTCAGGTGCTTGGGCCCTGCACCCCATGGGAGACCAGGAAAAAGCACCTGGCACCTGGCTCCTGCCATCGGATGAGCGCGGTGCTCTGGCCGCAGCGCGCCGGCCGCGGCAGCCATTGGAGGGTGAACCAACGGCAAAGGAAGACCTTTCTCTCTCTCTCTTACTGTCCACTCTGCCTGTCAAAAAAAAAAAAAAAAAAGCCCTGATTTGTATGTCGCATTTGCAAATGTCCATAGAGCAAAAGGGAGTATTCAAACTGAGCCCTGTACCAAAAAATCAGAGAACAGCCAGAAAGCGTTGTTCCCAAAGAAACAGCCGTGTGAGTTCCTCTCTGGCGAGGAGAAATCTGGAGTTTCTGACACCCAGTGGCTGATTCCCGGCTGCCATCAGTTCAACCATGAACTGCAAACCCCTTGCGTAGCTAAGCAATGTGAGCAGCCTCTCGCGTACCCACCGAGCCCTGTGGGCGCTACTTGTCCTGTGAGATGGGGCGCCAGGTCTGCCAATCACGTGAGTCCA
Organism: Sylvilagus bachmani; assembly: GCA_015711505.1. Classification (NCBI taxonomy): domain Eukaryota; kingdom Metazoa; phylum Chordata; class Mammalia; order Lagomorpha; family Leporidae; genus Sylvilagus; species Sylvilagus bachmani. The sequence goes on from CM027391.1 coordinate 2,228,903, forward strand.
TTACCCAGTGGACCTGCGAGCGCGTTGTGCGCGTCACAGCAGTGTTGCCCAAACCTGGATCACAAAACCACCCTGTGGCTCGTGAAAAATGGCATTTCCTGGGTGTGCCCCAGAGCACCTGTTAGAGAAATTTCTGGGAAGAGGCCTGGGGGGTTTCCATTTTTAGTAAGTGAGCCATGGACTCAGGACCCGGAGCTATGGGGAAACTGCTCTCAGGTATTGTAACTGGGCGCAGATGCCAGCGTTCTCTCCCTAGCTCGCTGCACGATGGGCCTGCCCAAGGAGCGCTCTACAGAGTCCTGGAACTTGCTCCAGGATGGACATTTAATTTCTCTGCCTACCTCCTCGACCCCCAGGGCCCAAACTTCCCTAATCTGCTTCGGGCACGAGAGCTGGCTCCTAGCTTTCCTTACCAGGGCTGGGGAATGTCTGACTTTGCCAAGGCAACTGCAGGTTGGGCTCAAGATTCAGTGCATCTATAGCAGGCTAATGTTGAAGTTGATCGTTTTGTATAGCCCTGGAATGATCTTTGGTATAAATATCAAAAGGGCCCTTGGTAGGAAAAAGCATTCCCCACCCCCACTTAGACCAAGGCTTCCTTAGATCTGGGAGTCCTTTCTTCCAAGCATCCCCGGGTTGTTTCCAAGCCATCATTTATTGAGACTTTACAGCGAATCAGGCACTGATTACAGTGAATCAGACAATTCATTCCTTCTCCACCTCCTGACATCCTACAGCTTCTTGTGTTGTTCCCAGTTTATGCAGGAAGATCAAAGAGGTCAAGTATGTGTCCAAGGGCACAGGGCTGCTAAATGAAAACCCACCCTGGGCTCAAGGGTCCCCAAGTCTGGGTCCTGCTGTGGGTTCTCCTGGCCTGCCTGGGGGTGCCTCTCTGTTCCCCATCCCTTCCTAGCCTCAACCACATGCTGAGGTTGGAGGACAGAGCCACAGAAGTAGTATGGAGAGCGCATGAGTGGAAGAGTGAGGGTCATCCTGGGAAGGATGCAGGCTGGGCCTGTGTACCTGCGGAGCTCAGATGAAGGCCTAAAGGGTGACCAGCACCCTGCCACCCTCCTCCCCCGGGGTCTGAAAATCCAGCTGACTCAGGTAACAAGTTCTGGGAGTGACCATAACTCTATCTCTCTTTTTAAAAAATATTTATATATTTGAAAGGCAGAGTTACAGAGAGGCAGAGGCAGAGAGAGAGAAAGAGAGAGAGAGAGAGACAGAGACAGAGAGAGAGAGGTCTTCCATCCATCGAGTTACTCCCCAGATGGTTGCAATGGCCAGAACTGCGCTGTTCCAAAGCCAGGAGCCAGGAGCCTCTTCCCGGTCTCCCATGCAGGTGCAGGGGCCCAAAGACTTGGGCAGTTTGCTACTGCTTTCCCAGGCCACAGCAGAGAGCTGGATTGGAAGTAGAGCAGCCGGGACTCAAACTGGCACTCATGTGGGTTGCTGGCACTGCAGGTGATGGCTTCACCTGCTACGCCATCAGTGCCAGCCCCCAGATATGATTTGAACCTTCTGTTACCTGCTAGTTACTGAAACGCCCTGCCTCTCAGTCTTTCACTGGTAAAAATGGGACCATAAGTAGTACCTACTTTGTCAGATGGTCTTGGGGATTCAGTGAAAACAGCACAAGCAGAGGATTGGCAGGCACCTGCTGGGAGAATGGTCATTGCCTCCTCCTCCTCCTCCTCATCTGAGAGCAGGTGCCTTCGTTACTTTGTCTCCACAGACACCCACAGCGTTCTTGTTTCCAGCTTTGGGGGGGGGGCATTCTCACCCAGAGCTAAGTGCACGAGGGCAAGAAGCATTCTCAAAGAAGTGTTTTATGAAAGAACAAATAAAATATTGAGTGTCTGAGAAACGTCAAGCTGAAGAGGATGTCAAGAATGATCTCCATTGCATTTCACTTTATTTTTCATTTTAAAAAAAAATTATTTATGGGACCGGTGGCACAGCAGGTTAAAGCCCTGGCCTGAAGCACCGACATCCCATATGGGCACCGGTTGGCTGCTCCACTTCCGATCCAGCTCTTTGCTATGGCCTGGGAAAGCAGTGGAAGATGGCCCAAGTCCTTGGGCCCCTGCACCCATGTGGGAGACCTGGAGGAAGCTCCCGGCTCCTGCCTTCGGATCAGGCCAGCTCTGGCTGATGTGATCATTTGGGGAGTGAACCAGAGGATGGAAGACCTCTCTCTCTCTCTCTGCCTTTCTGTAATTCTGCCTCTCAAATAAATAAATAAATCTTAAAGAAAAAAAAAAGGATGTGGAGTTCTAAAAAAAAAAAAAAAAAAAGAGGAAAACCATGAGTGGAGCAGCCAGAGGCCCCAGCACATTTGATAATGTTGGCAAGTGTCTAAGCACTTTGCTGGCTGTAGTTCCCAACGTGGGAAGGCATTGAATAACGGAGGAGAAAATTGTACTTTCTCTGGGTAGCTCACTGGACCAAGCTGTAACATATGTGAGAAACACCTCTTGTCCGAGCTCCGAAGACCAAGTCTGTCTTTTCAGATTAGCCATTCTTGCAATGCACCCTCCAGGAGGGTGAGTTGATGTGGGCCTACGGTCCACTAGGGGGCATTCCCCACAACTTTCCATGATATGAACAAAGAACTTAACTTGAAAATGTCCAACACATTTACAAGAAGTAGAGAAAAACTTTATTCCATTTTTTTGGGGGTGGGGTGGGGTGGGAATACTAAACTCTCAGGAATCAGGCAATCTCGTTACAATTTGTGGCTTCTTAAACTGTGTCTGTCTATACCGCATCTCCTTTTTGACCTCATTTCTGGGACTATTACTCGGTCTGACCTGTTATTAACGCTACCTTACTCTGAGCCAGAAGAGCCAGCAGAATTGCATCAGAGTCATTTGTAAAATTGCATCTTACAATTGGCCACTATTTCTGACTGGCCTTTAACATTTGCTTTCATGCCCACGCCCTCCTGGGGCTGGTTTCTCTCTTCCAGCTCAAGAGAGTAGGGGAGGCAAAGACAGGGATGAGCATTCTTCTTGCTGCTTGGTTTCAAATCACTTGGAAAATCCAGGCATGCAAGAGTGGGTACAAAATGCAAGTACGTGCAAGGAGCAGTACACAGGACAAGAGGTCATCTTAGCTGTTTGCTTACAGATCTCGAAGACCCAGTCTGAGGCACATGAGTGTGACATCCAGAGCCTGGCTGTCCAGGTGGTCCACTTCTTTTTTTTTTTTTTTTTTTGACAGGCAGAGTTAGTGAGAGAGAGACAGAGAGAAAGGTCTTCCTTCCATTGGTTCACCCCACAATGGCTGCTATGGCCAGCGTGCTGCGCTGATCCAAAGCCGGGAGCCAGGTGCTTCCTCCTGGTCTCCCATGGGGTGCAGGACCCAAGCACTTGGGCCATCCTCCATTGCCCTCCCAGGCCACAGCAGAGAGCTGGACTGGAAGAGTTGCAACCGGGATAGAACCAGCGCCCCAACCAGGACTAGAACCCGGGGTGCTGGCGCCACAGGCGGAGGATTAGCCTAGCGAGCCATGGCACCGGCCCAGGTGGTCCACATCAACTACAGGTCAGAGGAACTTGTCCTGTGGTCTTGGTGCCCAGCTCTCAGGTTAGAGCCAGCCTGGTGCTTATGACCTTGGTCGTTTTCCTAGGGGCTCAAACGCAGGTCAGAATAGAAGTTATATAAAAATGCTCACAGGTGGCCATGCCTAGACTAGAACTGGGGGAAATGTCACTCAACAACACTTAGGTTTTATGGGACACTCAGGGCTCAGTTTAGACAACAAATGTGAGAAAGTATCCCAGGTAACTATGGAGAAAACATGGGGTTAGCAGGTAGGCGGACAAAGGTTGGTGTGCAGGGGCATGGCATTGTGGTACAACGTGTTCATTAGCCACCTGGGATGCCTGCATCCCATATTGTAGTGCCTGGGGTTGAGTCCCGCCTCTGATTCCCATCCAGGGTCCTGCTAATGTGCCTGGGAGGCAGCAGATGATGGTCCAAATACTTGGATTCCTGCCACCCCTTGGGAGACCCGGATGGAGTTTCTGGCTCCTGGCTCGGGCCTGGCACAGACCCAAGTGTTGTGGACGTTTGGAAAGTGAACTAATAGATAGAAGATATCTCTCTTTCCATCACTCTGCCTTTCAAATAAATAATCTGTAGGAACAAAACAAAAATTGGGTTGGAACTTTCACTCTGCCACATGTATGTCATCTCTCTGTGCCTCAGTTTCCCTACCTATAAAACAAAGACCGTCCCAGGGAACAGATGAGGAGTGAATGAAATAAAAATGAACCAACCTGGGGCCGGTGCTGTGGTGTAGCAGATAAAGCCGCCACCTGCAGTGCCGGCATCCCATATGGACACTGGTTCGAGTCCCGGCTGCTCCACTTCCAATCCAGCTCTCTCATATGGCCTGGGAAAGCAGTGGAAGATGGCCCAAGTCCTTGGGTCCCTGTGCCCACATGGGAGGCCCAGAGGAAGCTCCTGGCTCTTGGTTTTGGATCGGCACAGATCCAACTGTTGCAGCCATCTGGGGAGTGAACTAGCAAATGTAAGACCTTTGTTTCTCTCTGCCTCTGCTTCTCTGTAACTCTGCCTTTCAAATAAATAAATAAATCTTAAAAAAAAATGAACCAACCTATGTGGGCCTGCCTACTATGGTGCCTGACCTGGAACAATGCTTAGTAAATAGTACCTACATTTTTTTAAGATTTATTTTATTTATTTGAAGTGCAGAGTTATGGAGACAGAGAAGGAGGGGGAGAGAGAGAGGCCTTCCATCTGCTGGTTCACTCCCCAAATAGCCATAAAGGCCAGGGCTGACCCAGGCCAAAGCCAGGAGCTTCATCTGAGTTTCTCACGTGGGTGCAGGGGTCCAAGCACTTGGGCCATCCTCCACTGCTTTCCCAGGTGTATTAGCATGGAGCTGGATCGGAAGTGGAGTGGCTGGGACTTGAACCAGCACCCATGTGGGTTGCTGGAATTGCAGGAGACAGCTTAACCCTTTATGCCACAACACCAGCCCCTGTAGCTTCCTTTCTATTTCCACAAAACACAAGAGTCTACGGAGCTCTATTGAAATTCAACTTGGAAAGGTCAAACCGCTTCTATGAACTCTGACTTGTGAGCAGTTGAGATAACCCCGACACAGTGCATTTGTAATCCCACCTTTCCCATTCGTCGCCACCAAATCAAGTGATGAGACATTCCCTTCTCCTCGATGAACTCCATGAGTTGAGGGTTTCTTCTCTCACATCCTCTGAAAACAGAGCCACACATGCCCACAGGAAATGAAAACAAGCCTGTTCCCATCAGACTCTGGAGCAGATCCAAGCACCCCAGGACCCCAACCGTCCCCCCCGGCCCCAGGCCCAGCGGAGGCAGGGCAGCCGCCCTAAGGCACCCACAGCACCACACCCTGCTGGTCGCTTAGGCTTCCTGCCTCCTCTGCCTCTGTTCCCGTCAGCTCTTGCTTTCCTGCTTTGACAGTGTTTTATTTTATGTCACCTTTCAGTAGTTTCTTTCCTACAGATAATTATCCCCTCACCTCTTCGCTGTAGTATTTCCAAGTTGAAGGCTTTGGCAAGAAGGCAATGCCATATAAATTAATATAAAGTATATAAAGGGGCCGGCGCTGTGGTGTAGTGGGTAAAGCCACTGCCTACAGTGTCGGCATCCCATGAGGACTCTGGTTCAAGTCCTGGCTGCTCCACTTCCGATCCAGCTCTCTGCTATGGCCTGGGAAAGCAGTGGAATTTGGCCCAGGTCCTTAGGCCCCTGCACCTGCATGGGAGACCCAGAATAAGTTCCTGGCTCCTGGCTTCAGACTGGTGCAGCTCCAGCCATAGCGGCCAATTGGGGAGTGAACCAGCAGACGGAAGACCTCTCTCTCTCTCTTTCTCTCTCTCCCCTTTTCTCTCTGTGTAACTCTTTCAAATAAATAAATAAATAAATCTTCAAAAAAATAAAGTAAATAAAATACAGTGCACGTTTCCATGGGCTTTTTAAAGCAGCCTCATATCAGCCGAATGCCCGGATTGTTCTGGAGGGTGCTAAGGGACCGGGAGGGATGCGTGAGCTTTAAAGCCAATCGTAGCAGGTGCAGGGGAAGCACTGTGCAGGGTCCAGGGGGCTGACACAGTGAGAGCTTTATTCAAGTTCTGTGCTTCAGCATGGGGAGGACTTCACCAGCAGAGAGGGGCCCACGGCAAGGCAAGGAAGGTGCACCTTGATGGCGAGACCCGGAAGAAGCTCCTGGCTCCTGCCTTCAGATCAGTGCAGTTACAGTCATGGCAGCCATCCGGGGAGTGAACCAGACGATGGAAGATCTCTCTCTCTCTCTCTCTCTCTCTCTCTCTCTCTCTCTCCCCCGCTCCTTCTCTGTGTAACTCTGACTTGCAAATAAATAAATCTTTTAAAAAATAAATACCAGTAAATTAATGTTGTCCATCATATATGGTGAGGTGTTTAAAGAATGCATATGCACATTATGGATGGATTTCCAATTTTCTGTGTCAAAATAAGCTTTAATTCCATTTCCCAGGGTTGATGCTGTGGTGTAGTGGGCTAAGCCACTTCCTGTAGCACTGGCATGCGTTATGGGTCCTGGCACTGTAGAGACCCGGCTGCTCCTCTTCCAGTCCAGCTCTCTGCTATGGACTGGGAAAGCAGTGGAAGATGGCCCAGCTAGTTGGGCCCCTGCACCCACGTAGGAGACTCAGAAGAAGCTCCTGGGTCCTGGCTTCGGATCGGCTCAGCTCTGGCCATTTTGGCCATTTGGGGAGTGAACCAAAGGGTGGAAGACCTTTCTCTCTCTCTGTGACTCTGCCTTTAAAATAAATAAATCTGAAAAAATATTCCATTTTCCATGCTGTTTTGGAAGTGCTCTTGTATCACATGAGTGAATTTCAGCAATCTAATGCTTTACTTCCAAAAGATGACTTATTGGTGAGCATTTGTGTGGTAGGATATTTGGGGGCAGGAAGACCTTTGGATGTCACCATGTGAGTGCTTCCTCAGGCAGGTCATGGGTGAGGCGGAATGAGACTGGGACCTACTGAGTGAGGCACCACCACTAGGTTTCAGGGGGCCTTGGAAAGATCTAGCCACTGGTATTAACTATTTTTAAAAATATTTATTTATTTATTTGAATGTCAGAGTTACAACAAGAGAGAAAGAGAGGCAGAGAGAGAGAGAGAGAGAGAGAGAGAGGTCTTCCATCCTCTGGTTCACTCCCCTATTGGCTGCAATGGCCAGAGCTGCATTGTCTGAAGCCAGGAGCCAGGAGCTTCTTCGGGGTTTCCCACACGAGTGCAGGGGCCCAAGGACTTGGGCCATCTTCCACTGCTTTCCCAGGCCATAGCAGAGAGCTGGATCAGAAGTGGAGTAGCTGGGACTTGAACTGGCACTCATATGGGATGCCGGCACCGCAGGCAGTGGCTTCACCCACTACACCACAGCGCCAGCTCCCAGTATTAACTATTTCAAGAATTCTTCCTTGGGTAATTTGGCACAGCATGAAGCCACTGCATGGGATCTCCCCAATCCATATCAAAGTGCCTACTCTGAATCCTGGCCAATCCACTACTGATCTAGCTTCCTGCTAATGCACACCCCAGGAGACAGCAGAGGATGGCTCAAATGCTTAGGTCCCGCTACCCCGTGGGAGACCCAGGTTGCATTTTGGGCTTCTGGATTCAGCCTGGCCCGGCCCTGGCTGTTGTAGACATTTAGGGGAGAGAATCAATACAGGAAAGACCTTTCTACCTTTCAAATAAGCAAATAAATAAATATTATTATTATTATTTTTTTAAAAGGCATCCTCTCTAGCTTTGGTCCTGGCTCAGCTGGCATTGGCATACCACCCTTCCTGCCCTACATTACTCGGGTAAAGTTCCACCCCGGGTACCCGTGTCTTTCTCAAGGGTCCAGGTGAGGCAGAAGGGAATTTGCTCACTCCCACTCACTGTCTGTGCTTAGATTTTCCTGTAGCGAGGTTCTCCCATAAAAGGAACAGCCTCTGTGGGCATTTGGGGGTCTTCAAAAAGACGTGCTGCTCCCTTGGGTAGATGGAGGGGCCGGCACAGTAACCAGAGCTCTGCTTCCTTCACAGGTGACAGGGGCACTGAGGAGGGTGTGTCTGCAGGAGACTAGCCATGCGCAGAGAGCAGGCATCCAATTGTCTTTATTCTTGGTTGACTACAGGCGTGCTGTGGCAGTAAAGGGGTTTGGCTCTGTCCTGGGTTCAAATCCTTTCCAGCTTGCAACAGTTTAGATGAGTTGGATGTTTGAAGGTGTCCCAAAGGCGTGGTCCCCAGGGCGGTGCCCCTGGGAAATGGTGGAAGGAGGTGGGCCTGCCGGGCAGTCGTTAGGTCACTGGGGCGTGCGCTTGGAAGGGAGTTCCCATAAGAGAGTTGTTTCCAAAGCCTGCGTTGGGCCCGGCCTCTCTCTCTGCTCCCTGCCTCACCACGTATACCTTCTTCCACGTCTACCCCCGTCTCTTGCCACATCATGTCCTGTGCCATCTGAGGGCTCTGCCAGCGAGAATCTCATCACCAGAGGCCAAACCAATGGGCTCCGTTTGACCTTGGACTGTGACCCTCCAGAACTGTGAGCCGACATAGGCCTCTTTCCTTTACAAAGAAGCCCTCCTAAGATATTTCATGATAGACACAACAGGCTGTGTAACCTGTGGCTTGTGATCCAAGAGCCTTCCTTAGAGTTCCATTGCAGAGCCCTGTTGTTAACAGCAAGAACCACCTGGCCGGCGCCGTGGCTTATTAGGCTAATCCTCTGCCTGCAGTGCCGGCACCCCGGGTTCTCGTCCCGGTTGCCCCTCTTCCAGGCCAGCTCTCTGCTGTGGCCCGGGAGTGCAGTGGAGGATGGCCCAAGTGCTTTATAAAGCAGGGGCTTCTCTGGGTGTGCCGTCTGCCTTCACCACCTGCGGGCCCACTACCACTAACCCAGGGCAACCTGAGTCCCCTCTGGGCTATGTTTGGCCGAATCCCAAATAGGTGAGGCTGGTACTGCAAAGATTTATTTATTTATTTGAAAAAAGAGAGAGAGGTCTTCCATCCGCTGGTTCACTCCCCAGATGGCCACAGTAGCCGGAGCTGTGCCTATCTGAAGCCAGGAGCCTGGAGCTTCTTCCGGGTCTCACACGAAGGTGTAGGAGCCCAAGGACTTGGACCATCTTCTACTGCTTTCCCCGGCCATTAGCAGAGAGCTGGATCAGAAGTGGAGCAGCCGGGACTAGAACCAGCGCCCATAGAGGATGCAGCCACTGCAGGCGGCGGCTTTATCTGCTATGCCACAGTGCCGGCCCTTCTACTGGTCTTCTTTTCCTACTGATTGTGCTCACAATCAGGAACCCCGTCCTATACACCTGTGTGCACGTGGTCTGACGATCAGACACAAACGGGTCTCACCAACATCTTGTGGGCATCCATCTGCTACTTGTCTTTCGTTTTCACTACCAGTGGCTGCCTTAAAATTTTTTAATTTAATTATTAGAGAGACAGGGCAATGTCCCATGAGCTGGTTCACTCTCCAGATGCCTCCAACAGCCAGAGCTGGGACAGGCTAAAGCCAGGAGCAAGAACTCAAAGCAGGTGTTCTTCGTGGGTGGCAGAGACCCAAGGACTCGCCAATAGCTACTGCCTCCCTAGAACCAGCGGCTTCTCAGTCACCTCCCTGCAGGCTGTCTTCACACCAGGGGCCAAGGCCGGGTTGGGGAGAGAGGCGGCCCGGTAGAGCGGGGGCAATCGGGGCTGCCTCCAGGGGGCGCAAGGCGCTGCCGCCCGCGCAAGACCGGGGCGCCGAGGCAGGTGCGCCCCCGGGCAGCTTCCACCTGCGTGACAGGCACGGCTGAGAGCCCAGCCTCCGCCTCTCCAGGGGCACGAGGTTCCAGCCTCTGCTGGGGGCTTGGAAACCCACAGCCTCTGTGACGCTTCCCCCACTGGGGTTCTTCTTCCTGACGCCCCGTGGGGCCAGGGCCTCGGAACGTGGTGCCCAAAGTGGCCACCACGGCAGCTCCAGGAGGCGACTTGCGCGTGGCAGCGCCTGCCCGGAGAGCTCGGACACGTGGGCCCTTCCGCCGACCCCCGCTCTCGCCAAGCCCTTGGCGGCTTTAAAAGGAAGCCGCGGCCCCACGGCGGAGTCGCGGGCGATCTCCGCGCCCCGCCCCGCAGCCAGCGCCGCCTCGGGAAACTTGCGCGCGGAGGCGGCGGCGGGAGCCAGGCGGCCGCGCGTCCGCCCGGTGCGGTGTGCGCCTCTGCGGTGCTGCCCGCGGCGAGCAGCGGCAGCCGAGCGCCCCGGCCCGCCACCGCGCCGTGGACAGCGCTGCGCTCCCACGCAGGGCGCGCGTTCCGGACGAGCGGCGCCTTCGCTTCGCCTGGTCTGTGCCCGCCGGCCCCGGGTTGGTATTGACGGCCGAGGGCGGATGCGCCGGGGGCCGCGATCGGGCTGCGGGAGCGGGTCCCCGCGGCGCCTCGCGCTCTCTGGAAGCCCCGGACGCGGTTCCTGGGGGAACCGCAACTGCCGCGGGGACGCGGGGCGCAGGCTGCGCGCTCCGCGGTCGGTGGGCGCCCGGGCGCGCGGTGCCCACGGTTCCCACGGGCGCGCCGCCGGGGTTGGCCAAGTTCTGGAAACTTCGCGGCGTTTGCTGCCTGGGGGAAGCCGTGCGCCGTGAACAAAGCTGTGAGCACGCTTCTTCCGTTATCTTTTCTGGGAAAAAAAAATGTGGTTTCCACGTGCGTTCTAGAAGAGAGAAAAATACAAGGTTTGGTTATTTCAAAAAAGGTCTCCTGTGAACGCTTGGCTTGCTCAAGACGTAAATCTGAAGGCGGTTAAAAACTCAATTTAGGACACGTTTCGTGGTGGTTCTGAGTGACCCGGATGGACTGATCACCTCGCATTTCTCAGAATGTATTTATAACACAGGAAAGGTAACATTTATTAGTAAATCCCACCCACAAAAATAGGAGCAGCTTTTATTGATACATCCGTCTTGAAGGATGAGACGCTGCAATGAGTCTTCATGAAAAAGAATAAGATGCTGCAAATTTTATCCAACGTGCAATGGTTCAAAATTCATCTCGTGGATCGTTTTAGTTGATTTTTTTTTTACTTCATAAATGTATTGGAAAATAGTAATATGAAACATTGAAGGTTTGACTTGAAGACTCATCGGGTAAGTATGACAATCTGTCTGGAACCATAGAGAACTGTATGCTTGAGTATTGGACTTGATAATTTAGAGCGTAGCATGTTGTTTTAAGACATGGGGCCTAATATTTTATTTTCTGAGTAGGCTTATTGCAGTGTGATTTATGTAAGGTTAAATCGGATGGATTTAGGTGGCCCACTCTGCAAACCTGACCCAGCACCCCGATTCCTAATCCTGACAGAAGCCCCACCACCCCCAGAGTCCTCTCTGCAGCTCTTTGTAATTAACCCTTTCCACCACCTATCGTTCCTGATACTTTACTTTTGCTCGCCAGCATGTTTTTACTCGGAAATAATTGCCTTCTCTCGCTTTTCCCAAAAGAAAAAATAAATTCAATTCTTCCCTTTTTAGACGATGTGTTGGATTGCAGTGTTGTTTTAATCCTAATACAATGGGATAAATTGAGGCAAAGTTATTTGCAAATGAGAAAGTAGGGAGTTTGGTTATGTGTGAGATTTGTCTTGGTCTTTTGTCTTCTCAGCAAACTGGGATTTCCTTGTGGGTGAAGGCTTGGATTACGGCGTGCATCGTTAATTATCCTGAGCTGAAATACAGGCATTTTAAAAATTACTATGTATGTCATATTAGTAGCATGTGTTGTTCATTTGTAGTCTTAGCATTTAAATACTTTTATTATACTTGAGATTAAGAAAGCTACCTGAAATTACATGTTCTCCAGTGGTGAGGCACAACAGAGGAACTGAAAATGGCAACTTGAAGACATGTAGAGAATGATTGTGGTTGCTTAAATTAAAATACCTTCATAGGTATTTTAAGGTCTGTGCCCAACTTATTTGTAGATGTCAGGATTTTTTTTTCCCATTTCTGTGCTGATGGTTTGAAATCTAGATTTGCTTGAAGGATAAAGACACAATCAGGAGTGGGGCTGAATTTGGAACCCAGGTATTCTGATATGGGAAGTGTTACAGCATCTTAACTGCTAAGCTAAACACATGCCCAAAATTCTATTTTCTATCCAGCTAAATAAGCTCCAATGGGCCACTAGGGGGATTAGGATAATTAGGGGATCGATCTCATTTTGGAGGCTACGCATACATGTACTTGTTCTCAAGAGAAAAGCACATACATCGCTTGTTAAGGATCAGTTCAATTGTGATTTCTGGAGTGGTTTTTCTTTATTAAGTTGATCATAGTAGTTTGCTTTGGAAAGATACCTTTCAAGTTAATGATGGCTGAAAAGCCACTCACACACATCATGGACCCTTGATGCTTAGGAAATGCTTTATCTTTTCTAGGAAATTCCTCCTAGTTTCTGCTTTTATGAGTGGGAATCCATAACTTCCTGTGGGGACACCCACGTGTGGGGTGTTTGAGTGGAATGCCCGGGGAAGCGTGAGGAGGAAGAGAATGGGAGTGAACCATCAGCCTGCAAACCTCAGACTGTGGCACCGGGAGGATGTGGCATTTTGTACACACACACACACACACACACACACACACACAATGCTGACTGGCGCCCCAGCAGCCCAGCTATTTGGACTGGTGGTGATGGACTTAGGTTGAACAGAAGAAAGTAAAATTGAGAATCAAAAAATCTTCTGGGTGGCCACAGGGCAGGTGAATTAAATTGTCTGGAAATTGTGGCTAACACTGTAGGTATTTCCAAGCGCATGCCAATAGGCTGGCCATGCTCTTAGATGGGTATTAATAGCTTACAGGGTGCTTTCGCATACGAGGTCGCTTCCACACGTCCATGGAAAATGCATATTACAGAAAAGTCTGTAGGGATTTAAAAAATGTTTTGAACCACAATTCTCCCTGCCCCCTTTTTATTTTTCTAAACAAGAGACACAGAGACAGACAAGAGGGATAAAGAAAGCTCCCCTTAGCTGTGTCACTCTCCGGATGTCTGCAGTAGTCAGGCCTGGGCCAAGCCAAACCTGGGAATTGGAAACTCAACCCAGGTCTCCTACCAGCGTGGCAGGAACCAACCAATGCGGCCTCCCAGGGTCAGCACTAGCAAGAAGCTGAAGTCAGGAGCCAGAGGTGGGTAAGCCACCCAGGCACTCCAATGTGGAATGGGAGTGTCTTAACCACTAGGCCAAACTCCTGCCTTAAACTTCTCCCTTAATTCCATTTTCCGAGGACTTTTGGAGGTACCCACCCCCATCATTTCCTCTTCACACACTGTGAAAAGTGCAGCTCATAACTGGCCTTTTTCTGCTGTAGGAGGTGTGGAAACTCGGGAACCTGATTTGGCTAAGGTCACCTGGATTTCAGGCAGAGCTGAGACCAGGACCCAGTGTTCTGCCCTGTCCGCTGAGCCAGAGTATGCACAAAAACAGGCTCTTGGTCTTTAACTAGATTTATAGTGCTTTGATAAAATCAGGCTATTCTTTTTGGAATGTCTTTCTGCCATGTCTGGGGCCTGCCTTTGTCTCCTCCACAGAATCGCTGTCAATATTTAGAAGTTCTGAAACATCTGACTTCAGATTCAAGAACCATAGTGTGTTCCCAGCCAGTATGGCAGAACACAGCGCCCCATCCAGCGTGCACAAAAAGTCTTTCCGCTGATGCGGACGTGATCCGAGCAGGCCCAACACATGTATGAGTGCTCGAGGATTAAGGAGTGAGACGTCTCTGGACAGAAGTTACTGGCCACAAAGGACAAGGACAAAGTTATGGTGACTGACTAAAGAAAATGACATGCTAAGACCTGAGCAGGTCTCAGCATCGGGATGTCTGGGTGTGTGTTCCTTTGTTGGCCAAGTGAAATTCCATGCTTGCCAGGCCCAACAATTAAAGTCTTTAGAGCTGTTGTGGTCCCAGAGGCCTGGCTTGGGCTTTCAGACCACGTGTTGAGAAAATCCTGTCCAACAATGTTGAAGGAATGTGATCGCTTTGGGACTCTTTCCGTTGTCTAGTTTATAGGTCTGTTTTGAAATAGGACTACTCAGATCATCAGATCTACTCAGCACTTTGTGGTAGAAAATTCCTCCTTTGCCACCTGTTCTCCTGCTCTCTAGGACCACTCAGTGGTTAAAGAAAATCTCTCTGCACTGGGTACCAAGTTAGTAATTATCCAGGATGCCACCAGAAATAGTTGTCACATGAATCTAGGTGCATCTGAAAGATATCCAGCAAGTGGGCCTGGTGTTGTGGTGCAGTGAGTTAAACTGCTGTTGGGGAAGCCCATATCTCCTATCAGAGTGCTGGCTGGAGTCCTAGCTAATCCATTTCCTATCCAGCTGCTTGGTTGCTGCACCTGCTAAAGCGCCTGGGTCGACCAGGGTGGCGTTCTTAGCTCATAGCTTTGGCCTGGCTCTGCTCTGGATGTTTCGGCCATTTGGAGAGTGCACCAGGGAATAGAAGATGGAACCCTCTCTGTCCCCATCATTCAGCTTTTCAAATTTTTTTTTTTAAAAGATATCCAGGGCTGCCACTGTGGCGTAGCGGGTAAAGCTGCTGCCTGTAGTGCCGGCATCCCATACTGGCGCCGGTTTGAGTCCAGGCTGCTCCATTTCCAATCCAGCTCCCTGCTAATGTGCCTGGGAAAACAGTGGAAGATGGCCCAAGTGCTTGGGCCCCTGCATCCATGTGAGAGACCCAGAAGAAGCTCCTGGCTCCTGGCTTTGGATCAGCCCAGCTCTGGCCATTTGGGGAGTTAACCAGCAAATGGAAGACCTCTCTCTCTGTCTCTGCCTCTGCTTCTCTGTAACTCTGCCTTTCAAATGGCTAAATCTTAAACAGTAAATATATATATATATATATATATATATATATATATATATCCAGCCCAAAGGAAACCTAGCCTTTTTATTATTTTTTGAAGATTTCTTTCACATAAAGAGTTATAAAGAGGGAGAGACAGAGAGAGATCTTCCATCTTCTGGCTCACTCCCCAGCTGGCTACAATGGTCATTGATGGGCCAGGCCAAAGCTGGGAGTCAGGTCTCCGATATCAATGGCAGGGTCCAAACACCTGGGCCATTAGCCACTGCTTTTCTCAGGCCATTAAAGGGGAGCTGGACTGGTAGACCAGCCTGAACTTGAACTGGCACTCATATGGGGTGCTGGTGTCGCAGGCTATTCTGATAGCACTTCCCGCTAAAATGCCTGGGAAGGCAGCAGAAGACAGTCTATGTGGGAGACCCGGATGAAGCTCCTGGCTTCAGTCTGCTGTAGCCATGGCGTTATAGGCATTTGGGGAGTAAACTAGTGGCTGGAAGATCTCAGTTTCTCCCTCTCTGTCACTCTGCCTTTCAAGAGGTGGAGAGAGAGATTTTCCATCTGCCTGTTCACTCCCAGATGACAGCAGTGAAGTCCGATCTTGCATTGTGACCTCCTTCTGGGCTGGTCATGTGACGCACTCTCTTGTGGAGGGCAGAAGCTGTCAACCCTGTGATCATGACGGAAGCCAGCTGACACTTGCCACCGGCTGTGTGGCCAGGGGAGGGTGGTCGGTAGGTGATGTTTATCAGATGCATTTTCCGTTTACTGATGTCTTTAATTTATGATGTGTCAAGGGGCACCTGTAATTGAAATGGGAAATTCTGTACTCGTGATTAGTAAATGTGTGCAGGTATAAATATGTTTCTAAAACTCTTAATTATATATTGTTCTTGAGCTACTTTTCTCTCCCTTGTCAATTTTTTGTAGTTTTTTTGGGTGTTGCTTGAGAGGGCTACACCTTTGTGTTTTATCACCTTAGCGAGTCTTTCCTGCCCCTCAGCTCCTTGAAGGCAGGGTGCCTGTTTTGGGGCCCTTAGCGTCCTGTTGAGCACAGTGCCACACTCACTGAACGATACCCTTGACCTGGGGAGATGTTGCATTTTAACCATGATTTCTCTTGTTCTCCCTTACAACAGTTCTTACTGAGTTGCGGTAGAAGGTGACTAAGAAGTTGTACCTTGAAGGAGTTTACAGTCTAACTTTAATCCTCTCTGTCCTACCTGCCTCCACCATTTGTATGAAAGATTCAATGTAATAAGGGGAACTAGGTCTGTGTCAGTAGTTAGAAGGGTGCTAGGAGTGGGAAAACGTACTGTGGTGTGAAACGCCAGCCACTGTACGCACTGTACATGCTTCTCACGGACAACGTAGGTTTTCCGTGGGAAAGGAGCAGGAGATTAGAGTGGATGGATGAGTTGGGGCAACTGGGTGGAATGCCCTGAATGCTAGGAGAGCGTGACTTGGGGGAGCAGAGTGTCCTTGGGCCTGGAGCAGCAGCCCCTGGAGATGGAGAGCCCATTTCATAAGCATAGGTGAGTTATGCAACCTTGCTTCAAGATGGCAGTAGATGGCCGAACAGGGGGAACTGTGGAAGAAAAAAACCATTCTGCCTTAGTGGTTAATGTTTAGCTGAAGTTGAGCAAAGACAGCTGTAAATGGTCTTGTTCACACAAATAGGAAATAAGTGGTAGTTTTAGGGAGGAAAATGATGAATTATGCCTTGGATCTTATCCATTACTGTGTAATGGATAAGAATTTAACAGTGTAAGACAGCGAACATGTATTGCCTCCCAGAATTTCTGAGAGTGAGGATTCCAGGAGCCACTGAGCCGGGTGGTTCCAGCTTGGCTTCTCTTATGAGGTTAAAGTCAAGTCGTAGGCCAGGGCTGCAGTCATCCTGGGCGGAGATCTTGCTCTCGTGGCTGTTGGTTGGAGGTTGTGGCTCCTTGCTGGCTGTTGGCAGGAGGCCTCTGCAGGGCCGCAAGGGTGTCCGCACACATCGTAGCTCAGTTCTCCAGGCAGTGACCAATGCTGCAGTGCCTTCCATGACCTCGTCGTCCCTGTTGCTGCGAGTTATTCCCTAGAACTCAATCTAGCCTGTGCGCAAGGCGAGAGGGTTGGCCTCCAACTTTTGTAAGAAGAAATATTATATATATGTATAGTCTTGTATGTATATTCAACTTGAAAATATGTCCATATATATGTATATATAGTGTTTTGAAGGGAAGTGGAATAATGCATGCAACTGAAAATGCCAATGGGAAGAAACCTGTAGATCTGGACGTAGGAGACAGTGGGGCTGAAAACAGAGGAAATGGAGGACTTTCTCAACAGTTCTTTATTTAATGATCTCTCAACAAGTCTCGTTATTGGTCACTATTTCTTTTTCCAGGTTCTTCCAGATATTCTAATCCTTTCTTTTAAAGCCTTCCATTTTAATTTCATGTATGATTTTGCGGCTTTGTTCTCCAAAGTTTCCTATCGTGGACAACTTCAACTGTGCGGACACGTTGCAAGACTGATGTCATGAGTGTGCAAGTGTCCACCACCGGGACCCAGTCATGGTGAACATTTGGACTGACTGGCTTTACCTATACCTTTTTTTTCTGAACCACTTATTAGGTGGCATTCTTCTCTAAAGAAGAGTTTCTCCTTGACCTTGGGATAAAATACAGATTCTCTCAAAAAGGCAGGGTGTGGGCTTAATTCTCCCCTAATTACCAGTTTTCAGAGTGAGGAACTGATGTCACGATCCCTTACAATGCTAGCAAATGATTCTCTTCTTCTCTTTTTTGTGACTGGCATTATGTAGTCACTGGGCAAAGGGTAAGAAGCATGTGTAATTTGCTGCCTATTCCCAAATGCTCACAGAGATTGTATAGTTTTGCACTTCCCACCTAGCCTTGTGGGAGAGAGTCCCTGTTTTCTTGTAACCTTGACAAAAAGAGTCCACTATTAAACAGTTGAATTTTTGCCAAACACAAGTGAGCAATGGTATCTTGAGGTGGGTTTGATTTGTATCTATTTTATGAAGGAGAGTGAACATCTTTTTATGTTTTGAGTCATGTCCTTCCTTTTTGTGTTCTTTCTGTATCTTTTGCCTTTTTTCTAAAGAAGTTTTTGGCCTTTAAAAAATATATTTTTTAATATTTTTTATTTTATTTGAGAGGCAGAGTCACAAAGGGAGAGACAGAGAGGTCTTCCATCTGCTGGTTCACTCCTCAGATGGCTGCAGGGGCCCGAGCTAAGCTGATCTGAAGCTGGGAGTCAGGAGCTCCTTCCGGGTCTTCTGCTCTCCCAGGCCATTAGCAGGGAGCTGGATCTGAAGTGGAGCAGCCTGGACTTGAACTGGCACTTATATAGGATGCTGGTGCTGCAGGCAGAGGCTTAACCTACTATGTCACAGCACGAGCTCTGACCTTTTAATAATATTAAATCTGGAGCCAGTGTTGTGGCACAGCAGGTTAAGCCACTGCCTGTGACACTGGTATCTCAGATGGGTACTTGTTCATGTTCAGGCTGCTCCACTTCCATTCCAGCTCCCTGCTAATGGCCTGGGAAAAGTAGTTGAAGATGAGCCAGATGCTTGGGCCTCTGCTCCCTACATGGAAGACCTGGAAGAAGCTCTTGGCTCCTGGCTTCAGCCTGAACCTGTGCTGGCTGTTGTGAGCATCTGGGGAGTGAACAGCAGATGGAACAGCTCTCTCTGTCTCGCCTTCTCTTTCCCTGTAACTCCGACTTTCAAATAAATAAAATTTAAAATTTAAAAAATCTTAATCTAGGCTTTCTCTCCATGTTCTATGGAGATGATCCATCCCCTTTTAAAGTTTTTATTTATTTGAAAATCTGAGAGAGAATGAGAGAGACATTTTCCATGTGCTGGTTCACCTCCCAAACGGTCACAATGACCAGGGATAGGCCAGGCTGAAGCCATCCTCTGGGTCTCCCATTCGGGTGGCAGGGGCTCAGGGCCCCAGGCCATCCTTTGCTGCCTTCCCAGGCACACCATCAGGGAGCTGGATTATAAGTGGAGCAGCCGGGGCTTGAACTGGTACCCATATGGGATGCTGGCGCTGTGGCGGAAGCCCGGCCTGCTGCGCTACAGCGCTGTCTCCGAGCCCCTTGTTTCTAACATAAATTGAGAATCTTTTCTTTTACTGAGCACATGCACGTCCCTCCTCTGGTTCATTCCTCAAGTGCCTGCAGCAGTTGGTGGTGCTTGTGCCAGAGTCGGGTGCCAGGGGATCAGTGCAGTTCTCCCACGTGGTGGCAGGAAACCAGTTCTTGAGCCATCACTGGCGCTTACTGGGGCCTGTATTGGCGGGAGCTAGGGGCAGGCATCAAACCCAGGCACTCTGATGTGGGATGTAGGCTAAATACTCATTCCCTTGGGTGCTTTGTAATATGCAAAGATGGACTTTTTTTTTTTTGTACCGAGCTTACTGGTCATTTTTTAATTGCTTCTGGATTTCTAGCCATAGGTAAGATGTTTCCCTGTATGGGAGTTACAAAGGAATGCATCCGGCTTTGCTTCTGGTGCTTGCACAATGCCTCTCCTGCCCCTTCCCTTCCCTTACCCCTGCCTTCCGGCTCTGTCTTGTGTGTTAATCTCTGGAGTTTATGCTGGTGCGCAGTTTTTTATTTTTATTTTTTGACAGGCAGAGTTAGACAGTGAGAGGGAGAGACAGAGAAAGGTCTTCCTTCTGTTGGTTCACCCCCCAAATGGCCGCAACGGTTGGCATACTGCGCTGATCCAAAGCCAGGAGCCAGGTGCTTCCTCCTGGTCTCCCATGCGGGTGCAGGGCCCAAGCACCTGGATCATCCTCCACTGCCTTCCCAGGCCACTGTAGAGAGCTAGACTGGAAGAGGAGCAACTGGGACTAGGTCCCGGTGCCCATATGGGGTGCTGGTGCCGTGGGCGGAGGATTAACCAAGTGAGCCACGGCGCCGGCCCCAGGTGTGCAGTTTCAGACAGGGACCCACTTCACTTTCCAGGGCTGTTCTGTTGTCTAATCTGTCCCCAGTGATCTGAGGGATATCACCTTTATGTCATAGACCAAATTTCCAAAACCTTTGGCTTTTTCTTTTGCATTTTTAAAAAGCAATACAGATGTCATGCATTTCATAAGCACAACTTTAGGAATATAGTGATTCTTCCCACCTTGCCCACACTCCCACTCCCACTCCCACCCCTCCTCCTCTTCCCTCTCCCCTCTCCCATTCCCAGTCCCATTCTCCATTAAGACCCATTTTCGTTTAACTTGATACACAGAAGACCAACTCTGTACTAAGTAAAGAGTTCAACAATTTGCACGGAAAAAAACAAAAGAAAAACTTCCTCAACAGTGGAGACAAGGAAGGACTGTTCAAAGTCCTGGCATCTTGAAGTTAATTTCACCTCTTCCTTTTTTTTTTTTTTTTTTAGTAACTCAGTTAGCTTTAATGAAGCACCCAAGGATGATACATCTTTTGGGAGCACTTAGACATAATTATAATACAACTCTTTGAGGACAGAGGTCCTGCATGGGAAATTAGTGCACGGTGACTCCTGTTAATTTAACAACACTTTTATGTATGAAATCAGTGATCACCTGAGGCTCTTGACATGAGCTGCCTAGGCTATGGAAGCCTTTTGAATTCACAAACTCTGTCAGTATTTAGACAAGGCCATTAGTAAAGTGGAAGTTCTCTCTTCCCCTTAAAGAAAAATACCTCCTCCTTTGGTCATTTCTTTCCTTTCCACTGGGGTTTCACTCTCAAAGATCTTTCATGTAGGACTTTTTTTTTTTTTTTTTTTTTTTTTGCCTCAGTGTTGGCTTTCCATGCCTGAAATGCTCTTGTCAGATTTTCAGCTAGACCAGAATGCTTTAAGGGCTGATTGAGGTCAGAGTGCTACTTAAAGCGATTGTCATTCTATGAGTCCACCGTGTGGACTGCTTTCTTTCCATGTTGGAGCATTTACTCCTTTTTAATTCTATCTGTTATTACCAGACTCTTAATCCTATTCATATGATCACTTTAACACTTAAGATGGTATTTTGCCACCCAGCTTAAGGGGATTTGGTGTCCTATGGCAAGTTTTTAAACTGTACTCTTAGAAATAAGCCTGTAGGAATGTATGCAGAACTACACAGCTTTATGGTTAAAAACTTCATACACTTCATAATTACAGCTTTAGGAACATAGTGAGTCTTCCCACCATGCCTACCCTCCCACCCATACTCCTAGCCCTTCTTTCTCCTCTCTCTTTTATCCCCACTCTTATTTTTACTGAAATCTATTTTCAGTCGGCTTTATACACGTGTTTAACTCTATGTTAATTAAAGAATTCAACAAATAGAATGTGTGTGTGTGTATATATGTGTGTGTATATATAAATATATATATATATATATATATATATATATATATATATAAACTGTTCCTCAACAGTCAAGAGCTGTTCAAGTTATTGCTTCTCAAAGTGTTAATTTCACTTCTACAGATTTCCTTTTAGGTTCTCTATTAGTTACAGGTTAGGAAGAACATGTGGTGTTGTCTCTTTGGGACTGGCTTATTTCACTAATTATGATGTTTTCTAGATTCATCCATTTTGTTGTAAATGACCAGATTTCTTTCTTTCTTTTTAATGCTATGTAGTATTCCGTAGTGTACATATCCCATAATTTCTTGAGTTGCAATAAACGTGGGGGTGCAGATAACTCTTTCAAATGCTGATTTCATTTCCCTTGGGTAAATTCCCAAGAGTGGGATGGCTGGGTCATCTGGTAGGTCTGTATTCAGATTTCTGAGGTATCTCCATACTGTCTTCTGTAGTGGCTTTACTAGTTTACATTCCCACCAACCGTGAATTAGGGTACCTTTTCCTCCACTTCCTTGCCAGCATTTGTTGTTTGTTGATTTCTGTATGTAAGCCATTCTAACTGAGGTTAGGTGAAACCTCATTGTGGTTTTGATTTGCATTTCCCTGATGGCTAGTGATCCTGAGCATTTTTTCACATGTCCGTTGGCCATTTGGATTTCCTGTATTGAAAAATGTCTGTTTAAGTCCTCTTCACTGGGTTATTTGTTTTTTTGTTGTTGAGTTTCTTGATCTCTTTGTATATTCTGGTTATTAATCCTTTATCGGTTGTATAGTTTGCATATAATTTCTCTCATTCTGTTGGTTGCCTCTTCACTTTCCTGAGTGTTTCTTTTGCAGTACAGAAGCTTCTCAATTTAATGTAATCACACTTGTGAATTTGCTGATTGCTTGTGCCTCTGTGGTCCTTTCCAAGAAGTTCTTGCCTGTGCCAATGTCTTGCAGGGTTTCCCCTTTGTTCTCTAATAATTTGATGGTGTCAGATCATAGATTCAGGTCTTTAACCCGTGTTGAGTGGATTTGTGTGTAAGGTGTGAGGTAGGGGTCTTGCTTCATACTTCTGCATGTGGAGACCCATATTTCCCAGCACCACTTGTTGAGGAGACTGTCCTTGCTCCAGGGATTGGTTTTAGCTCCTTGGTCAGATATAAGTTGGTTGTAGATGCTTGGATTGATTTCTGGTGTGTTTCTGTTCTGTACCACTGGTCTATCCAGTGCCAGGCTGTTTTGATTACAACTGCCTTGTAGTAGTGTCTTGAAATCTAGTATTGTGTTACCTCCAGCTTTGTTTTTGTTGTATAAGAGTGCTTTAGCTATTTGGGGTCTCCTGTGTTTCCATATGAATTTCAACATTTTTTCTATACTTGAGAAGAATATCCTTGGTATTCTGATTGGTATTGCAACGAATTTGTAAATTGCTTTTGAAAGTATGGACATTTTGATGATACTGCCTCTTCCAATCCATGAACATGGAAGATTTTTCCCATTTATTTTGTTATCTTCTATTTCTTTAATGTTTTGTAATTCTCACTGTAGAGATCTTTGACATCCTGGTTAAGTTTATTCCAAGGTATTTGATTTTTTTTTTTTTTGTAGCTATTGTGAATGGGATTGATCTTAGAAATTCTTTCTCAGCTATGGCATTGTCTGTGTATAAAAAGGCTGTTGATTTCTGTGTGTTGACTTTATATCCTGCTACTTTACCAAACTCTTTTATGAGTTCCAGTAGTCTCTTAGTGGAGTCTTTTGGGTCTCCTATATATAGAATCATGTCATCTGCAAATAGGGATAGTTTTGACTGCTTCCTTCCCAGTTTATATTCATTTGATTTCTTTCCCTTGCCTAATGGCTCTGGCTAAAACTTCCAGGACTATATTGAATAGCAATGGTGAGAGTGGGCATCCCTGTCTGGACTGGATCTCAGTGGGAATGCTTCCAACTTTTCCCTTTTTAATATGATGCTGGCCATGGGTTTGTCTTAAATTGCCTTGATTGTATTGAGGAATGTTCCTTCTGTACCCAATTTGCTTAGAGTTTTCATCATGAAAGATGTTGTATTTTTTTTTTTTTTTGACAGGCAGAGTGGACAGTGAGAGAGAGAGACAGGGAGAAAGGTCTTCCTTTGCTGTTGGTTCACCCTCCAATGGCCACTGCGGCTGGCGCACTGCAGCCGGCACACCACATTGATCCGATGGCAGGAGCCAGGTGCTTCTCCTGGTCTCCCGTGTGGGTGCAGGGCCCAAGCACTTGGGCCATCCTCCACTGCACTCCTGGGCCACAGCAGAGAGCTGGCCTGGAAGAGGGGCAACTGGGACAGAATCCGGCGCCCTGACTGGGACTAGAACCCGGTGTGCTAGCGCTACAAGGCAGAGGATTAGCCTGTTGAGCCACGGCGCCGGCCCCAGATGTTGTATTTTATCAAATTCTTTCTCTGCATCTGTTGAGATAATCATATGGTTTTTGTTCAGTTTTTTAATGTTATATATTACATTGATTGATTTTGCAAATATTGAACCATCCCTGCATACCAGGGATAAATCCCCCTTGGTCTAGGTGGATGATCTTTCTGATATGTTGTTGGATTTGCTTGGCTAGAATTTTGTTGAGGATTTTTGCATCTATGTTCATCAGGGAAATGGTCTGTAATTCTCCTTTTCAGTTGCATCGTATTCTGGTTTAAGAATTATGGTGATGCTGGATTCATAGAAAGAATTTGGGAGGATTCCCTCCCTTTCAATTGTTTGGAATAACTTGGGAAGAATTAGAGTTACTTCTTCTTTAAATGTCTGGTAGAATTCATCAGTGAAGCTATCTGGTCCTGGTCTTTTCTTTGTTGGGAAGGTTTTTATTATTGATTCAGTTTCTGTCTTGGTAATGGGTCTCTTTAGGTTTTCTGTGTCTTCATGGCTCAATTTAGGTAGGTAGGTTGTATGTGTCTAGGAATCTATCCATTTCTGCTAGGTTTCCCAATTTGTTGGTGTACAGCTCTTTGTAGTAATTTCTGATGATTCTTTTTATTTCTGTGGTATCTGTTAAATTTCCTTTTTTATCTCTAATTTTATTGATTTGGGTCTTCTACTTTTTTTGGTTAGTTGGGCCAATGGTGTGTCAAGTTTGTTTATTTTTTCAAAAAATAGCTCTTTGTTTTGCTGATCTTTTGTATTTTTTGGTTTCATTTTTGTTGGTTTCTTCTCTAATTTTAATTATTTATTTTCTACCAGTTTCAGGTTTGGTTTGATGTTGGCACCCAGGTTGGATGTGGTAAATCTCTTTTTTTTTTTCTTTTATCAGAGGGAAGGTTTTTCTTCTGTTGGTGTAGACTCAGCTCATTTCCTCTCCTCAAAGGAGACCAGTGCCTGGGCGCTAGCCCTAGTGGGTATAATATTCATCTGTACTTCCACGAGGACCACACAAAGGATTGGTACAGTCCTCGGTATAAGCAGATTCCCCAACAGAATCCCTCACCAGGAAATCAGGGAGCCCTGAGCATGGGGAGCCTCCCACAGTGACTGCCCAGAGTCCCAGCCACACCCTGCACGCACACAGACTCAGTGTTTTCTTGGTCCTGGCTCACAAGCCTCCCACAGTCATGAGCACCCAGGCCCGGATCAGTTCTCCCAGCCAGACTCCAGAGTCTCTGCTCTGCTGATTGCTGGGTGGACACGAGCCGGCACAGCTGTTATGTACATCCAAAAATGGCGCCCACTCTGTGTCAGCTTGTTATAGGATGCTGTTGCAAGGTGATCGGAGAAAGAGAAACATGTCCCCCTCTCTTTTCTCCTCTAGTTTGGCAGTAGCTTGGGCTGCTGCAGTCTGGGCTCACCTCTCTCCAAAGCTGTGTGGAGGCTCTTGGCTGCTGGTGTCCTGAGTTGTGCGTGTCCACGCCAGGGTCCGTTGTGTCCCTCTGATTTGCATAGTTTCCTCTGCCATTTTCTCCCTGTTTGAAAGACAGTAGAATGATAAGTGACACAGTTGCATTGGTCAGTCTTTCTATGTGATATTATTCAGTATTTTTTATTATTGGAGATTCATAGTGTATTTGAATATCTGTTAATTCTTGCACTGTTACAAATTGATCTTCTCTTCCAATAAGAGTTTTCAAATAAATTTGTCTAATCCTAGAAAAAACACTTTGTGGCAAATGCTAGATGTGAGCCAGGCACGGAGCCAGGAACTCAATTCAACTCTCCCATGCGGGTGGCACAGACCCAACTACTTGAGCTATCATCTGCCACCTCCCAGGGTGTATCAGCAGGAAGCTGGAAATGGGAGTGGAGCTGAGACTTGAACCCAGGCACTCTGATATGGGAGGGCGGTGTCCTAGCTGATGGCTTAACCACCAAGCCAAACGTCCACTCCTAATCTTGTGCTTTTTAAAATGCTACTGTAGAATAAGTTCCCATCATTAAAAAATTCTTGTGGTTAACAATAACAACAAAAGCAATCAAGAAATACACTAGAAGATAGTAGCCCACACCTCTTATTCCCACCCCTCTGAGTTAATATTTTCGTACACATCTTTCAGGATATATTTGTGATCCTATTCAGATGTTTGAATATTTTTAAAGTAAAAAAGTTTAGACATTTTTCAGCTGTTGCAGCTGTAGGTGTAACGTAGCAATGTCTTTTGCTTCTCTCTCCAGCTATTTTCCCCACCCATGAGCCTTTGAGGATATTGTAACGTCCCTCTGTGCCTGGTCTTGCAAGGAGTTTACACAGCTGCTACCTATTCAAGACATGGATATCAAAAACTCACCGTCCAGCCTTCATTCTCCTGCCTCCTACAACCGCAGTCAGTCTGTCTTACCCCTGGAGCACGGCCCCCTCTACGCCCCTTCCTCCTACATAGAGAACCACCACCAATACCCCGCCATGACCTTCTACAGTCCTGCCATGATGAATTACAGCGTCCCCAGCGGCGCCAGTGAGGAGGACCGTGGGCTGGGGCGACAGACCACAAGTCCAGATGTGCTGTGGCCGACTCCTGGCCACCTGTCTCCTTTAGCGATCCGTTGTCAGTCGTCACTTCTGTACCCAGAGCCTCAGAAGCCTTCTTGGTGTGAAGTGCGATCGCTGGAGCACACCTCGCCTGTGAACAGGTGAAGCCGGTCTTTGTTCTGACTTGGAGCTCATGGGGACTCGGCTCCCCTCATGATTACTGAGAAGACAGACGTGCGTTCCCAGCGTCTTTATGAGGATCCTTCAAAAAGTTCATGGAATGTGTGTGTGATGAGGGAGTTCACATTTTAATTCCATTGTTCCCTGAACTTTTTGAACAACTCTCGTAATAAGTCATTCATTACTTGGAGCACTTAAAACGTGATGCACTGTTTTATTCTTCCTTTTTTTTTTTTTAAGATTGACTTATTTATTTGAAAGGTAGAGTTATAGAGAGGCAGAGGCAGAGAGAGAGAGGGAGTCTCTTACCCAGTGGTTCACTCCCCAGTTGGCTGCAATGGCCAGAGTTGGGCCAATCTGAAGCCAGGACTTGAACCTGTATCCGTATGGGATGCTGGCTTTGCAAGTAGCAGCTTTACCCACTATGCCACAGCGCTGGCCCCATGTTCTCTTCTAATATTCCAGTCCTCATTGAAAAATTGTACTTGTAGGAGAGTGTTGCAGGCACAGCTCACTATTGTGAATGCTGTATTTATACTATAAGAATTATCTTCCTTTTTTCCTAAGTTTGAATACCAAATGTTTTAGTTTTAGGTTAGACTCACAGTGAAATCACAATATAGTGTTCATGAAAAATTGTTCCTGGGGTAAAAATAAGTGTGGTAATACTACAACTTAAAGGAATACTAGCCGCCTGAAAACTGTAAAGACAGGCAATTGGTACAGCTTAAAATTTTTTGAGAGGCAGAGAAAGAGAAGGAGGGATAGACAGCATTCCTGTAATGCTGATTTACTCTCAAATGCTCACAGTGGCAGGGACCAGGCCAGCCTGAAGCCGGGACCTGGCAGCTCCATCATGGTCCGCCATGTAGGTGGCAGTGTCATTGGCAGTGGACATTTTCAATGATCGTTGTACCTCTGAAGGGAAGACATTAATGAGGGGAAGAGAAGAGGGAGATGAAATTCTAAAACAGTGAAAGTTAAATGAGAATATGTTGGATATGAAAGTTTATTACTTTCTTTTCTTATTTGAAGGGCAGAGTGGAAGGGAGGGAGAGAGGGATATAGAGAGAGAGCTTCCACCTGGTGGTTCACTCCCCAAATGACCACAATGGCCAGGGCTGAGCCAGGCGAAAGCCAGGAGCTTCATCCGGTCTCCCAGATGGGCGGCAGGGCCCGAACACGTGGGTCATCTTCCAGCGCTTCTCCCAGCCCGCTAGCAGGCAGCTGGAGGTGTGCGGCTGGGACACAGACGGCATTTGCATGAGGTGCTGGCCTTCTAGGTGGTTTTACTCGCTGCACACAAGGCCGGCCCCATGGGCAACTTTTTAAAAACAGTACTTTAAAAAAATAAAAAATAAAAGCAGTGCTTTTCATTCAGCCTTTAAAGGCAGAAGTATGTTGTTTTGAGCATGAATTCTGATCAAAGTTCTGATATTTGGACAAGCTAAACCAAATGAAAATTACTTTCATTGATCAAACGTAAACCCTCTAGCATACTTTCCAAACGAAATATGCCCTAGCAAAACGGGGAAGTGGTCGGGCTTGGGCTTGGGTCTGCCTGTGCTTCCATGCTGGGCCGGTTCCGCCGTGGGGCCAGGGCCAGGCAGCTGGCCGCCTCCTCCCCTCTCTTCTCCTCTCTGCCCTCTCCCCACCTCCCTCTCTTTAACCAGAGTATAGTATTCGTCTCCACGTGACGTGGAGTCCATTGGTTATTCCAGTAGACCTTTATCCAAAGTTGCAGAAGGGAAGGTTTTGTCTTCTGTTGAAACGGGACACTCTAGTGCCTGACCAGCTGCAGTGCGATGCAGACGGAAGAGACTGGCGCTTACAGCGGGTTGCATGAGTTCAAGCCCATCCCCGGGGCGTCAGTGGACTTCAGCGACCAGGGAGGGTGGTGGCGTGCCCTACCTGTGGCTCAGCCCTCTGGATGAGATTGCATCTGGCCGCTTCATTTCTTCCACGCAGGGACGCCCCTGCCCCTGTGGCTGAAACACTTCTGCAGTTAGTGGTGCTCGTCAGTACCGCGGGGATGGGCGTCGACTCACCTGGCCGCTCTCAACAGAAGTCGCTCTACAGATCTGCTGTAGGAGCGAAGGGGGTCTTCAGAAGGTCCCTGGAAACTGTGTGTTATGAAAATAAACTACGCCTGGATTTCAAATTTTTTGCCCCCCCTCCAAGTACGCTTATCTTTTAATTCCATTTTTCCATGAGCTTTAGGAGGTACTGTTGTATCTATTATGAGCCCTGGAAGAAAAAGAGATCAGATTAGTCCATGTGGGCACTGTTTTTTTTTTTTTTTTTTCTGGAAAGTATTTCTTTCCCTTTGATCTTCCTTTAAAATGGACATTTTCTTGGTCCCCAGAGAGGCCCTGAAGAGGAAGGTTAGTGGAGACAGTTGCGCCAGCCCCGTGACAAGTTCGAAGAAGGATGCCCGCTTCTGTGCCGTCTGCAGCGACTATGCGTCGGGATACCACTACGGAGTCTGGTCATGTGAAGGGTGTAAGGCCTTCTTTAAAAGGAGCATTCAAGGTACAAGAGTTCTGTTACCTGCTCTTTCAGTTTCCAGCTTTGCTTTCAAACAGCTTTGCAGAGGTGCTGGGTAGAAAGTCCGCCATCGGCCTGTTGGGCGCACCAGGTCCTGGATGAGCAGGGGTTGGGAGTGAGGGGTAACACGATAGTTCATCTTCATGTGCAGAGCGCCTGATTTGCATTGCCTATTTCTACGCCAGAGCCCCAAGTTACATAGCCAGCTCCAGTGCACCCCACCTCATCTTCACCCGTGGGGTGTTAGGGAGAACATGTCTAGTTAGAACCCTGTGAAGATATTGGTTGGAAAAAATTTGTGCTCATGAGGAATTGCAGACTGTTCCTTCAGACTGACTGAGATTTCATAGAGGACAAGCATGACAGTTTTGATGGTGGGCTGACTCCTGAGGGAGAGAAGCTTAACACGAGAGGGCTATAAAGCGATTATGGGAAGAGGGATTTAAATGCTGTGCCCGAGAGTGCAGTGGAGGATGGCCTTGCACCCGCGTGGGAGACCAGGAGAAGCACCTGGCTCCTGGCTTCGGATCAGCGCGGTGCGCCAGCCTCAGAGGCCATTGAGGGGTGAACCAACGGAAAAGGAAGACCTTTCTCTCTGTCTCTGTCTTTCACTGTCCACTCTGCCTGTCAAAAAAATCTGTTTAAGGGGGTAGGCATCTGGCATTGAGATGCTCACATTCCGTATTGGAGTACCTGGGTTCAGTTTGTAGCCCCAGCTCCTGATTCTAACTTCCTGCCGTTCCAGACCTGGGATGCAGCAGCGATGGCTCGAGTGATTGGGTTCCTGCTGCACACAGGAGTCGCAGCTCCTGGCTCCAGCACTGGCCCAGCCTCAGCTGTGGCAGGAATTTGAACCTGTAGATGGGGGCTCTGTTTCTCTCTCTCTCTCTCTCTCTCTCTCTCTCTCTCTCTCTCTGCACAAAAGATTTATTTTGGTGCAAAAAATTTTCAAATCCATGCATATTGAGGGTTCTTCAAAGAATTCATGGAAAAAGACACATTATGAAAAATATCTGTGGATTTCAAATAAGCTTATCTCTTAATTTCATTTTTTTTATCCACAAAATTTTTGAAGTACCCTTGTACATTTTGTGGAGATGATCAGAAACCAGGAATTCAAGGGCAGTGTATTTTTTTTTAAAAAAGGTTTCTATTTATTTTGAAAGAGTTAGAGAGAAAGTAAGAGAGAGAAGGAGGGAAAGGGAAAGTGATTGCTTTTTTCCATCTGTTGGTTCACTCCCCAGATGGCCTCAATGGCCAGGGCTGAGCCTGGCTGAAGCCAGGAGCTTCATCCGGGTCTCCCCCGTGGGTAGCAGGGGCTCCAGTACTTGGACCATCGTCGGCTGCTTTTTCCAGGACACATTAGCAGGGAGCTGGATTGGAAGTGGAGCATCCAGGACATGAACTAGTGCCCAAATGGGATGCCAGCATTGCAGGTGGAGGCTTTACCTGCTATGCCCAACGCTGGCCCCAGGGGCAGTGTCTTTTGAGAACATCTCCCCGAGAACTAGCAGAGCCTCCTTTCCAACTCCCTTATTTTCTGGTGTGGTGTAGACCAACCTTCTCCAGTTCCTCCTAGGCTAAGGTTTTGTTTTGTTTCCTAATCGCTTGTTAAATCGACTTCAAGTCATGTGCACTGGCTGTCTTGGTGCACGCGTCCCTCCTTCCCTAGCCCTGATTGGCTGAAGTCATCCTCTGGCTCCCTCTGCCCTGTCCCCTGTCTCACAGCAGCCCCTCCTGGCAGCGTCCCTTGTTCCCATGCTAGAGCTCCCCTCCCGTTTCTGTCAAAGTCTCTGAGCTTTGTTCTTGACCAGTGAGGCAAGCAACCTTGCACATGGCAAACAGCAGTTTACCCAATTAACTCACCCTGAATAACTCTAGAATTTGAGGACATTTTTACCTGGATTCCAGAGGGTGGTAAGGAGAAGATGTACATAGCTGAAGATCAGCTTCCCAGCATTCCCTGGGGTCCTCCCTGTTGGTCTTGACACCCCCACTTCCTAGCTCTGAGACTTCCCCACCCAGCCTGTTTCCTCCTCTGTGAAATGGACATGCTCAAGATGACGTCAGGTTGATGGTGTAAAAACACGTTCCGTGGTTGTGTGTTTATGATCCCTGGAGCAGTAGAATACGATAAAGTTGGGTCCATTTCCCTGTCATCCATGGTAAGAACAGTTCAGGTTTTCTGAAACTCAGAACTGAACTCTTGATAAGTTGGCAATTCTATGCCTTGCTGAGGTTCCGGGATTTTAATGCTCAAGGAAATTTTGCCCCACCAACAACTAATGACATGAGCATTTAAATACTATTTGTCTGCTGTTGGAGAAACATCTGTATGTGCGAATGCTCTTTGAATGCTGTGTTTAGCTGATAATAACTGACAGTTCAGTTTTGGTCATTTCCAGTGTCATGCCCACCTACACAATCAGCCAGGGCTGTCAGGTTGTCAGTGTTTACACAGTCTTTTTTTTTTTGACAGGCAGATTTAGACAGTGAGAGAGGGAGAGACAGAGAGAAAGGTCTTCCTTCCATTGGTTCACTCCCCAAATGGCCACTATGGCCGGCGCTGCACCAATCTGAAGCCAGGGGCCACGCTGCACCAATCTGAAGCCAGGGACCAGGTGCTTCCTCCTGGTCTCCCATGTGGGTGCAAAGTCCAAGCACCTGGGCCATCCTCCACTGCTCTCCCGGGCCACAGCAGAGAGCTGGACTGGAAGAGGAGTAACCGGGACAGAACCGGTGCCCCAACCGGGACTAGAACCTGGGGTGCCAGTGCTGCAGGCGGAGGATTAGCAAAGTGAGCCGCAGCACCAGCCTAAACAGTCTTTAAAAAGGGAACTTTGATATTTTTGTTCTGTCCTTTATAGATCATTTATAAGAATTGACAGCTTCCTTTGGTTTCCTCTTTTGACTTGAAACATAGATAAATTTAAATTGTGATAGAGACCAAATTTCAAATATACTTCAATCTGTGTGATTACATGACCAGGATTAAAAGCAGATTTTAAAAAAGATTTATTTAATAAAGAGTTAGAGAGAGAGAGAGACAGATCTTCTATCTGCTGATTCACTCCCCAGATGGCCACAACATACAGGGCTGGGCCAGGCCAAAGCCAGGAGCCAGGAGCTCCATCTGGTCTCCCACACGGGTGGCAGGGGCCCAAGCACTTGGGCCATCTTCTGCTGCGTTTTTCAGGCCATTAACAGGGATCTGGATCGTGTGGGACTCGAACTGGTGCCCTTATGGGATGCCAGCTTTGCAGGCGGCTACACCATGATGCTGATCCCCTAAAAGCAGAAATTAAAATTTAACCTCTTACAGTCACTACAGAACTTTAGCTTTGAAGGGACCTCAATTTATATCTGATTTTTAAAGTTTAATAGTAATTTTGGGAGCAGGCAATGGGATTTCTGTTTGATAAGCAATTTAATACTAAGCAAAATGAAGCAAAATAAGCACAGCTAACGAAACTGCTATGGGTTAAACTGAAATCATTAAAACCAGCTTTGCTTTTGTCTTTATTTTTTTAAAGATTTATTTATTTGAAAGACAGAGTTACAGAAGAGAGGTAGAGAGAGAGAGAGGTTTTCCATCCACTGGGTCACTCCCCAAATGACTGCATGGGCCAGAATTGAACTGATCCAAAGCCAGGAGTCAGGAGTTTCTTCTGGGTCTCCCACGCAGGTGCAGGGCCCAAGGACTTGGGCCATCTTCTACTGCTTTCCCAAGCCATGGCAGTGAGCTGGATCGGAAGTGGAGCAGCCGGGACTAGAACTGGTGCCCATATGGAATGCTGGCTCTACAGGCCACGGCTTTAACCCGCTGTGCCACAGCGCCGGCCCCTGCTTTTGTCTTTACATAGGCTGGCTAGTAGCCCGGAGCCTATGGCGTGTTGGTGACAAGCAGATAATAACAATCCTCTCTTTGGACACTTCACACATTGGTACATATGCAAAGCAGTAACTGAAAAATAGCCTCTCGGTTCTTTAAAATTGTCCCAGTTTGGCCAGGATGTGAATTACATTCTTTTAAAAAATTTTCAAGTCCTGGCCACTTGATTTGTAGCTGCTTGTTGATATTCCTGTCCCCTTCCCTGTACTAGCACACCAGAAGCCGGGTCATGCCGGCAGTGCCGCGAGCACTGACCCTGGTGGCTTCTTCCCACCGTGAGTTCCCGTCACAGACAGGTGGTGCTCTTGCCTCCTGGGTTACGGACCCAGAGGGAGGGGACATGGAGAGGGGCTCCTCCGTGCTTCCTCTGGTCTAGAATAAGGCAGGCTGGTTTCCAAGCGGTTTGTGACTTTTTGTTCTCTTTCCTATTGAAATTCATTTAACAGATATTTACTAAACATTGCATTGGGCTCTGTGGATACAGAGGTGAACAAAGCAAGAGGTTGTAAGTTAAACAGGAGCTGAGGGTTTTTGTCTGTTTTGTTCACTGCTGACCCTCACAACTCTTTGAATGATGATATTTAAATTTTTTAAAGATTTATTTGAGAGGTAGAGTTAGAGAGAGACAACAGATGGGCAGACAGACAGGGACAGGGAGAGAGGTCTTCCATCTGCTGGTTCACTCCCCAAATGGCCTCAATGGCCAGAGCTGAGCTGATCTGAAGCCATGAGCTAGGAGCTTCTTCTGGGTATCCCACAAGGGTGCAGGGGCCCAAGCACTTGGGTCACCTTTTTTTAAAAAAAAATTTTTTTATTATCATTTTTGACAGATAGAGTTAGGCAGTGAGAGAGAGAGAGAGAGAGAGAGAGAGAGAGAGAGGGAAAGATCTTCCTTCTGTTGGTACAACCCCCAAATGGCCGCTACGGCCGGAACTATACCGATCTGAAGCCAGGAGCCAGGTGCCTCCTCTTGGTCTCCCATGGGAGTACAGGGGCCCAATCACTTGGGCCATCCTCCACTGTCTTCCCCGGGCCACAGCAGAGAGCTGGCCTGGAAGAGGAGCAACCAGGAGTAGAACCCGGCGCCCATGTGGGATGCCAGCGCCACAAGCCGAGGATTAACCAAGTGAGCCACGGTGCCAGCCCCTTGAGTCATCTTCCACTGCTTTCCCAGGCTGTTAGCAGGGAGCTGGATCAGAGGAACAGCCAGGACACCAACCTGCACCTGTATGGAATCCCTGCACCATGGTCAGAGGCTTAACTTACTTTTCCACAGCCCTGGGCCCAATAATTTTAAATTAATTGGACTGAATACACATAGAATTTTGTGTCCTTTTTCACTTAATGTTGTGATCATTTTCCCATATTTTTGAATTTCTAGAAATGATATTCTAGCTGATAGTTATGGCTAATTTATTTAAGTCTTTATTATTGAAGACCTTATCAGTTAATCTTTTAGGTAATGCTGTGATTAGTTTGTTCATGAAGTTTTGGAAAAACTTCTGAAAGTTTTCTCTGGAGATATACGCATATATACAAACACACACACACAAATTCTATTAATTTATGTAATTGAAAGGCAGAGTGTCACAGAGAGAGAGAGATACCTTCCATCTGCTGGCTCACTCCCCAAATGACTGCAACAGCCAGGGCTGGGCCTGGCTGAATTCAGGAGCCAGGAGCTCCATCCTGGTCTCCCACATGGGTGCAGGGGCCCAGGCATTTGGGCCATCATCTGCTGTCTCCCTATGTGCATCAGCAGGGAGCTGGATTGAAACTAGATCAGCTGGGACTCGAACCAGTGTGCAGCGTCACGAATGGCAGCCTAACCCACTGAGCCATCATGCAGAGTTCTGTATATATTTTAGGCAAATCTATAGCATCAAAATGTATTAACGTTTAAAGTTCTCAGCAGCTATTTTCAACTGTTCTCCAGAAAGATTATACAACCCAACCCCCAAAGAAACCTTTTGTTTAAGGAATACAAATTTCATAAGTACAACTTTAGGAATAAAGTGATTCTTCCCACCATACTCGCTCACCCACTCTCGCACCCCTCCCTCTCCCATTCTCAGTCCCATTCTCCACTAAAATTCATTTTCAATTAACTTTATACACTAAGACCAACTCTGTACTAAGTGAAGAGTTCAGTTTGCACGAAAAACAACTGTTCCTCAACAGTTGAGACGAGGACTGTCTGTCCACAGTCATTGCAGCTCCAAGATAATTTTTCTTTTTTTAAGAAACTAAATTAACTTTAAAGAAGCACCCAAGAACGATACATATTTTGCCAGCACCTAGACGTAACTATAACTTGAGACATCAGAATATCCCCCACTAATAATACATTAGAAGAAAGTAAGTCCTTGAGAATGAGTTTTATCATTACTTAAGGAAGAATCTAAGAAGAAGCAATGAGGTTGGACACTTAGGCATAATAAAACTTATGAGACATAGGAATATCCTCCAATTAATACACTAAAGCAAAATAAATCTTTTCAAACAAGTTGTACTGTTAACTCTCAAAATATAACTCCTTGAGGACAGAGGTCCTGCGTGGGAAGTTAGTGCACAGTGACTCCTGTTGTTCATTTAACAATTAACACTCTTATGTATGACGTCAGTGATCACCAAGGCTCTTGACATGAGCTGTCATGGCTGTGGAAACCTTTTGAATTCACAAACTCCGTCAGTATTTAGACAGCGCCACAAGCAAACTGGAAGTTCCCTCCTCCCTTCAGAGAAAAGTACCTCCTTCTTTGATGGCCCCTTCTTTCCACTGGGGTCTCACTCACAGAGATCCTTCATGTATGATATTTTTGCCAGTGTCTTAGCTTTCCATGCCTGAGTCTGCTGTGTGAACTGGCTCTCATATTGGAGCATTCACTCCTTTGTAATTCTATCATTATTATCAGACACTTAGCCCTATCCATATGATCACTTTAGCACTTAATCCTATCCATACGACCACTGTAACACTTAAGATGGTATTTTTACCACCCAGCTTAAGGAGTTTTGGGGTCCCATGGCAAGTTTTTAAACTGTACCCTTAGTGGCCGGTGCTGCAGCTCACTAGGCTAATCCTACGCCTGTGGCACCGGCACCCCAGGTTCTAGTCCCGGTTGGGGTGCCAGATTCTGTCCCGGTTGCTCCTCTACCAGTCCAGCTCTCTGCTGTGGCCCAGGAGGGCAGTTGAGGATGGCCCAGGTCCTTGGCCCTGCACCCGCATGGGAGACCAGGAGGAAGAACCTGGCTCCTGGCTTTGGCTCGGCACAGTGTGGTGGCTCTAGCAG
Organism: Sylvilagus bachmani; assembly: GCA_015711505.1. NCBI lineage: Eukaryota > Metazoa > Chordata > Mammalia > Lagomorpha > Leporidae > Sylvilagus > Sylvilagus bachmani. The sequence continues at coordinate 2,265,025 of CM027391.1, forward strand.
CCATTGGGGGGATGAACCAATGGAAGGAAGACCTTTCTCTCTGTCTTTCTCTCACTCTCACTGTCCTACTCTGCCTGTCAAAAAAAAAAAAAAAAAAAAAACCAAACCCAAACTGTACCCTTAGTAGTAAGTCTATAGAAATGTGTGCAGAACTATAAGCTTTACAGTCACAAACTTCATACACTTCATAATTACAACTTTAGGAATGTGATAACCCTTCCCACTGTGCCCACCCTCCCATCCCTCTTTCTCTGCCTCTCCTATTACCGCTCTTATTTATCACTAAGATCTATTTTCAATTGATTTTATACACATATGATTAACTTTATGTTAAATAAAGAGTTCAATAAATAGTTAAAAACCTGTTCCTCAACAGTCAAGACAAGGGTTGTTCAAGTCATTGCTTCTCAAAATGTCAATTTCACTTCTACAGATTGCCTTTTAGGTGCTCTTAGTTATCACGGATCGGGGAGAACATACGGTATTTGTCCTTTGGGACTGGCTTATTTCACTAGGTATGATGTTTTCCAGATTCATCCATTTTGTTGCAAATGACTGGATTTCATTTTTTTCATATTTTTTTGACAGGCAGAGTGGACAGTGAGAGAGAGAGAGAGACAAAGAGAAAGGTCTTCCTTTTGCTGTTGGTTCACCCTCCAATGGCTGTCGTGGCTGGCACGCTGCGGCTGGCGCACTGCGCTGATCCAATGGCAGGAGCCAGGTGCTTCTCCTGGTCTCCCATGTGGGTGCAGGGCCCAAGCACTTGGGCCATCCTCCACTGCACTCCTGGGCCACAGCAGAGAGCTGGCCTGGAAGAGGGGCAACCGGGACAGAATCTGGCTCCCCGAGCGGGACTAGAACCCGGTGTGCTGGCGCCGCAAGGTGGATTTCATTTTTTTAACCGCTGTGTAGTATTCCATGGTGAACGTACCCCATAATTTCTTTATCCAGTCTTCCGTTGATGGGCATTTGGGTTGATTCTGTGTCTTACTATTGTGAATTGAGCTGCAATAAACATGAGAAGGGAGATAACTCTTTCACATGCTGGTTTCATTTCTTTTGGGTAAATTCCCAGGAGTGGGGTGGCTGGGTCATGTGATAGGTCTATATTCAGATTTCTGAGGTATCTCCATATGGTTTTCCACAGTGGCTGTACTAGTTTACATTCCCACAAACGGTGGATTAGGGTACCTTTTACCCACATCCTCTCCAGCATCTGTTGTTGGTGGATTTCTGTATGTGAGCCATTCTAACCGGGGTGAGGTGAAACCTCATTGTGGTTTTGATTTGCATTTCCCTGATTGCTAGTGATCCTGATCATTTTTTCATGTGTCCGTTGGCCATTTGGATTTCCTCTTTTGAAAAATGATACAACTTACTCTTCTACCAATCCCGTATGAGTGTGGTTTTACCAAATTCTTGGTAGCACTGTCTGATAATCAAAAAGAAACCAATCTTGCTAGATTGATAGGTGATATGTTTTTTTGTTTTGTTTTGTTTTTCCATTTGTTTCTCCTTGTTAGTGAGCAAAATATTTTCCCTTTAATTTATCTGCTGCTGTTTGTATTCTGCATTTTTTAAAGAAGATTAATCCATTGTGCCCCAGTGGTGCTATTTCTTCTTTTGTTTGCTTCATTCATAGTTTTTACTCATTTTTCTGTTTGGTTCTTGAATTTATTATATGTATATTAATCTTTTACCACAAGTAAGACAAATATTGTTCCCAGTTGACTCTGATTTTTTTTTAGAGGCTTATTTTATTTATTTGAAAGACAGAGTTACAGAGAGAGGTAGAGACAGAGAGAGAGGTCTTTTCCATCCACTGGTTCACTCCCCAATTGGCTGCAATGGCTCAAGCTGTGCCGATCCAAAGCTGGGAGCTTCTTCTGGGTCTCCCATGTGGGTGCAGGGGCCCAAGGACTTGAGCCATCTTTTACTGCTTTCCCAGGTCATAGCGGAGAGCTGAATTGGAGTAGGAGCAGCCGGGACTAGAACTGGCACCCATATGGGATGCCGGTGCTTCAGGCCAGGGCCTTAACCTGCTGCACCACAGCGCCAGCCCCGACTCTGATTTTTGACATGCAAAAATATTTAATTTTTAGTCAAATATTGCCGACTTTGATAGTTCAGTATAGCATCTTTTTTTAAAAGATTGATTTATTTGAAAGTCAGCATTACAGAGAGAAGGAGAGACAGAGAGATATTCCATATGCTGGTTCACTCCCCAAATGGCTGCAATGCCAGGGCTGAGCCAGCTTGAAGCCAGGAGCTTCATCCAGGTCTCCCATATGTGTGGCAGGAATCCAAACACTTGGGCCTTCACTTCACTGCATATCTTGGGCCATCGGCAGGGAGCTGCATTGGAAGTGGAGCTGCTGGGACTCGAACAGGTGCCCATATGGGATGGTGGTGTTGCAGGCAGTGGCTTGACTCACTAAGCCACAACACTGCCCTCTCCTCCCTTTAAAGATTTATTTATCTATTTGAATGGGAGAGAGATCTTCCATCCACTGGTTCACTCCCCAGATGACCGTAACCCAGGCAGAAGCAAGCAGCCTAAAACACCTTCCAGGTCTCCCACATGGGCAGCAGGGGTCCAGGCACTTGTGCCATCATCCACCGCTTCTTTAGTACATTAACAGGGAGCTGGATCAGAAACAGAGCAGCTCAGACTCACGCTGGCCCTCCGACATGGGATGCCTGCGTCACAGCGGCTTAACCTGCTGCGCCACAACGCCTGCTCCCACCTTGCAGTGTGTGAGAACTGCAGTGTGTGAGAACTGCAGCTGCTTTACATGATCTTAAGACTTACTTTATTCATTTGAAAGACAAGCGACAGAGGCAGAGGGAGAGATAGTTGGTTCACTCCCCAGGTGGCCACAACTGCCGGGGCTGGGCTGGGTCGGGCCAAAGCCAGGAACCGGGAGCTTCATCTGGGACTCCTGTGTGGGTGCGGGGGCCCAAGCACTGGGGCCATCTTCTGCTGCTTTCCCAGGCGCATTAGCAGGGAGCTGGATGGAAGTGGAGCAGCTGGGGCTAGAAGTGGTGCCCATATGGGATGCCAGTGTCACAGGCAGTAGATTAAGCTGCTGTGCCACCGCACCAGCCCTGGGATCATGTTTTTAATTGGAACCGTTTTGATGGATATGCAGTAGTATCTTGTTACAGTTTTAATTTGCATTTCGCTCATTACTGATGGTTTTGAGCATCTCTTCACGTTCCCATTGGTTTGTTTCTGTATTTGCTATATTAAGTTCGTCTGTATTCGTGTTTTGTTCTGACTGTCCTGTTCTGTCTTTTCCTTCCTGTGTAAGTACTACATGATTTTAACCATTGTGGTTTTTTTACAGTGCATTTTAATACTTGACAGTACAAATTTGGTTAAAACCTATCCTGAACATTTTCTACTTTAGTCCATAGGAATGTTAGAACAGTTTTGTTAAGTGACCTTCATCCTTAAAATTAAGAAAAGTGAGGATTTTTTTAAGCCTAAGAATTATTTTTGGAAGGAATTTTTTTTTAAGATTTATTTATTTATCTGAAAGTCAGAGTTACACAGGGAGAGGAGAGGCAGAGAGACAGAGAGAGAGAGAGGGAGGTCTTCCATCTGATGGTTCACTCCCCAATTGGCCACAATGGCTGGAGCTGTGCTGATCTGAAGCCAGGAGCCAGGAGCTTCTTCCGGGTCTTCCATGCAGGTGCCGCGGCCCAAGGACTTGGGCCATCTTTGGGAGGAATTTTTGTAACCATCTTCATGTCTCTATTTATGTATTTTTATATATCTTATGAATATTCTGTGTGTCTTATAGGTTTTTAAAATGTTTCTGGCACATTTGTCAATTTATTCTAGAAATTTTTATTCATTTGGATATTTATCTTGAACTGTCTCACGGAAATGATGACAGCATAAACCCGCTTTAAGCTGCTCGACTTGTAGAACTTTGTTATGCAGCATAAAAAACGGAAACCATAACCGTAAGGAGACTGTTGACCTGAGCTTAAGATTTTTCATTTGTTAAAGGGGATCATGACTTTTAGAGGGAAATTATGGGGTGGCGTGAAATGCTGATGCAAAGCCCTGGGGACCATAGGTGCTGAGGTGTGTTGGTGTCGGGCTGGCCCGGCGTGGCTTCCTGCACGTGGTCCTGGGGAAGTTGCCCGAGAGTGATTTTTTTGCATCCCTGGGGAGATCCAGCTCCTAGAACAGAAATCACCAACTCAGCACGGTGGTAACACTGCAAACAGCTGCACTTCAGGTTGTATTTTGTTGAACAAATGTTACTAGAATTTACCTAAAATTGGAGAGAATAAGAAAATTTGATTATTGTCCAAACATGGACCATGTCTTTTGAAGAATGGTCTTTAAAGTTTGCTGAGTTGGGAAAAGGAAAACTGGTTTCAGGATTTAATAACCTCTGAAAAATAGAGAAATTTCAATTTATCTGCATTTGATTATTTATCTGTGTTTGAGTGAATGAGTTAGGTTATTTGGGAAGGCAGTGGAAAAATTTGCTTTTAATGAGTCTCAAACTTACACCAAACATGCGTATAGGATATAAAAACCTATTCTTCCTGGAATCCTTTTAGAATGAGTCACCACCACTATGCTCCATTACCCGCAAATACTTCGGCGTTTCCTGTGTAGCCACAACACAGCTATCAACACTGGGAAGTGAGCATCGGAAACTACATCTGATCCTCAAACTCTGTTCCGGTTTTGCAGTTTTCCCGGCAGTGCCCATCCACAGCACAGGGATCAGTTCAGAATCATGTGCTGCATTTCATTGCTGTGTCTTTGTCCAGAAAAGTTCCTGTCTTTCCTTGATTTTCGTGGCTTTAACACTTGACAACTAAGGCCAGTTAGGTTTTTTCTCTTTTTTTCCCCAGTGTACAATATTTTAACTTTTTGTTACTTGGGAGGGAGGGAGGGAGGGAGGGAGGGAGGAAGAAAGGGAGGAAAAGAGAGAGAGAACGAACAGACGTATCTGCTGGGTTAATTTCCCAAATGTCCACAATGGCCTCTGGCTGGGACTGAAGCCAGGAGCCAGGCACTCAATCCTGGTCTCCCACAGGATGGTAGGAATCCAGTCTCCCGAGCCGTCACTGCTGCCACAGGATGTCTGCGTTAGCAGCAGGAAGCTGAAGTCAGGAATCGAACTCGGGCACTCTGATGTGGGATACAGGCATCTTCACCAGCATATATATATATATATATATATATATATATATATATATATATACTTTTTTTCTAAGATTTATTTTATCTATTTGAAAGACTGAGTTATAGAAGTAGAGACAGAGAGAGAGGTCTTCCATCCATTGGTTCACTCTCAAATGGCTACAGCGGCCGGAGCTGCACTGATCCGAAGCCGGGAGCCAGGAGCTTCTTCTGGGTCTCCCACGTGGGTGCAGGGGCCCAAGGGTTTGGATCATCTTCCACTGCTTTCCTAGGCCATAACAGAGAGCTGGATTGGAAGAGGATCAGCTGGGACTTGAACTGGTACCCATATGGGATGCCAGCACTTCAAGCCAGAGCGTTAACCCACTGAGCCACAGTGCCGGCCCTGGCATGCATATATTTTTATATATTTAATATATATATATTTAAGATTTATTTATTTATTTGAAAGGCGGAGAGACAGAGAGGTCTTCTGTCTGCTGGTTCGCTCCCAAAATGGTGGCAACAGCTGGAGCCCGGGGCAGGCCGAGCTGGGAGGCAGGAACTCAGCCTGTGTCTTCCCCGTAGGGACTGGAGGTCGCACTGTTTGCCCCCAAGTGTGCGTTAGCAAGGGGCTGCTATTGGGAGCAGAACTGGGACTTGAACCCTGGCGTTTCCGTATGGGACCTGGGCCTTCCCAAGCAGCGTCTTTACCACCGCGCCACACTGCTGCCCCAGAGCGGCCCATCATTAGTGTACCAGTGGCCAAGGGAGCCCAGTAGCCAAGCCCAGCGGCACTTGGTGGGGAAGCGTGTTCTGCCCACTCTGGTACCATGGTGCTTCGAAACTGTGGAAAATGCATAGCGTGGATTTCAAGATTCATTGCATTTTCCATGATCTTTTGGGGGTACCCTTGTCTCTGTAAAGTAATACAACTAGCTGAATTCGGGGACTCGGTACACGGGCACAGCTCTGGAGGAATTCTGTGATCTGGAGCAGATGGGTTCGTGTGACTGTTTCACTTTCCGTGTCCAGAGGAGACCACTTTGAAGTGGAGCGCTTGAGAATAACCTGTTAGCCCAAAGGTAGGGTGCTGAGCTGTCCTGGGTCTTTGTCCGTTACCTAGGGTGACGTTGTGACGTCAGCTACCTTTGCACCTTAGGCAGGTGCAAGCCTAGCTCAGCTGGGGAGAGCCGTCAGCGTGGCTCACCTGAAGAGATCCCACCAGCACACCGGTAACGCCAGCTTCCTTCCTTCTTCTTTTTTTTTTTTGCTCCTCTGTAGGACATAATGACTATATTTGTCCAGCTACAAATCAGTGCACCATAGATAAGAACCGGCGCAAAAGCTGCCAGGCCTGCCGACTCCGGAAGTGCTATGAAGTAGGGATGGTGAAGTGCGGTGAGTGTTCGCTCCCCTGTCGTCGTACGGGGTTCCCGCTGAAAGCCGCGTCTCCGTCCCCCTGCCTGAGAGGAGACGGAGGAGCTGGTGGGTACCCTCACTTGTGATTCTGTGCTGCCCCACAGCAGGGGCGTTGACTGATTCCCTGTGCTTGGACAGGACACAGCTGGGGTGAGTGGCCGCAGGCTGTGGGAGGCAGCTTAGGGTCCAGTACAGGCAAGAACTTCCTACAGTTCAAGTGGTCTGCCATAGAATAGGCTGCACACGGCTCAGGGAACCTCTGACCACTGAAGTGCTCCAACAGGCTGCTTGACCACCGGCCTGAGACCTCGAAAGTCCCATCCTGAGGAGGAGGGCCTGGCAGCTGGCCACGGTCCACAGCTTGTGACAGGCAGTTCACCTCCTGTGGGTAATCTGGATGAGGATGGCAAGGAGTCACACCTACCCTGGTGCTGGGGTTCAAGGAGTAGCAAATTATACATACGTAGGAGTCAGGAGCACAGTAGAGCTATGCAGCTACGTACGACATCGATTCCATGACGCTGTGTGTGCGTGTGTGTGTGACATAGAATACACACGTTTACGCGTGTAAATGTAAGGCAGGTGAAGCTGCTTCGGAAAGCTCATGGAAAGTGAAATAAAACATAACTTTATTTTCGTGTGATTTTTTTTTCAAAGCCATGCATAAAAGTCCCCAAAGAATTCCAGGAAAATGCATAATCTGAAAAAACTGTACATGAGTTTCAAAAATTTTTTACACCAAAATAAACTTATCTTTTTATTCCATTTCACATTAACAGTTGGACAGATGTTATATATGACTTGTTATGTGTGTAATATATGCATATATGTTTATATGTCATACAGATATATACACAGTATTTTTTATACATACAGACATACAGTGCAACAGCTGACAAAGGTGCCTGCTTCCTGTTCTCTCCAGCTGGATAGCACTCAGGTCACTTGTGTGGACACGCTGGTTCACTCCCCAGTTGGCTGCAACAGCCGGAGCTGTGCTGATCCGGTGCCAGGAGCTTCTTCCAGGTCTCTCACATGAGTGCAGGGGCCCAAGGACTTGGGCCATCTTCTGCTTTCCCAGGCCATAGCAGAGAGCTGGATCGGAAGTGGAGCAGCTGGGACTCGAACTGGCGCCCATATGGGGTGCCGGTGCCACAGGTCACAGCTTTACCCGCTGTGCCACAGCGCCAGCCCCCGTAAGAACTATCGGCCCTGCTTGTGTTTTTCTTATCCTCCTGCTAGCCCACATTTTGCCTGTGATTAGTTGTCATGTTTCAACTAATAATTTGAAGAATTGAAAGTAAAAGTCTCTTTTCTCCTTGACCGTCTCTTAGTAGCTCTGCCTTGGAACACACTCTGTCCTCAAAAAGACTAGAACTCTCACCTGGTTCGGAATCCACACAGTTCTAATTTGCTCGTGTTTCTCTGGCTCCGGGAGTTGCCCAGTGCTCTCCGCCGGCTGTGACCCTGTGAGCCCCAGTGTTGCTGCTCCCTCAAGCACTGGCCGTTTCTATTCCACTGCTACGGTTATACCCTTGTCAGAAACCGTGGGCTGCTCCTCGCACCTGCTTCGTCTTACTGTAATTCTTACATCAGAGTTTTGCAAGCATGGGAAATGTGAGCAGGAAGATGGGGGTTTCCATGGAAGCTTAGTTGAAAGCTTTCAATAAAACTATGAAGAGGAGCAGGCATTCCGTGCCGTGGTTAAGGTGCACCTGCACCCCATGTTGGAGTGTCTGGTGAGTCTCTGACTTCTGTTCCTGTTCTCAGTTTCCTGCTAATGTGCGCCCCGGGAGGCCACGTGTGCTAAGTAACTAAAGTAGTTGGGGCCCTGCCACCCCCTTGGGAGACCCAGATTAAATTCCAGCTCCTGGCTTCAGCTTGGCCCAGCCCCAGTTGTTGCAAACATTTGGAGAGTGAACCAGCAGATGGAAGATCTCTTTCCCCCTTCCCCATCTCTGTCTCTCTCCCTGTCTCTCCTTAAAATAGTAAATGAATAACCATAATCATAATCATAATAAGTCGTGTAGGTCTAGTAGCTGTTAAATTAGATCTGGGTGAAGTAAGAGGAAAAAGGTCACACGTCTAAGAAATTCTGAGTTCAGGCTGCCTTAGGACTGTCTAGGTTGTTGCTGTGGGTTCAGGACCCTGGAACGGGAGATTCAGAGGGAGCGTATCACGAGTGTGGCAGAGGAGAGATCTGTGCACTGTTGGAGAGGCTGAACGAGAGAACCTGACCTTCTGACCAAAGGTGGCAAAAATATTTTGTGTTCTAAGTCAAAAACATGTGTATGTTCTTAAAAAAGGGAGTTGCAATTTATTCTTAGGGTAAATCCCAAGATTGTTTTTATTGTCCTAGGACCTGTGGGACAGCTGGAGCCCTTGTGATTGAAGACAGTGTGCGGGATGGGTGGGCATGAGGGCTGGACTCCCACAGATGGGGTCTTAATATTTTCTTGCTTCTCGCCAGGACTGTGCTCACACTACTTACCCTTTCTGGCCTCGATTTTCTGTAAACCACGATATCTGCTTCCTTGAGCTTTGTGAGGAATAAGAAAGAAGAAGTATCTAATGACCTAGCACAGCGTCTGGCTGTCAGTTTTAATTTTCCTGCTTTTCTCTTCCCCTCATTGAAAAGCTTGTAGAAGTTACAGGTTTTGATGCAATCAAATTTCATGAGACCGTACAGAGATGTAGTTGAAGAATCTTTCACACAGCAGAGGGCGCTGGAGAAAGGGTTGTTACATTTAACCAGAGTCACTGGTAGAGCTCTACAGGAAAAAATGAAAATAAATATTTATTTTATTTTTTCAAAATTTATTTTAAAGATTTATTTATTTGAAAGGCAGAGTTAGAGAGAGAGAGAGAGAGCGCCCCAGCTTCCATCCGCTGGTTTACTCCCCCAAATGACTGCAAAGACTGGGGCTAGGCCAGGCCGAAGCCAAGAGCCAGGCGCTTTTTCCAGAGCCCTTGGACTGTCTTCTGCTGTTTTCCCAGGCACATCAGCAGGGAGCTGGATTGGAAAGTGGAACAGCTGGGACTCGAATCAGCGCCCATATGGGATGCTGGTGTTAGAGGTGGAGGCTTAACCTTCTGTGCCACAGAGCCAGCCCCCTTTTTTTTTTTTTAATTTCTTTAAAGATTTATTTATTCATTTGAAAGTTACAGAGAGAGGAGAGGCAGAGATCTTCCATTCACTGGTTCATTTCCCCAAATGGCTGCAATGACTGGGGCTGGGCCAGGCCAAAGCCAAGAACAGGAGCTTCTTCCAGGTCTCCCATGTGAATGTAGGGGCCCAGGGACTTGGGCCATTTTCCACTACTTTCCCAGGTGCATTAGCAGAGAGCTGGATCAGAAGTGGAGCAGCTGAGGCTCAAATCAGCACCCAATGTGGGATGCTGGTACCATAGACCATGACTTAACCCCCTGAGCAACAGCACCTGCCCTAAATTTTTATTTCTAATTGACACATAGTCATTGTACTCACCTTTGTGGTGTACAGTGTGACAGTACCCTAAACGTATACGTGGAGTAATGATCAGGTCAGGATAACTGAGATACCCATCACTGCAGACATTTATCATTTGCGTCTTTCAATCAGGAATCATGGCTCTCTGGTATCTTTTTCTTCTGTCTTCCCAGTCTTGTGTTTTCTGGTGAGGACACCAACCTAGCCTACCTTTAGGCCTCAGGTTTGTTATAAGGTTACACTGCAGTGCAAGTAGCAGGAGAAACCATCTGAATAGCCGTGTATTTGTGTTGGGGCCGTAACCCAGCGTCTTTGGTACCATCTCCTTATTCACCTGCTCTATATACTTGGTGAAAGATGTTTAGCAGGAGGGTGATAGATAACATAGTGGTTAAAAGCCCCAGTGCTAAGTTCAGCCTACTGCTTGGGTTTAGATTCTGCTGCTTCTATTTTATTTTTAAAGATGTGTTTATTTAGTTGAAAGAGTTATAGAGAGGCAGAGACAGAGAGAGTGAGAGAGGTCTTCCATCTGCTGGTTCACTCTCCAAATGGCTGCAACGACCAGAGCTGGGCCCATCTGAAGCCAGGAGCCAGGAGCTTCTTCCAGGTCTCCCACCCAGGTGCAGGGGCCTAAGAACTTGGCCCATCTTCCACTGCTTCCCAGGCCATAGCATAGAGCTGGGTCGGAAGAGGAGCAGCTGGGACTCGAACTGGCATCCATGTGGGATGCTGGCACTGCAGACAGTAGCTTTACCTGCTGCACCACAGCACCAACCCGTACTTCTTCTGTTTTTAGCTTCCCTACCTTGGACAAGTTGTGCCGTCTTGTGCCTGGTTCCCCCTACACTGGAGGTAATAGTAGCACCTGTTGTTGAGGGCGGTGGTCAGTGAGAGACGGCCTGTGTGCAGGGCACAGTGCCCTGCAGGTTGATGCTGCCAGTAGATGGCAGCTGCCGTTGCTGCCACTTCGCTGTCATCGTCTCTTTTGTGGGGGCTATTTGCCGTCATGTAGTAGGGAGCACCCCTGTTTGGGTAGAGTTTGCCATTGAGCTCGCTCCAAGGCAGTGCCTAGGTTCCAATGTCAAAGCTACAACACCAGAAATGTCCTTGATAGGAAAACAGCAGTTCCTGTCCCAGAGCTTTGATGCTGCTGGGCCTAGAATCCCCAGAACTCACTGTAGGGCCTGGACCTCGTAGGATTTTGTTCATGGAAGTTGGTCAGATACAAGTAGTTGTATGGATTCCAGATATTTGACTTTGGGTATATGAATTTGTCCTCCACCCTACAAAAGGGAAATATATAATCGGAAAGATGCTTTGTTCCATTTACTATGGGGTATGAATTAGTCCTTTTATTTTTTGTCTCTATAATGAAATACCTGAGTCTGGGTAACTTTATAAAGAAAGAGGTTTGTTTAGCTCATGATTCTGGAGGGTCAAGGGCCTGCATATGGTGCTGGCCTCTTTGCTTTTTGCTGGTAGAGTCCCTAGGCAGTGCAGGGCGTGACATGGAGACAGGGAGCATGCGTGTGTGTGTGTGTGTGTGTGTGTGTGTGTGCTGGTCTCTCCTAACTTCTTACAGAGCCACCAGTGTTCAGTCGTGGGGGCTCCGCCCTTATGCACACAGTGGGGTGTTTACCTCACAATGGGAATGAAATTCCAACAGATGAAGCCTTAGGAGGCACACTAAAGCTGTCATCAAGCAGGATTTAACTGATCTTAATTCTCTGTAGCACTTCCATCTGATCAATAATGGATAGAACTTTCCTTCTCCTATGATTAGCCAAAGGGAAAAGGAAATTCTGATATACATATTTTTGAGTCCACAATTTGAATTTCTTAATATCACCTAATGAACATTTCTTTTTTAAAAAAAGATTTTATTTATTTATTTGCGAGGTTGAGTTACAAAGACAGGGAGAGAGAGAGACAGAGAGAAAGGTCTTCCGTCCGTTGGTTCACTCCGCAAATGGCCACAACGGCTGGAGCTGTGCCAATCCGAAGCCAGGATCCAGGAGCTTCTTCCTGGTCTCCCATGTGGGTGCAGGGGCCCAAGAACTTAGTCCATCTTCCACTGCTTTCCTAGGCCACAGCAGAGAGCTGGATTGGAAGAGGAGCAGCCGGGACTAGAACCAGTGCCAATATGGGATGCTGGCGCCGCAGGTGGAGGATTAACCTCTGCCATGGCATCGGCCCCACATTTCTTTTTTTAAAATGTGGGCAACTGAATTTAGCAAACAGATGTAATGGTGGGAGTACAAAAATTAGGCTTTTAAAAAAATATTTGTTTATTTATTTGAAAGGCAGAATTACAGAGAGGCAGAGAGACAGAGCTTCCATCTGCTGGTTCATACCCCAAATGGCTGCAATGGCTGGAGCTTGGCCAATCTGAAGACAGGAGCTTCTTCTGGGGCTCCCACATGGGGGCAGGGACCCAAGGACTTGGGCCATCTTCTGTTTTCCCAGGCACATTAGCAGGGAGCCGGATCAGAAGTGATGCAGCTGGGACTTGAAATGGTCTTTATGGATGCTAGCATTGCAGGTGGTGGCTTTTCTGGCTACGCCACAGCACTGGCCCCAAAACTAGGCATTTTAAGAGTTTAGTTTTTGAGTCTGGCACTGTGGCACAGCAGGTTAAAACCCCAGCCTGCAGGGCCCACATCCCATATGGACGCCGGTTCGAGTCCCAGCTGTTCCAGTTCCAATCCAGTTTTTTGCTATGGCTTGGGAAAGCAGTAGAAGATGGGCCAAGTGCTTGGGCCCCTGCCCCCATGTGGGAGACCCAGAAGAAGCTCCTGGCTCCTGGCTTCAGATCAGCTCGGTTCTTGCTGTTTCAGTCATCTGGGGAGTGAACCAGCGGGTGGAAGACCTCTCTCTCTCTCTCTGTCTCTCTCTCTGTCTCTCTGGCTCTACCACTCTCTGTAACTCTGTCTTTAAAATAAATAAAAATAACTCTTTTTTTTTAAGTTTAGTTTTTAGGAATTTTTTTAAAAAAATTTTCCTCCCTCCCTCCCTTCCTTCCTGTGTTGGCAGTGTCCACAGAGAGAGAAATCTTCCATCCGCTGTTTCACTTCCCAGATGGCTGCAACAGCCAGGACTGAGCCAGGCCAAAGCTAGGAGCCAGGAGCTTCTTTCGAGTCTCCCATCAGGGTGCAGGTGCCCAAGGACTTGGGCCATCTTCTGCTGCTTTCCCAGTCCGTAGCAGGGAGCTGGATTGGAAGTAGAACAGCCAGAACTTGAATCAGCACCCATATGGGATGCTGGCACTGCAGGTGGCATTTACCCACTAGGGCACAGCGCCGGCCCCAACATATTCTCTTAATTCATTTCATTTGAAAATTTAAATTTCTCTTCCCAAATAAGGAATCTTAGGAAATTCTAACCAAAGTCATTTTCCTCTCTGCTTGCATGTTGTCTTCTGGTATTCTGCATTCATTCAACATTGTTTCAGATTTAATCTCAGATTTGCCGATTTAAATTCTTCTGAAATCTCTGTTTTAGTTCCTTTTTCTCCATCTCAGCACAGTTTAGCTATTATTTCAGAGGTGCTCTGAATAATACATATTTTAAATCTCTGTTTAATGAAAAATCTTCTGAGTTATTCCTCATCTTTGAATGAATATAATTCTAATTTGAAGGGATTCCCTCCTCCATTTTCTGAATTCTGGCCCATAAACCTGTAAAGACTAAAACATTTTGGTATCAGCACAGGAAGAGAAAAATAGATATGTAAAACAGTAGAGAATCCAGAACAAAAATACTTTATATATAATTATTTATTAAGGACAAAGCATTTTAAATCAATGTTTAGAAAAGCGTATTTAATAAATAGTATTGGTAAAATTGTGCACTCATCTGGGAAACTGTACCATGAAATACCAGTATAATAGAGATCTGCATAAGATCCCAAATAGATTTGAACTAAGAAGATGAAGGAGAATATTTGCATAAGATGGTGTGACAAAGTCACCATGAGCATCATTAAAGCTTATGTAACAAACAAGACACATTGCACGTAACCAAAGTTAGCTATCACTGCAATATTTGGAGCCTTTATAATAATACATTAGAGGAAAATAATATAAAACAAGATATATAATATAAAGTTGTATATTACATAAAATACATTTTTAATAAAATAATACAATAATATATTAGAGGATAAAAGGGCAAAGTAAACAAGTAGGCAATTCATAAATAAAAAAATACAAAGCAGATTTTTTTAGTCAACAGCCTTGCTACCCATTAAAGAAATGCTTAGTCATTTGTCCAATTAGCAAAGATTAAAAATGATTTTTAGTGTCCCATGGTATGAGAAAATAGGTAGTCTTTAAACCATTGCTTAGAGTATAAAATTTTAAGTACTTTTGGAGAACATTATGTCAATATATATTAACATTTTAAATGTGTATATGCTTTGGTTCAGCAATTTCACTCCGAATTTATTGTAAGGAATTAATTAGATATGCATCTAAAGATGTATTTTCATTTGCATTTAATACTGGCAAAGCAATTAGAAACAACCTAAATTTTCATCAATAGAAGATTTCAAATAAGTAAATGATGTTATACTCATAGAACAGAGTGCTATACAGTTTTTAAATATTTGTAAAATGATGTTTTAAATAAAAACCCAAAATGTAGATTATAAAATAGTTTATGTACTGATTTAATTTTATGTATGAAATACAGAAAATTACAAAAGTATAAAAAAGTCAAAGAATTTAGATCAAAATTCACTTATATGTTACAGATTTTTAAATATTAATTTGTTTTTGAAATATACTTGTTTAACATGTAAACAGAAAAACTCAGGAAACTTAGGCATGCCAGCATGCTTTAAAAGAGAAGTGGATTCTAATTATTCTTAGGTGTTTAAATTTAACTGAAAATTGATCCCTGTTAAAAATAAGAGTGGGAATAAAAGAGGGAAGAGACGTACAGTTTGGCACAAGCTCACTCAGACTTACCCCTAATGGTAGAGCTAGAAAAGTGCCATGGGGCTCCAAATCCCATTAAGTTGGTAGGTACCACTGCCATCTTACTAGTTAAAGTGATCAGTTTAAGTTCATAATTGATCATAAAGATAGGATTAAGTGTCAAAGGGAACACATAAATAAGACCAGTGTCTGCTAATTATAATTGATAGAATTAAAAAGGAGAGAAGGACCCACCATGGGAAGCAGGATACACAGCCGACTCATAGAATGACAAAGGCCCTTAACAGCAACCAGGCCTCAGAATCAGCCCTTAAGACATTCAGATCCGGCTAAAAAGCCCATGAGAGTTTCTCAGGCATGGAAAGCCAAGACACTTTGGCAAAAAAATGATCTAAATGAAAGATCTCTGTGAGTGAGATCCCAGGGGAAAGAAGGGGCCATCAAAGAAGGCAGTACCTTTCTCTGAAGGGAGAAAACTTCCACTTTGACTATGGCCTTGTCTAAATAAGGTCAGAGTTTGTGAACTCAAGAGGCTTCCATAGCCTTAGCAGCTCATGACAAGAGCATCGAGTGATTACTGACATCATCAATAAGACTACCAATTGTTAAATCAACAACAGGAGTCACTGTGCACTTGCTCCCCATGTAGGATCTCTGTCAGTGTGTTGTACTATGCAAATTAATGGTAAAACTAGTATTCAAACAGTACTTTATACTTTGTGTATCCATGTGGGTGCAGTCTGTTGAAATCTTTACTTAGTATAGAGTTGATCTTCTATATATAAGGTAATTAAAAATGAATTCAATGAAGAATGGGATGGGAGAGGGAATAGGAGATGGGATGGTTTGTGGGTGGGAGGGAGGTTATGGGGGGGAAATTGCTATAATCCAAAAGTTTCACTTTTAGAAAACTTTTATTTAATAAATATAAATTTCCAAAAAAAGGTGGATTCAGTATCCATAGATAACCTTGAAATGGGGAGACCTGAGAAGTTGTTGGTGTTGCCAATGTCACATCTGTAACGAGCACTGCTGGGTACAAGCCCCCAGGGCTCCAGATGATCACAGCGAAGCCTCCGCTGTCAGACTTGCTCTGAGGATGCGCTTGCTTGGGGCTTTCTGTGATGTCACTGTGTCATTTTCACCCTGGCCAGTCGGGGAGCTGGAATGCAGGTGAGGGAAGGCACCAGGTCATCGTCCGCTTTCGCCCCGCAGGCTCCCGGAGAGAAAGGTGTGGGTACCGCATAGTGCGGAGACGGAGAAGCTCCGGCGAGCAGCTGCACTGCCCTAGCAGAGCCAGGAAGAACGGAGGCCCTGTGACGCGCGTCAAGGACGTGCTGCTGAGCGCCCTGAGCCCGGAGCAGCTGGTGCTCACCCTGCTGGAGGCAGAGCCGCCCCATGTGCTGGTGAGCCGCCCCAGCTCGCCCTTCACTGAGACCTCCATGATGCTGTCCCTCACCAAGCTGGCCGACAAGGAATTAGTGCACATGATCGGCTGGGCCAAGAAAATCCCCGGTAGGCTCTCTGGGTGATTGTGTCCCATTTGCGGGAAGGACTGCCCGATGCTTGGGGGCTGGGGGTACAAAGTGGAGGTCCCCGGGCTCTGTCTACAAGTTTACAGCTTGCTGGCCTGATTCATAACTTGTAAATAAATGAGGTTTGTCTTTTTCCTTCTGTCTTGACCGATATACCCTCAGGTGTCCTGGGAGGCAGTTTCTGACTCAGGAACCTTTAGGCGTCTGGGTTCTTCTGTATTAGGCATGCTAGTGCAGGAGGAGTTAGTTGTACGTGACCTGCCCTTTTCTTTCAAGATTGATTAATTTATGTGAAAGTCAGAGCTGCAGAGTGAGGGGGGTTGGAGAGAGAGATCTTCCATCCGCTATCACTCCCCAGCTGGCACAATGGCCAGGCCAGAGCCAGGAGCTTCATCAGGGTCTCCCACATGGGTGGCAGGGGCCCAAACACTTGAGCCATCTTCTGCTTCTTTCCTCAGGCCATTAGCAGAGAGCTGGACTGAACGTGGTGGGGCAGCAGGACACGAACCAGCGCTCGAATGGGATGCTGGTGTCGCAGGTGGTGGCTTTACCAGCTAACACCACAACACCAGCCCCTAGCCCTTCCATTTCTATTCCTCACTCTTCTTTTCCCATCCCCAGATCCATCCGACACCACGGAGACACATGCTCCTCCTATGTGTCCACATCATCTGTTGGCCACTTCTATGTCCACGTGTGGTCTGGGAGGAGACTCACCCAGTGTCTGCAGCTGGGCTTAGGACCATTTGGGCAAGAAATTCTAAGGTCCAGGGGCCTGGATGAAAGGCAGAGATGTTTGCTGCACTCGGCCCCTGTCTCCTCCGCTTGGAAGGGGCAGTGTGGGGGTCATTTCTTGGTCTGGGTCCCCATTCCTTCCGAGTCCCCTGAGGATTTTCTGGTTTCCAGTTCTGTTTTGTTTAGCATCTTTACCTTTGCCAGAATTAAGTTTTTTCCCCTGCCCTTTGCCAGGAGAGAATACTGATGCATCTTCCTCTAGATTTTGCTTTCTTTTTTTTTTTTTTAAGACTCATTTATTTATTTGAAAGAGTTAGAAAGTAAGAAGGGAAGAGAGAGAGAGAGCGAGAGAGAGAGAGAGAGAGAGAAAGAGAGATCTTCCATCCGTTGGGTCATTTCCCAAATGAACTTTAGCAGCTACAGCTGGGCCAGGCTGAAGCCAGGAGCCAGGAGCTTCTTCCAGGTCTCCTATGTGGGTCCAGGGGCCCAAGGACTTGGGCCATCTTCCACTGCTTTCCTAGGCACATTGGCAGGGAGCTGAATCAGAAGTAGAGCAGCTGGGACTGAACCGGTGCCCATATAGGATGGCAACACTGGAGACAGCTGCTTAACCCACTATGTCACAATGACAGCTCCGGTTTAGGGCATTTGAGGAGTGAACCAGTGGCTGGGAGATCTCTCTCTGTCTCTGCCTCTCAAATAAGATAAATAAATAGGGATGGACATTTAGCATAGTGTTAAGTCCCTGCTTGGGATACCTACATCCTGTATCAGAGTGTCTGATTCAATCCTGACTGCTGCACTTCCCATCCAGCTTCCTGCTAACAGGCATCCTGGGGAGGCACAGCAGATGATGGACGAAATATTTGGGTCCCTGTAACCCACATGGGAGACCTCAGACGAGTTCCAGGCTCTTGACTTCAGCCTAGTGCAACTCTGACCGTTGTGGGCATTTGGGGAGTGAACTAGCAGATGGAAGATCTTTCAAATAAAACGAAAATTAATTAAATTGAAAATAAAAAAAATATTAAATGTGTCCTAAACACTATTTCGTGGGAGCCCACATGGGGAGTGGTGGTGAAATTAATTATTGCTAAACCCTATACAGCTTATTTGTGTCCTAACACAGCTGAATTTGTAAGCTGCCTTAGTCCCTCCTCTAGCCTGGTTTTTCAAATTAGGCTTTGTCCAAAGTTGTGAATTTCTCTTCTTCTCTCTCAGTTGACATAGTCCTTGACCGGTGAAAATATGAAAATCTCACCCAGTCTCGATCTTGTTGAATGTTATCTCTAAGTATAAAAAGCCCTACCCGTCCCGAGTAGGCTGAGCGGCTGTGACTGGGTGAGACTGGGACGTGCCCGCGTTAGGCTCTGGACTGAGCCTCTGTGTGGCTTTGGAAGGGGTGTGTCCACCTTTGCGTTCATCCTCCTGCCAGTTTTCCTCCATGCAGAATTGCATTGTAGCTGTTGAGAGACTCGGCCCACGGTGGTCTTGGGGCTATAGTCTCCTCATCTGAGATGAGGAGGGCAGAGATCCCACTGTAGGAAGTCCTCGGAGCTTGGCATTATGACCCCCGTTTCTCAGAGCAAAGGAGATTCAGTGGTCAGCCGGGAAGGCCTGGCCATGCCTGTGGTGACTGGACGTGTGGACGCTGGCCCTCGTCTCACGCCCTGGGGGAGGTTCCCCGCCGTCGGCCTTGCCTTTGGGCTGCTTCCCTTCGGGGGGCTGACCTGTTTGGTGCTCTGTGGCTGTGCTGGGAGGCTCTCGGGACCTCCTTTGGTGGCAGCCTTTGCCCTTCAGGACGGAACTGGGAGACCCCTGCCCAGAAGGCTGCTAACTCTGCACGCGGAAGCCTCGACTCTGCAGAGGCTGGTCTTGCTGTCCACGTGTACCCCAGTGCCAGCCTCTGCCCACCCCGCCCCCTACCCCCCTGCTCCCAGTCACGGCCGGGTCGGGCAGCAGGTCCTCTGACGCCCAGCCAAGCATTGCCTGTCAGTGGAGCAGAGGAAGTACTAGGCTGTAGCTGATGAAGCTTGGGTCAGGCTTTCTGTTCTTCGTCAGTGTCTGGGGAGCCAGATGAGCCCAGGTACAACCTTGATAAATTCGGAATAAATTCTGAAAAAACGTTAGGGATACATTCTGGGAAATGTGTCGCGGTGTGATTTTGTCGTTGTAGGAACATCACCCACACACAGCTGGGCTGTTGGAATCCCTCATACCCCTGGTTCCTTCATATACGTGAAGCCACTTGGTGCCCTAGGACTGGGTATTGGTCTCGAGAAGGGGCCCAGGACTGGCTCACCCTAAGTTTGGATGGTTCTTCCTTTAACCAGCCTTCATCACGTTTTAAAAACACAGGTTGTTTTCCTGTATTGTTAGGGATTATTTTTTCTCTTTAAAACCTGCTGTCCTGTTGTCGTAGGCGCGAGGTGCTGAGGGAAGGGCAGGTGAGTCTCACAGCTCTTGCTTTTCCCAGGCTTTGTGGAGCTCAGCCTGTTGGACCAAGTGCGGCTCTTGGAGAGCTGCTGGATGGAGGTGCTAATGGTGGGGCTCATATGGCGCTCGATCGACCACCCCGGCAAGCTCATCTTTGCCCCAGACCTCGTGCTGGACAGGTGAGAAAAAGCGCCGTGTGCTGCTTCTGCCTCTTGTTTGATCGGGGCGTGTGGTGAGTGGGGAGCCAAATCCTGGGTGTAGCAGCTACAGTGTCACACTGAACAGGCTGTGGGGGGCGGACGCCATCGAATCCTTCACTGGGCCAAGAATCGAAGTGTGTTAATGTTTATTTTTAATTAATTGATTTATTTGAAAAGCAGAGAGAGAGGATGTACACAAATACTCTCCTACCCGCTGGTTCACTCCCCAAATGCCTGCAACAGCCAGGGATGAACCAGGCCAAGGCCAGGAGTTGGGGTCTCAGTCTGGGTGTCCCGCGTGGGCGGCAGGAACCCAGGGGCTTGAGCCATCATCCACTGCCTGACGCAGAGCCAGACTTGAGCCCAGGTATCCAGGGTGAGATGCAGACATCTCATCCACCACACCAAAGGCCTGTCCTCTCGGGACTCATCTTTTTTTTTAAATTTCTATCTTTCAAAGGCAGAGTGATGGAGGGAGAGACAGAGACAGGTAGATAATCAGTCTTCCATCCGCTGGTTGATTCCCAAAATGGCCGTAATGTCCAGGGCTGGTCTAGATCCAATCCAGGAGCCTGGAACTCCATCCGGGTCTCCCACATGGGTGGCAGGGGCCCAAGCACTAGCGTCATCTCTACTGCTTTCCCAGGCACGTTAGCAGGAAGCTGGACTGGAGGCAGACCAGCCGGGACTCAGATTGTTGCTCCGATATGGGGTATTACATTGTTTGCATTGTTTGTAATGCAATTTGTAATGTTTGCTTTGCAAACAGTGACTTAACATGCTGTGCTACAACACTGGCCCCCTCATTTTTAATACGTGTTGCAGTATAAGCCACAGGCCAGGGATACAACGAGAGACTGCATCCTGGCCACTATGTGCACATGTCAATTTAGATTTTTCTATATTAAAAATCCCATTTTCAGGTAATAATCAAGTTGTTCTGAGTTTTTTCCACCTGTAGTGACCAGTTACATCTCCAGCTATCTAGACAGGTGATCAGATTCTTACAGATCTGCCAGATTGATTTTCAAGTGCTTTAACTTACCTGAATGCACGTGCTCTTGCATTTTTGGCAACAGCAGTTGCCGGATGAAAGCGAATGGAAATTGGAACACGATAGTGCTAGTGCTGTGTCTTGGTTGCGTTTTAGTTTTCTTTCGGAGGTCACATGGAAAGGGGTGGGGATTTGCCACACTGGTTTAGCTGCTGCTTGGACACCCTTAATCCTGCCCTGCACCAGTGTCTGCTCTGAGCCCCGGCTCCACACCTGACTCCAGCTTCCTGGCGACGTGCATCCTGGGAGGCAGCAGGTGATGGCCAAGTGGTTGGTGCCTGCCACTCATGCGGGAGACCTGCCACTCATGCGGGAGACCTGGAATGAGTTCCTGGCTCCCGGCTTTATTGAATCTGGTCCAGCCTCAGATATTGCAGGCATTTGAGGAGTGGAGAAAGCAAGAGTACGTGGCTTAATGGAGAGAGCTGCGCGCACGGTCTGTATTCAGACTGGGGCTTAGTAGGGAATGGGTTCCAGTTCTTCCCACTGTTTCTCCTTTTCCCTTTCCTCTTCTCCTGGACAGAGGGTTTGCTGAGTGCAAAGTAGGTAAAATTCCTCCCAAGGTTTCACGACTCAGTGCTATCAGACTGGCTCCCGACAGAGGAGCTTCCCCCAGGGTGCCTCCCTTGGGCGAAGGCTGTGAAGGCTTTGTTGCCAAATGCTCTCAGGCTGGGTAACCCATTTGGTGATGAGCGGAGAATTCTCCTGGGGAGCGTTCCTTTGTCGGGGGAAGGCTGGGACCACCTGTCGCGTTATCAGGTGTGGACAGGGCTTAATGCTGCAACGTGCTAGACTGTTTCCAAGGTGTCTTCTGACTGCTGGAGCCTGCTGCTTGCTTTCCTTAGGCCCCCCTTACGCATCTAGGCTCATTCCTACCTGAGTGGGAGCGCCCAGCTCCTGCGTTGTTATCCCTTTTTTTTTTTTTTTTAAATTTTTGACAGGCAGAGTGGACAGTGAGAGAGAGAGACAGAGAGAAAGGTCTTCCTTTTGCTGTTGGTTCACTCTCCCATGGCTGCCGCAGCCGGCGCACCGCGCTGATCTGATGGCAGGAGCCAGGTGCCTCTCCTGGTCTCCCATGTGGGTGCAGGGCCCAAGCACTTGGGCCATCCTCCACTGCACTCCTGGGCCACAGCAGAGAGCTGGCCTGGAAGAGGGGCAACCGGGACAGAATCCGGTGCCCCGAGCGAGACTAGAACCCGGTGTGCCGGCGCCGCAGGTGGAGGATTAGCCTAGTGAGCCGCGGCGCCGGCCGACGTTGTTATCCCTTAAGGTGCCTGGATGATCAGAAGCCGCCACGCACCGCTCACTCGTGGGCAGCAGCGCCCTGCCTGCCTGTTGCTGTGAGGACAGCACGGACCAAGTGCACGTTCTTGATAACGGACGTGTTGGGTGTGGAGCAGAGGCTTTGCGAAGAGCTGCAGCAGAGGACGTGGCTCAAGCAGGGGCATGGCCAGGAGGTGGATCACAGAGGGGTGTTCCGGAAGCCCAGGGCAGTGTGGGCCATCGGACCCTCTGGTAGCAAGCGAAACAGCCACGTGATGGGCTTCAGTGTGCCAGCAGCATCTTCAGCACCTCACGTGTGTTGACTGCTTCAGTCTTCACAGCAGCCCCTTGCCGGGGGCCCCGTTATTGTCCCTGCCCTTCAGGTATGTAGCAAGTGGTGGAGCTGGCCGTCGGGGACGGTGGCGCACTGACCCTCAGTGGTGTGGACAAACGGAAGGGGAAAGAAGAGACCAAAAGGCAAACTCGCTTTCTCCTTTATTCTTGTGTCTTGGAAAAGCCCTGTTCTGCTCCTGCACATCAGAAACTCGCTGCCCCGGCCGTGATCTCAGGGCGCTGCGGTCCAAGGCAGAGGGAAAAGCCCAGCGCCCAGCTATTGCACCTGCTGGCCTTCAAAAGTCTTTGCACTAAAGTAAACGGATCTTTTGATTCCATTTTTTCCTGGAGCTTTTGTAGGTATCCTCATATTAGGCCTACATTGTAGGTGGGTCATATAAGAAAAATTATTTTTCTACAACTTATTTTAAATAAACGCATTAGTCTTCTTAAAAAAAATTGAGAGGCAGAGAAATAGAGCTCCCACCTGCTGGTTTATTCTCCAAATGCCTGTAGCACGTATGGCAGGGAAGCGAGGAGCTAGGAATTGGGTGGCAGGGACCCAGTTGCTTGGCCCATCACCCCTGCCTCCCGGGGTCTTCATTATCAGGAAGCTGGGGTCAGGAACAGAAGCTGGGCTTTGAATCCAGGCGTTAAAAAGACTTATTTTTATTTATTTGGAAGGCAGAGTTACAGAGAGTGAGAGAGAAGAAAGACAGGTCTTCCATCCACTGATTCACTCCCCAAAGGGCTGTAACGTCTGGAGCTGAGCTGATCCGAAGCCAGCAGCCAGGAGCCTCCTCTGGGTCTCTCACGTGGGTGCAGGGGCCCAGGGACCTGGGCCATCTTCCACTGCTTTCCCAGCTGCATTAATAGGGAGCTGGATCTGAAGTAGAGTAGCCAGGACTTGAACTGGTGCCCACATGGACTGCTGGTGCTACAGCTGGCGGCTTTACCTGCTATGCCACAGCACCGGCTCCCTGTTTCAGTATTTTAACATTGAAATCATTTGTTCTCTTTTACTGTAAATCCTTTAATCTTGTCCTCGATTCTTATGCATACTTCTGCTTCCATAAAATTACAAAATAATTAGTTCATTAATTGGTTAAAGTCCTTCCTCACTTTCTTCAGTGTATCTCAGCTTGGAGTAGAACTTTATTAGGCTGTCATTTATGAGGTGTTGTGCTTTATTTCTCATTTGTTTTTTTAGAAATGTATTGGTTTATTCAGGCTATGACAGGAATAACAACACTGTCACCTTGAAGGAGGCAGTTGGCTGTCCACCCACAGGAGGACAGCAGTTAGGCCCGTTCTTCAGAAAGATTTACCTTTTCCAGGAGCGACGCACACCCGGTATCTAGTTTCCCCCTATTTTTGAGATAGGAATTTGCAACTAAAATAGGATGCATTTTAGTGAGGAAATGGTACCAATTTCGGTATTTAGGGAGAGTTCTTATGCATGGGTGCGGTCCCACCTGTGACTTGAGTCTCACAGAAAGGGAAAGAGCCAAAGCATGAGTGTAGTTCAAAAACCTCCTGGAAAATGTGATTAAAGGGCAACTTTATTCGAAAATGTTTGAAATCCATGCAAACAAGGAGTCTTCAAAAAGCTCTCGAAAAATGATGTGTATTATGAAAAATCATGCATAGACTTTGAAAATTTTCTGCAATAAAATAAACTTAACATTTAATTCCTTGTGTTCACAAACAATTTGAATTACCCTGGTATTAAACCATCAATGCAGGAGTTGGTAGGTTTTTGGTTTTGTTCCTTGGAGACATTTTAAAACCAGCTTTTTTCAGTATCCTAGTTCTCAAGGCCAGCAGTTGCAATTTCTAATAATTGTTCCCATCAAAAATGATTTGTTGATGTATCATGAGGGACATTCACAAGACAGAAGGATTTCTTGTGCACCTGCTAAGTACAGGGCCTTGTGTCTTCCTTTTTGAATGCCTGTACGGTTGTCTGGTAGAGCCCAAAGCTGGGAGATAGGAAGACAGGGTAAGAAGGCTGGGAATTTGCTGTAGGTTTTGATGTTCTTTGCCCAGGATTGATTTGATTCTCCGTAATACCCTTTACCTGTGAGTACATGTAGGGGGCACTGCTGTTTTGTCTTGTAACCTGTGCACTTTGAGAATGCTGCAACTGTTCGCGCAAGTTACCAGGCTCATTTGACAACATGAGCAGTTGCCATAGCTGTAGCTCTGCCCAGGTAAGTTTGCAGGGGGTGGGGTCACGGTTGAGCTGCTGTCCTGGTATAGCACGCGACGGGAAAGGCTCCCCCAGGAGTGGTGATACCCAGTGGTGGGGCTCGTCCCCAAACACCACTGTCCCTAGACGGGGTGGGGGTGGGGAGAGTGACGGGCAAAAGCCCTGGACTGGAATCCTGGACTCCCTGCAGGGGCTGCTACAAGGACTGGAAATGAAAACTGCAGAAACCCACAGCCTTTTCTGTTTGCTGCTAGCGTTCAGAAGTGAGGGTTTTGCGGCGAAAGCATCTAACTGCTTGTCAAGGACTTCCGATAACTCCGGGACTGAAGATAATAGAAGTGTTTTGGAGAGCAGTAGAGTGAAATAATCTGTCTCTGGATAGAATGAGTGGAAGCTGATATTTTTACGTAAATAAAAGTAACTTTCTTCAAAAGTCTATTTAAAATTCATTTCTATAAAGTGCTCAGAAGAATTTTTATTATCTGATTCAAAGTTTCTCTAAAACTTTTGCTAAAAATAATCTTTAGCAAATCAGCAATTTCCATGTCTCTGTGTCATCTTTCTTGATTCTTGTCCATCTTTTCTCTGTATGTCATGTTCATTTTTGTTGTGTTACATGCCTCTTAATCATGATTTCAGATCTTAAATGTCCACCAGAGAGTAAGAGGTGGGCTCTAGATATGAAGACTGATTTCCACAGCATCCAGGTTTCCTTGTTAGCACTTTCCAGTGGGAACACGGGAGGTTTCATTTTACTAACATGGGGGTACTTCAGAAAGTTCATGGGAAATGGAATTAAAATACAACT
Source organism: Sylvilagus bachmani (assembly GCA_015711505.1). Lineage (NCBI taxonomy): Eukaryota > Metazoa > Chordata > Mammalia > Lagomorpha > Leporidae > Sylvilagus > Sylvilagus bachmani. The sequence continues at coordinate 2,290,590 of CM027391.1, forward strand.
TTTTGGGGCCGGAACCATGGTGGAACAGATTAAGCCACGGCCTGTAATAGCACCAGCATCCCCTATGGGCACTGATTCTAGTCCTGGCTGCTCCACTTCTGATCCAGTTCCTTGCCAATGTGCCCGGGAGAGCAGTAGAAGATGGCCCAGGTTCTTGGGCCCCTGCACCCACGTGGGAGACCCAGAAGAAGCTCCTGGCTTCAGCCTGGCCCGGCCCCAGTTGTTGTGGCCATTGGAGAGTAGACCAGCAGATGAAAGATGTTCATTCTCATTCTCTCTCTCTCTCTCTCTCTCTCTCTCTCTCTCTCTCTCTCCCTCATCTCTGTGACTCAAATAAATAAATCTTTTTTTTAAAAAGGATAACTTTGCTACAAAAAATTTTGAAATCCATGTATAGCTTTCCCCTAATATGCACTTTGCATGAACTTTTTGAAGACTCTTCATATGCATGGATTTCAAAATTTTTTGCACCAAAGTAAAGTCATCTTTTAATCTAATTTTCCACAAATTTTTTTGATGTGCTGTCATATGTGACGTATCTAGGGCTCATTGACTGAAATGGTTTTGACTAAAAATAACCAACAGGAATGGTGTTGCTTTATTGAAAACGTTTGGTGAACAAGTAGAAGAAAATACAGTTCCAAAGCATACTTTTGCCTAAATAATATTCAAGGATTTATAGGAAATATTTTGTCTCCTTTATATGTAGATAATTTTAGTAATTTTTAAAAAGATTTATTCATTTATTTGGAAGGCAGAGTTACAGAGAGGCAGAGGGAGAGAGAGAGGTCTTCCATCCACTGGTTCACTCCTCAAATGGCTGCAACGGTCGGAACTGTGCCGATCCGAAGCCAGGGGCCAGGAGCTTCTTCTGGGTGTCTCACGTGGGTGCAGGGGCCCAGGGACTTGGGCCATCTTCTACTGCTACCCCAGGCCATAGTAGAGAGCTGGATTGGAAGTATAGCCAGGTCTCAAACCAGTGCCCTTATGGGATGCCGGCACTGCAGACAGCGGCTTTAGCTGCTACGCCACAGATCTGGTCTCAATTTTAATAATTTCATATCAGTAAGTGTGGTTTTATGGATACTTTATTACAGTCAAAGGAGGTACAAGATGAAATTTGAGATGAAAAAGAAAATACTCCTTATTACTTCTGATGGTTGCCCGGAACTGTGTTCCTTAAACTCCCAACTGAACTTTTGTAGGGATGAGGGGAAATGCGTAGAAGGAATTCTGGAAATCTTTGACATGCTCTTGGCGACAACTTCGCGGTTCCGTGAGCTAAAGCTGCAACACAAGGAGTACCTCTGCGTGAAGGCCATGGTCCTGCTCAACTCCAGTAAGTAGCCACGTGGCTGGGCCGTGCTCTGGGGGAGAACCCGTGTGATGCTAAAGAGAGTACTGAACTTGTATTTTTGCTAGACAGGGAATGCTGGCTTCCTTTCTGCCTTCTGTTTTAAAATCAGGATTTAAACTGCAGTTAACTTTTGGCAACATACATATAAATTATTGAGTGAACTACTGGCAGCCAGTTTAAAAAGTGGTTCAAGCCACGTGCCAGAAAACAAAAAATGGACTTCCCAATGTTTACCTTTCAGGTACTGCATGGTGTGTGCTGGGGGAGGGAGAGAGGACAGATCATTAAACAAGATCTCAGTGCTGGAATCAGGTGTGTACAGAATACTCTGAGAAAACAGGAGTGTTGAGGTTGATTTGCTCTGAGAGGATTCGTTCTGAGAGGAGGAGCGTGGTGGGGGCAAGAGGCACAGAGTCACCACACAGTCACCACACAGACCCTGGGAGTCGGATGAAAGCAGGCCTGAGGCAAGCAGCCTGCAGACTCATTTATTTCAGTTGCTACAGCTGCTTATATAGCCAAGGCAGCCAATCCGGTCAAGGGGCGCTCTATGCCCTAACCAATCACAGCCTGTTGCCAGGCAGGCTCCAAAGCCATCCAGTCACAGCCTGTTGCCAGTGCAGGCTCTGTTGCCAGGCAGTTTCTGAAACCATCCAATCACAGCCTGTTGTCAGTCAGGCTCTGTTGTCATGTGGTTTCCAAAGCTATCCAATCACGGCCTGTTGCCAGGCAGTTTCTGTTGTCAGTGGCTATCTTGGCATTACCTTTTCACCTTCACATTCCACCACATTTCCCCCTTTTCATTTATTTTTGAGCAGCAGGAGGCATGATTCTTGGCCATACCATTGTTGACCCCGTTTCCATGTGGTCTCCGTACGCAGCTGTGCTTGTCTTAGGTTGTCCCCCAGGGGATCTTACCCATCATTCACTAACCAGCGCTCAAAACGAGAGACCACAGGATTGCTTGCTCAGATAGGGGTAGGAATGAGGAGTAGTGGTTATCAGGAATGGCATGACTGCACACAGGCTGTGGGCCATTCAAGTGGCTGACCAGAGCTAATGGGGTATAAAACAGTAATGGATGTGGCTAAGGGCAGATTCTCAGGGTAGGATGATAGGGCAGATGTGTCTGTTAACAAGGCGGACTCTCAGTCTTGTTTAGCTGGTTCTGGTTGGCTGTCAGTTGCAGGCTTGACATTATTTCAGTTGGAACAACAGCTTACATGGCCAAGACAGCCATTCCAGTCAGGGGACAGTTTATGCCCTAACCAGTCACAGCCTGTTGCCAGACAGGCTCCAAAGCCATCCAATCATGGCCTGTTGCCAGGCAGTTTCTGTTGTCAGCGGCCATCTTGGCATGACCTTTTCACCTCAGCGGCCATCTTGGCATTACCTTTTCACCTTCTCATTCCACCACACAGGAGTAGGACAAAGGCTAGAGTGACTGCAGAAGGGAGTGATGTGCGTTCAGGGAAGAGAAAAGGTGTTGGGTAAGGTCCAGAACACAGCACTGCAGATCATAAATGGCTGCTTTGTGCTCCGGGCCACCTTGGAAGAGGGTCAGATGGGACTGTGGTGCCCAGCTGTGCATTACAGAACGGTCACATGGAGGACTGACTGGAGAGGGGAGAGACCGAGGCTGGGGGCCTGTTAGACACAGCAGCAGCCTGCACTGGGAGGAAGAGCGTGCACCTGAGGGAAATGGAGATGATGACAAAGGTATTTAGGATTCTGGTTTCTTCTAGTAATACCTGGTTGTTGTGAACATTCAAACAAATGAAAAGCATACAAGGAAGAATATTAAAATCACCGGGAATATTCCTTCCCTCAAATAACTACCATGATTTTGGTCATTGTTCTCAAATTTAATTTTATTTGAGAGGCAGAGAGATGGATGGACTGAGAGCTCCATTCACTGGTTTGCTCCCCACATGCCCACAACAGCCAGGGCTGAGTTGGATGAGGCTGAAGCCAGGAGCTAGGAACTCAGGCCGGGTCTCCCTGCCTCCCGTGGTCTGCATGAACGAGAAGCTGGAATGAGGAGCCAGAGCCAGGTGTCACACCCAGGTGCTCCAGTGTGAGATGTGGTGTCTTCGATGTCTTAGCCACCAGGCCAAATGTAAATCACCCTTCCTCAGTAGTGCTCTGTCTCTCCCTACAGAGGAGCCTGAAAAGTTCATGCAAAATTCAGATTATAAAAAATGCATGAACTCCATGGTTTTTATGCATCAAAATAAACTTAAAATTTAACTCCTCCTTTCCTTGAACTTCTGGAATTTCCATCAAGTGTGTGTAGATAGCTAGAGAGAACGGAACACCAGGTAACCCATCTTAGCAGCTGAAGAGTACACTTTAGACTTTTTCCTGTCCTCTAGTAATGATTTCAAATAATGCCTCGCCTCCATTACACACACAGACAAGCCTTTATTGTTCATTTAAAAAGTTAGGATACTGTGTACGATCACTCCTGGTTTTTTGTTTAAATTTTCCCAATGCTCCGAATCCCTCCAGGTCAGCCGGGAGAGATCCAATTCAGTCTGTGAATTGAGAGCATTACAGTAAATGATTCCCTGACTTTAAAAATTATTCATTTGAAAGGAAGAGTAGAGGTGTGGAGAGAGAGCCATGCACTAATTTATTCCCCAAATGACTGCAAGAGCCAGAGCTGGCCAGCCCGAAGACAGGAGCCAGGAACTCCATTCTTGTTGCCCACGTGGTAGCGCGCACGTAGGCACGTGGGCTGTCTGCTGCTGCTGCGTCCCCAGGACATTAGCAGGGATCTGGATTGGAAACAGAGAAGCCTGACTTGAGCTGGCACTCCCAAATAGGACGCTGGCCTGGCAAGTGGCAGCTTAACCTGGCACCACAGTGCCAGCCCCCCCGTCACTTCTCCATGGGCCTTAGCATTCTGTTCCTTGTTTAAAGCCGTCATGAACATTACTGCAGTGAACACAGACGTGTTGTTTTGTGCACAAGTTTTCTGGTAGCTGCCCTTCTCTTCAGTTCACTGCCTACCTGGGTTCTCCAGCTGCTATGCCAGGCATTGACAGCTTTGCTTCACTGTTCACTCTTTTGGGGGCCTTAAGTTATTGATTTTCTTGTCTTTCTTAAATGTTATGTATATCCAGGCTTTTTGTTTTTAAAGATTTATTCATTTGAAAGAGTTAAAATGAGAGAGGAAGGGACAGAGAAATAGAGAGGAGAGAGCTTCCATTTGCTGATTCATTCCCTACATGTCCACAATGACCAGTGTTCAGGTAGGCCGAAGCCAGGAGCCAGGAGCTTCTTCCAGGTCTCCCATGTGGGTGCAGGGGCCCAAGCACTTGGGCTATCCTCTACTGCTGTCTCAGATGCATTAGATGGGGGTTGGATTGGAAGTAGAGCAGCCAGGACAGGAACCGGTGCCCTTATGGGTTGCTGGTGCTACACCACAGTGCCAGCCCCATACAGCCATGTTTTAATTCCCCCCTGATGACTTAGATTCTTTTATTTGGACCATGTATGGCATTATTACCAATGTTTTATCTAACCTCAGAGCTCAGTGTTTGAAATAAGAGCATATTGTATCTGCTTTCTTGCAATTGGCCAAAGCAGCAGTTTCTGGAGCCAGTTTAATGCAGGACCTGTGGCCTCCTGAGTCCCTGGCTGTCTCCTGGGACTCCTGGGACCAGCTGACCTCTCTCCCCTGCCCTGTACTTGCTTACTAACAATCCCACTCACAAGGGGACCTGAAAGAGCTCATGGAAAATGGAATTAAAAGACAACTTTACTTTTTGGTTCCACAATTTTGGAAATCTGTGCTTATGAGGGGCTTCAAAAAACTCATGAAAATGTGTATTATGAAAAAGGAATGCATAGATTTTTAAACCTTTTGACCACAGTAAACTTAATCTTTAATTCTGGTTTTCCACTAACTTGAAAACATATTTATTTATATATTTGTTTGCGAAAAAGAGAAGGGATATGAGAGAGCTCCCGGTCTGCTGGTTTACTCTCCAAAAGCTTGCCATGGCCAGGATGGGGCTGGAGCCAGGAACTCAGACTCCCACGTGAGAGGCAGGAACCCAACCAGTTATGCTCTGACTGCTGCCTCCCGGAGTCTGCGGGGCTGTGAAGAGCTGAGCTCGGTAGCCAGAGCTTGGTGTGGGACGCGGGCACTCGGCTTGGGACCCAAGCATCTCCACTGCCGGACTAAATGCCCCCTTCCACGAACTCTGTGAAGTGCCCTCTAGGACACGGGCACAAGTTTTAGTGAAGGGGAGAGGGGAGTGGAGAACAGTGCTTTTCAAGCTGTCTGCGGTGAAGGGCCAAGGTTTTTGTCTTTGTTTGAACTTCCGAACTGTTAAAAAAGGTTACATCTGTGAAATAGAATAAAAATGAGTGACTGGAAAAATAAAAGTGTAACATATAAACCCTAGTTTGTTACATTATTATGTTATTGGTAGCTGTATTGCAGTCAAGTAATTTAAAATTACTCTATCTTTATACAAGTTTCTAAATGCTTACACTCAATTGCTTTCTTTCTTTTTTTTTTTTTTAAACATTTATTTAAGAAGCAGAGCTACAGAGAGAGGGAGAGTCAGAGAGAGAGTCATGTTCTATCCACTGGTTCACTCCCCAATTGGCCAGAGCTGGGCCAATCTGAAGCCAGGAGCTTCTTCCACGTCTCCCACATTACACTCAATTTCTTTTTTTTTTTTTAAGATTTTTTTATTGTATTAATTTTATTTATTTGAAAGAGTTACAGAGAGAAGTAGAGCAGAATAGAATCCATCTACTGGTTCACTCTCCAAATGGCCACAACAGCTAGAGCTGATCCAAAGATAAGAGCCAAGAGCTTCTTCCAGTCTCCATGAGGGTGCAGGGGCCCAAGCACTTGGGCCATCCATCTTCTACTGCTTTCCCAGGCCATCAGCAGGTAGCTGGATTGGAAGTGGAGCAGCCGAGACTTGAACAGGTGTCCTTATGGGATGCTGGCACTGCAGGCCGGGCTTCAATGCCACACTACAGCTCTGGCCCCTACATTCAATTTCTACTCATCTCGTTATGGCTGGAAACAGCCAATGCTTTGAGTAGCTCTGGAGGAGAGGGCTGGGTGGAAGGTGGGGTATGGCGTGGAAGGTCTGGGGTGCACAGTGGGGTTAGACCTTGAAGGGGGGCAGCTTGAGGTATTCAGAAAGGAGGAATCTGAAGATCACAAAAAGCTACAGAGATCCTAAGGGCAGCCCTTGAGTCTTCCTCCCAGCAGGGTCTCAGTCTGGCCTATCTGTTCACTAGGACATTGCCCCTGCACACACCCCACACGCAGTCCACTTCTTACCACAACACCGCAGGAGGGCCCAGCTCCCATCAACAATGAAGTCCACGTCCACGGAGGCAGTGTTCAGCCAGGACTTCTGAACTTGGTCGTGGAAGAAAGTCGCCTCTTTCTGCTCTTCCGGGCCTGCCCGCCCAGCTGCGGCACGCACCGCCGTTCCCTTTGTAAAGGAGCGCTTGCTAGGAGAGCGCACTGCTACCTGGGCAGCAGTGGGGCCCAGGTGCTGGGTGCTGGGCTTCTCCTTGCTGGACAGCCACGTGCTCCCCGGAGAGCAGTTTGCCTGTTGTCACAGCGCTTTGCAGCGTAAAGCCTCCTGTTTGGCCAGGCCTCCCGAGGGTCATCTCAGCTTCCGAGACATGAGATTGTGTTGTCAGAGTTCGCTGTGGCATCTGTGAGTGTGAGAAGGACGCACAGGGCGGAGGCTCTTACAGCCCTGACAGCTGTGAGTGGTGCGGATTACAGACGCAGGGAGGCACGTGAGGGTAGCCACCTGTGGCGGCTAGTGGGCGAAACTTAGTTACGATGCGTCTGAATTCAATAAATCTTCTTTTAGAAAAGTTCCTCTCCTTGGTAGTCACAGCACTTGTCAAAATGAGTGTGTTCTATTCAGTGTTCTTTTGAGGAAAATGGGATTCTGTTTCTATCAGAAATTTTCTGCTGTCAGGAGTGACAAGCCTTATCTCTGCTAGATTTTAAGGATTTGCAGGTATAGATTTTTGTCTTCTGGATTATTTGCAGCATTTAAATTTAAAGCAAAACAATAAAAAAACAGGGACAGGCTCTACATCCCTACCTTAATTAACTAACATCAGAAAACCCTGACCATATTAAAAACATTGGCTTTTGGGTAACAGGCCACACATACATAGTGTTCATAAAATATATTTTCTAGGAACATTTTGAAGGTCCCTCATGTATGATTTCAAAGATTATTGGCATCAACATGAACTCAGCTTTTAGTTGCATTTTTGGTACAGACATGCAAGAGGGGTTTCCTGGGGGAACTGGCTCACGGTAACATGGAGGCTGAGGAGTCCCATGCCGTGCCACCGAGAGGTAGAGAATCCGGGAAGCGGGTAGCATGGCTCAGCCTGAATTCAAACACCTGAGATCCCGGGTGACTGCCGGGGAGGTCCTAGAGTCCATAGGTCGGGGAGCCTGCTGTTCTCATGCTGATGGGTAGGAGGAGATGGGTGGCCCGGCTCCGGGAAGGAGAACGGAGGGAAAAGCAGCAAATTCTTCTTTCCTTTTTTTGGTTCCACCTGAGTCCTGAGATGCTTGGCTGGTACGTGCACCTGTTGAGTACGTGTGGCTCTGTATCCTCAGTCCACTGCTTCAGATGTCAGTGTCTTCCAGAAACACCTTCACAGGTGTGCCTTGAGATGATGTTAACACCGCTTCCCTGGGTGACCTCCACCTCGTCAAGTCAACACCTAAGCTCATCATCACAAGGGTGACCCTCATGGGGGCTGCTGGTCTTTCTGTGAGTTTGGGGCAGCTGAGGTGGCTAGGGTTTGCAGGGGACATTACTGGAGAGGAAAGGGCTCCTTATGGAGGGAGCTTTTGAACTTTAGCTTCAAGTCTGCAGCTGAATTCTATTCTGCTAATATGTATAAGAATAACTGAGGCCAGCTGGCACCGTGGCTCACTAGGCTAATCCTCCACCTGTGGCCCCGGCACACCAGGTTCTAGTCCTGGTCGGGGCACCAGATTCTGTCCCAGTTGCTCCTCTTCCAGTCCAGCTCTCTGCTGTGGCCCAGGAGTGCCGTGGAGAATGGCCCAAGTCCTTGGCCCTTGCACCCGCATGGGAGACCAGGAGGAGGTACCTGGCTCCTGGCTTCCAATCGGCATAGTGTGCCGGCCGTAGCGGCCACTTGGAGGGTGAACCAATGGAAAGAAGACCTTTCTCTCTGTCTCTCTTTATCTGTCTCTCTCTTTCTCTCTAACTGTCTAACTCTGCCTGTCAAAAAAAAAAAATAATAACTGAGGCCAGAGAAAGAAGGGGTGAGCAGACAAATCCCTACAGGTTACACATGGCCAGGAACAGCTCATGGTCTTGCCAGCCAGTGGGGGAGACCTCACTGTGTACTGGCTGATGGGTGTAGTCCTTGGAAGGTGATTACCTCAGCAGCAGGGTAAAATTAGCCCTAGACTCAAGGCCATTGTCATCCTACCAAAATACTTACAAGCAAGCCTAAAGGATTGAACTGTGGCTAAGTAGTTTAACTGTGTTCCAGCATAAAGCTCAAGAATACTTAAAGAGATGCAAGACAATGAGCAGAAATTAGCAAACTTGCAAAGCAGCAGGAAAATATGATCTGTAGTGAGGAGGAGAAAAGCTGTTCAACTGATGGAATTGCCATTTATACAACCCTCCACCAAACAACAGCAGAACATGCATTCTGGTTAAGTGTTCATGGGATATTTACCTGGATATACCATATTCTGAGCCATAAAACAAGGCTCAATGAATTTAAAAAGATTTAAGTCATACACAGTACTTTCTTTGACAAGGTGAATTAAATTAGAAATCCATAGTAGAAAGATCGTGGAAATTTCCAAATATTTGGAAATGAAATAACATACTACTGATAATTCATAGATCACAGAAACAATTCAGAACTACAGTTAAAAAGTAATTAACTGAAAATCAAAACAAAACATAGCAAAATGTGTGGGATGCAGCAAAAGCAGTAGTTTGAAGGAAATGTGCACCACCCAAGGCCCATATTAGAAAAGGAGCAGAGTCTCAGTGCCCTCACCTTCCGAGCATAATGAATTAGGAAAAGAAGAGAAAGTGAAATCCTTGACAGGCAGAAAAAAAATAATAATGATTGGAGTAGAAAAAAATGAAAATAGATGAAACCAATGAAGCCAACAGCAGATTCTCTGAGCAAATGTGATCAGGGCAAAGGAAGGCAGGAGCGAGAAAGGTGGTTATCTTCTACAGCTAGTAAAGTCATCAATGATGTTATGGGGGTTGTGGTGCCAGCATCCCACGTGGGGGCTGGGTCAAGTCCAGCTGCTCCACTTCCAATCCAGCTCCCTGCTAACGGCCTGGGAAAGCAGTGGAAGATGGCCTGAGTGCTTGGGCCCCTGCCACCCACGTGGGAGATCCAGATAAGAGTTCCAGGCTCCTGGCTTTGGGCTTGGCCCAGCCCTGGCTGTTGCAACCATCTAGGAAGTGAATCATCTCTTCCTCTCTCTAACTCTGATTTTCAAATTAAGTAAATTTTTTTTAAAAAGAAGAATATTATGAACAACTGCATGGCCATATATTTGAGTACTTAGATGAAACAGACAAATTCCTGGGAAGATATGAATTACTGAAATGGAATCAAGAAATTTTTTAAAACCTTGAATATCCATACCTATTAAAGGAATTTAATTTGTAGCTGAAAACCTTCCCACAAAGAAAACCTTGTGCACAGGTAGCTTTTCTGGGAGAATTCTATTTAAAGAATGAATAATGCCAAGTTTACTCTTGCAGAAAAATGGAAGAACAGGGAACTCTTTCTAGCTGATCCTGAGGCCAGCATAGTGAAGGAAGCAAGCAGACCAATTTTCCTCATGCACACGTGTGCAAAAATTACCTTAAAATGTTTACAAATACAAGCTGGTAATATTTTAAAAAGTTGGTGTATCGCGAATGAGATATGTTTTCTTGAGAATACAGGGTTTCTTTCACATTGAAAATCAACAAAGTTCACCATCAGTAGAATAATAATAAAAACTACATGTGATTATTTCAACAGATACAGAGAAACCAATTGTTTAAAAGATTGGTTTATTTATCTGAAAGGCAGAGTTACAGAGGCAGAGGGAGAGATCGATTGATCTTCCATCCACTTGTTCACTCCCCAAATGGCCATAACTGTTGGAGCTGCGCCGATCCAGAGACAGGAGCCAGGAGCCTCCTCTGGGTCTCCCATGTGGGCACAAGGACTTGAGCCATCTTCTACTGCTGTCCTAGGCCATAGCAGAGAGCTGGATGGGAAGTGGAGCAGCTGGAACTTGAACCGGTGCCCATATGGGACGCCAGCACTGCAGGTGGCGGCTTTACCCACTGTGCCACAGCACCGGGCCCCCAGAGAAACCATTTAACAAAATCCAGTATTTTTAGTGTAGAAAAGGGGGTGTACATTCGAAGGGTTGAGGCCTGACTCCTGCTGGGCCTGAGTGGAAGCAGCACAGCCTCTGTGGGGAGAGGAGAGACAGGATAACACCGTTCCACTTCTCTCCCAGCAGTCCTCTTCCCTCATGCCTGCATTTGCTGTGTTATGCTCTGCCTTTGACGTGGCTCTTGAAACTTACAGACAATGGAAAATGTCGCATTTGAGAACCTGGTACCATGGTGAAGGGCTTTATAAATTCAAGGTGTTACGCCAGTGTTGTAATTACCCTGAGCACATGCCCAGATTAAGAGTCGAGGGATCTTCTGGTCACCCAGGACCCTGAGACCAGAGTGAGATTTCCTTGCACAGAAGTAGACAGGGTACTGAATCCAGAACAGAGAGTGGCATCAACAGGCATAGGATTACCCTTTGTCTAAAATATTTATATTAGGAACTGCTTATCTAAACAAGGATGAAGGCTTTCATTTTTTTAAAAAAGATTCATTTTTATTTGAAAGATGACCAGGAAAGGCAGAAAAAGAGGGCAGCCAGGAGCCTGGAACTCCATCTGAGTCTTCCATGCGGGTGCAGGGACCCAAGCGCTTGGGCCATCTTCCACTGCTTTGCCAGGAGCATCCACAGGGAGCTGGATCGGAAGTAGAACAGCCAGGACTCAAACCAGCGCCCTGATGTGGGATGCTGGTGACACAGCAAGGCTTAACCGGCAGCACCACGATGTCAGTCCCAACACTTTTCATTCCATGAGAGGACTACACCCCAGCCAGCATTGTGGTGCAGCGGGTTAAGTCACCTCCTGCAGCATCGGCGTTCCACGTGAGCACTGCAGCTCCACTTCCCACAGCTCCCTGCGAGTGCACCTGTGAAAGCAGCAGAAGACGGCCCCAGCACTTGGCCCCTGTACCCACCAGGGGGACCCAGATGGAGTTCTGGGCTCCTGGCTTCAGTCTGGCTCAGCCCTAGCCATTGTAGCCACTGGAGAATGAACTAGTGGCTGGAAGATTTCTCTCTCTGTTTCTTCCTCTCTAACTCTGCCTTTCAAATAAATAAATCTTAAAAAGAAAGCAAACCAGGCAATCCAATTTAGATTAGACAAGCAGACAAACTTGGCATATCCCTCACAAAAGCGGGTCAGTCTTCTGGGGTTTTTATTAGACATCTCAGACTTTCTGATTGGCTTGCTCCAGTCCAGTGAAGTTTATATCATCACCTTTTGAGCACCTAGGACAGGCACATCTGTGATTTGTGCGCCTTGGGATGCCACCAGATGGGCCGGGGAGGGAGCTGAGCAGCTGTTCCCTGGGGGACAAAGGGGAGAGGAGAGAGTGGCCTTGATTTTGTTTTCCTTTTTTTTTTTTTTAAGATTTATTTATTTATTTGAAAGGCAAAATTACAGAGAGAGAAAGGTTTTGCATCCACTGGTCCACTCTCCAAATGGCTGCAATGGCCATAGCTGAGCCGATCTGAAGCCAGGAGCTTCTCCCAGGTCTCCCACATGGGTGCAGGGGCCCAAGGACTTGGGCCATCTTCTGCTTTCCCGGGCCATAGCAGAGAGCTGAAGCGGAAGTGCAGTAGCTGGGACTAGAACTTGCGCCCGTATGGGATGCCAGCACTGCAGGCGGCGGCTTTACCTGCTATGGCACAGCACCGCCCCCTTGTCTTCCTTTCTTTGGTATGTGTGGGCCAAGATTATGCCAAGATCTTGTCTTTTTCTTTAGATTTCTTTAGTTTCATGAAAAGTAATTCAATTTTGTTTTATTTTACTGTGAGTTTTTTTAAGATTTATTTTATTCATTTGAAAGAGTTACACAGAGGAGAGGCGGAGAGAGAGAGAAGGAGGGAGAGAGGAGGAGAGGGAGAGGGAGTCTTTCATCCGATGGTTCACTCCCCAATTGGCTGCAAAGGCCGGAGCTGTGCCGATCAAAATCCAGGAGCCAGGAGCTTTTTCTGGGTCTTCCATGCAGGTGCAGAGGCCCAAGGACTTGGGCCATCTTCCACAGCTCTCCCAGGCCATAGCAGAGAGCTGGGTCGGAAGTGCAGCAGCCGGGACTCAAACCGGTGCCCATATGGGATGCCGGTGCTTCAGGCCAGGGTGTTAACCCACTGTTTTACAGCGCTGGCCCCATACAACGAGTCTTAAGTAATATTTTTACTTCTTGATGGATCAAGGAAGTTTTAATTATTTGTGTCCGATTGGGCAGGGCTTTTTTCTTGTCTCTTGCCCCTGCTCAGGGCCAGCCATTTAACAACTGTTCTGTAGGATGTGGTAGGTGAGGGACAGGTGTATACATGCTGATTGAAGAGAGAGGTGGTGGAGTATTTTTAAATTTAATTAATTCATTAATTTGAAAGTCAGTGACAAGAGGCAGAGAGAGAGAGAGAGAGAGAGAGAAGTCTTCTACCTGCTGGTTCACTCCCCAGATGGCTGTAAGGGCCAAGGCTGGGCCAGTCTGAAGCCAGGCGCTCCTCCAGGTCTCCCACATGGGTGGCAGGGACCCAAGTAGCTGGAGCATCTGCTGCTGCTCTTGCCAGGCCGTTAGCTGGCAGCTGGGGTCGGATTTAGAGAACGCTTCAGATAATTTCCCTGCATTTTCCATTCGTGACTCCCTGTGTGTAGAGTGCTGTACATTAACATGCAGATTTACCCTTTGAGTTATGATTACCTGAAAACGCAAAAATTTGAATGTATGCAAATTCAGGCTAATCCTTCCAGTGTGTAAGGATTTGCTGCATACCAGGCGTTGTGGTCAGTGATGGGAATAAAATAAACAGGCAGAGCCTGTGTCCTCAGAGCACTTTCTGTCCAGCGCTGCTGCCAGCGAGAGGCGGCTGAGTGGTGGCTGAGGACAGTGGGGCAGTGTCCTTACGCTGTGGTGGTGGGGAGGTCGGGAAGCTTCTAGAAGGATCGTGGTGAGGCTGGGATCGAAGGGAGGAACGGTGTATCAGTACACAGGACCAGGACGGGGAGGGAGCAGCGCCCTGTCCAGGAAGCTGAAGGGTAGTTCAGCACGAGGTTGCGTCGGCTGGAAGACGCAGGATCAGATCCTGGAGCCGGAGCTGGCAGGATGGGCTTGCGGTGCCCAAGCAGCTGTGACCTGTCCAGCTGAGGCTGGAGGAGCCGGGGCTGCATCACAGGGCTGGAGATGGGTGTAGAGCCTGACCCCACCCTGGGGTCTCCCTGCCCCAGCACCGTGCCGAGGACCCAGGCAGAGGCGGCGGGGCTGCGTGGGGGCACGTGGGGCACATGAGGGCTGGGCAGGGGCCTGAGCTTACATGTGTTACTCCCCCTCCCCCCCGGAGCTAAGGAGCCTCCCACCCTGATGATCCCCGTGCGCACATTTGCTGCAGCTGAGAAACCCCGTGTGCTGGTTGCAGGTGCCTGGATACAGTCACTGCTGTGCTGAGGGCACCGTTGGCCTGGTGGGCTCTTGGAGAGTCAGTCTGCCGTGTGTGCAGCCAGGCTTCCCCTCTGCTTCCTTTCTGCCGGGGCTGGCTCTGGGAGGAGCCCCCGGGAGAGGAGAGCTGTGCTCCGGAGGGCTCGCCCCGTGTGGCTGGAGAGCAGTGCCCGTCAGCACGGCCTCCTGGAGAACGGAGGTGGCTTAGCGGCCGAGCCCAGGACTCGCTTTGCTCAGCGGTGACTTGGGGGCTGTGATTCTTTGTGCAGGTATGTGCCCTCTGGCTGCGGCCGCCCAGGAGACCGAGAGCAGCCGGAAGCTGACTCACCTGCTGAACGCCGTGACCGACGCTTTGGTCTGGGTGATCGCCAAGAGCGGCATCTCGGCCCAGCAGCAGTCGGTCCGCCTGGCCAACCTTCTGATGCTCCTCTCCCACGTCAGGCATGCCAGGTACGGGCCCAGGGCCGACCCCGGGGACGAGGGGTGGGGCCTGCTTGGGGGGGTGGGTCATAGCGTGGGTCGTAGCGTTTGCTTCCTTTTCGGGGCAGTGAAACCCTTAAAAGGGGTGGGGGTGGGTCATCCGTTCACATGCCTGTCACCAGGGAGCAGCACAGAGTGGGTGTTGGATCCGCGTCCCATGCAGCCTTGCGGGCTCATGTGTGTTTAGGTGCTGGGGCTCAGAGCGTGTTTCTGGAAACTCACAGCGGGCATTTCTTCTCCTAAAATGAACCACAGCCCCGTGGCCTGCCCACACCAGCCACGGCTGAGACACTGAGCTCGTTTCCACAACGTGGCCAAGTCTGGTTTTCCCATGGTGCCTTGGGCCTGCCCTGGGTTCTTCCTTTCTTCTTGTGGCATCGGGACTTTAGGGCTGAGCAGAGAGGACTGGCACATCCCAGGGCAGGAAACGTGAACGTGGACACGGCAGGGACACTGGTGCTCGGTGCCCTTGGCTGGAGGAGGGTCAGCGGGGGGATTCTCACAGAGGGAGGAAGTGTGGAGGGCTCTCCCCGCAACCATCTGCAGCACAGAGCTGGCCAGTTGTTAGCGTTTGCAGCTCCCGTGGAGGGTGCCTCACAATGTAGGGAGGAAGTGTGAATTACGAAAAAAAAATAGGCATGCATTTCAAACTTTTTAAAAAAATATTTATTTTAGTTATTTGAAAGACAGAGTTACAGAGAGAAGTAGAGACACAGAGAGAGGTCTTCCATCTGCTGGTTCATTCCCCAGATGGCCGCAATGGCCGGAACTGCGCCAATCTGAAGCTAGGAGCTTCTTCCAGGTCTCCCATGTGGGTGTAGGAGCCCAAGGACTTGGGCCATCTTCCACTGCTTTCCCAGGCCACAGCAGAGAGCTGGATCGGAAGTGGAGCAGCCGGGACTAGAACCAGCATCCATACAGGATACCGGCACTTCAGGCTGGGGCTTTAATCTGCTGTGCCACAGCGCTGGCCCCTCAAACCTCTTCATACCAAAGTAAACTTACTTTTCATTCCATTTTTTCCACGGACTCTTTGACCTGCCCTCGCGTTTGAGTTCACCTGCTTGCTAAAACTCACTCATGCAGCAGTTCGGGGCAGGCTGGCACGCGGATCCCCAGCGGAGGCTGCGCGGGCAGGGGCTCTGCCCTTTTGTTTGGGTGCTTACGCCGTGAAATGTCCTCTACACGATCTGTTTCGTGCTGTGTTTTTATATTTTGTGGATGGCTTTTGTTGTCTAAAATGTGCCCCAGCCCCACGTTGAAGTACCGTGTGTTTCCTGGTGCACGGACGCTGTGACGTGCCTCCCAGAGAAACACACCGTAGAGTGAGTTACGGTGCCCTTAGCAGTGCGTTCACTGTTCCTTTATCCGCATTATATGCCACGCAAGGTGTCTTTAAACAGGAACGCACGGAACAGAAGGTTACGTGTCGCCTGGCTGAGGAAAATGTGACTGGAAACCCCGTAGGAGCAGGGGTTCAGTACTCACTAATGCAGTGTTCAGTAATGAGACGCCGTCATCCTGTGTTCCAGGAGCTGTATCCGGCCATGGTGGGTGGGCGGTGGGACACAGAGGTGGACAGGGCATTGTCCTCGCCCTCGAGTGGTGGACACAGGAGCCTGGAACAGTGGGCTGGGGAAGTGGGAGGGGCCGGGCTGGGGTGACCTGGCCCTGTGCCGCAGAGCTGGGGACATCGGCCCTCCCACGGCTGTTGCTCGGGGACTGACGCTCGGTGCCCTTGTGTCCCCGCAGTAACAAGGGAATGGAACACCTGCTCAGCATGAAGTGCAGAAACGTGGTCCCGGTGTATGACCTGCTGCTGGAGATGCTCAACGCCCACACGCTGCGCGGGTACAGGCCCCCAGCCACGGCGCCCGGGCCCGGCCCGGCCGAGGACAGGAAGGACGCAGAGGGGCCCCAGAACCCGCAGTGACACCCGGCCTGGCCGAGCAGGCCCACAGAGGAGATGGGAGTGCGAACCCGCAGGCCGTGAGTCTGGGCTGCTTCCTTCCTGCCGTGCGGCCCCTCGCGTGGTCACGCCGTGAGCGGACCTCTGCTGTCCTCGCCAGGGGCCAGGGCAGAGGCAGGTTCTGTCTCGCATGGCCTCTGAGGGTCTCTGTACTGTCCCCTCCTTCCCATCTCCCTTCCCGTCCTTTGGAAAACAGCTGGAGCGAATGGGGATTCTGACCTGGAAGGGTACACGTTGGACGGGGGGAGGATGTGACGCAGTTACAGGAAGTGGACCCATCCTCACTGTGCGACCTACGCTGCCCTTAGGCTCAGCCGCTGTGTCTTCTTCTCGGCCATTTGGTCGTAGCACCAAGACCACAACGACACGCCCACCCTCACAGGCCTGGGGCACTGATGCCATGTTATCACCACTGCCCACCAAAGGCCAGAGGGACTGTGGCCAGGCGGGGCTGTGTGCTCCTTCCCCAAGGCCCCGCTGTGGTCTGCACGCAGGTGTGCCCCTCTGGATTTGCATTCGTGTCTGCTAAGTGTCTGGGCTGGGTGACTGCGCGTGGTCACTTTCGTGGCGGAGTAAGGGAGGTGCGAGTCTCTTGTGTCTCAGGCTTGCTCTTCCGTTAAAACTGGTGTGTGCTGGAGAAACCTTGGTGTTCAGGAGTGGGGCTCTCTCCTGCAGCTGCAGTGTTCTTGGGGTGTTACACACGCAGGATCCAGTGTGCATGACCTCATCAGTAGCAGCCACACCACCACATGAAGGTACCCAGAGCAGACGGGGACAGCCTGTGGACGCACGGCGCAGCGTGCGGTCCATGGGAGGCTGGGTAGCTACGTCCACGGCGGGACCTTTGGTGCCAGGCTGTGGGGAGCTGACGGGCAACACTGCCTGAGCATGACCTGGTTGGTCAATTCTCCATAAGAAAGAGAAACGTGGAGATAATTATTTATCACAAGAAAGAATGCTTTATACCTTAGGGATCTTTTAAAATATTTTCTTATCAGAAGATTTATATGGGGGACTGGAAGAAATAGAAACTTAGTAAAAACATCGGAACAGAAATAGGATGGTTGAAGGGACAATTTCCACATGGCAAATTTTCAGACACATTTTTGAGAACATGGGGAATGCATAAAACAAGTAAGTGCTGTACTTTGGAAGTGAACAATTAAATAGTCATATTTTACTTTTATGGTAACGTTTTTAAGAATTAAGTCCATACTTTTTGAAGATAGGTTTACATTGGCTCGCCCAGCTGTATGTACTAAGTCATTGGGAAGATGAAATTTAATGTCACAAAGGCTGGTTTCCGATTGTGAAGCTTGGAATAATTCTTCATTTTTCTATTGGCGTGTGACTGACAGTTGAGCTGGCTGTTTCAGACGCTCGGACACACACCTAGTTCTAGACCACGCCGACACCCGTATCCTCAGGAGCTTGTCATGAGTCTCTGTGGCTCAGCATTACAGTGTTAGCAAGACTCAGTACACAAAACACACACTGGGCTGCGTGGGACCCAGGGAGCCACTGTTGTCCAGGGGGCGGGTTTCCTCGGGCCAGGCTAGAATTCTAGAACAGGGGCGGGAAGCTGGAGAGTAGGAAGTGGTGGTGGATTTGCCAGGGAAATTCCATGCATTGGAGCTTTCAGAGAGACTAACAGATAAGAAAAGCCGAATGAGGTGTGAGCGTTGCCTAATTAATATATAGGGGATGAATTTTTTTTAGGTTGACTTCTCACACCCAAGGAAGACCCCGGATTGAACTCCAGTTCAAGGGCAGCCAGTGGCCGTTAGTTACATTCTTGTATGTCTGTTTCTGGAGGCTGCTGTTTTACTCACTACCTAACACTTTCGACCGTGTCGTCTTGGCTCAGGTTTCTCAGTGGACTGGGGACACAGGGTCCATCCACCCTGAGAGCTCCCTCAGTTCAGGGTG
>CM027391.1:2309269-2353169 GCA_015711505.1 Sylvilagus bachmani
TCACTGTCCACTCTGCCTGTCAAAAAAAAAAAAAAAAATTCTGTTTATTTATTTATTTGAGAGAAAGAGAGGGTGAGAGTTCCCATCCACGAATTCACTCCCCAGAGCCCAGGACAGCCCCTGGTCAGGGTGGGACAGAATTGGGAGCCAGGAATTCAGTTGCGGGTCTCGCACATGGGTGGCAGGGACCACAGTACTCCAGCCCTCGCTATGGCTGCCCAGGCCTGTGTGTGCAGGAAGCTGGCACGGGAGGGGAGCCAGGGCTCTGAGGTGGGCGCAGGCATCTTAGTGCCCCACAGCTGTGTTTTACTTGGGGTCAGGAGCAAGCGGATGGCTGAAACGCGGTCTGTGCCCGCATGGTGGCTTTGGTGTGGGCTGGCCTGGAGCCCTTCCTCCCGCACTCAGAGGAACCCGGTGTCTCCTCCCTTCTCTCGACGCCCCCTTTAAGGGTGACGTGCGTTTTGTGTGTCACGTTGTCATTTTTGAGTGTGAGGAAAATCCTAAATGTTCATTTTAAAGGTTAGCCTTTCACGTTTCACACGTCGTCTTTGGAGGTGCTGCGTGTGGAGGGGTGGCACCCGCCCTCCCAGAGAGAAGAGAAAACACACTTAACCTGCGGCATTCATCCATCATACGCATCCCGACATGTGTGGCGGCTGTGGCGTGCAGGCACAGGAACAGCTTCTAAACCTCTAACGGAGAAGTCCAGTTCCATCCTCTACGCAGGTGTGCATTAAAGCCCAGCGCAGCACGGACACCTGCTCAGTCATCAACTGCAGTGGCCAAGGTGGGCTTGGAATCCGAGACTTCTGCTGGCCTGGCCAGGCTCGCTTCTGTTTGACCTGCCACTTGACCGGTCTCACAGGGGGAGGGTTAGGACTGCCAGCTTCCCAACTTAAATGGGGTCTGCACGGACCTTTCTAGAACAGCATCGATGACAGGCAGAAGAAATAAGAGAATTGTATTCTTCCTGTCCTCCCACCCAGGCTGGCAACCCAGGGGCACGCCCCTCTCCACCTGCCCGTTACTGCTGACCCACCTGCATTGGCTGGGGTGCATTCCTTGTGCACTTACCCCTGTAAAACTCTTGTTATCTTTTTGCTACTGCTGCTGCTTGGTGGAGTTTGGTATACCGTTGTATGAGGACACACACTCTTCGTTCTTACAGCTCTCAAATCCGCTGGGATTTTGGCTCGAGTGGCAGCTCTAAGGGGTGCATTGTCTGGTGATACAGTGGTCATCTTCTCACCTTTTAACTGACATCAAGGAGCTGCCTTTTTTTTTTTTTTTTTTTTTAAATTCCAGGAATGTTACTCCTGGGGCCAGCCACTGTTACTTGCGAGCCAAGGCTTAGTGATGCCAGCCCAGAGCAGGTCCTGTTTACTGGCTAATCAATGTTGTTTTGCGCTGTGTTTTCTGGATTGGGTGTCTGAGTGCCATGGATACTGGTCCCATCTATTGCTCTACGCTTCTGTGTGCCTCTGAGCCCGGCGGTTGCCCGTCCCTTGTCATCTGTGCAGACAACTGCTTTGACCGTGGGCCCAACACGCGGAGCGCCATTCACAAGCTTCGCCTTTTGGGAAGTGAACGTCTGCTGTGGTGTGAGAGCAAACGTAGACCTGTTTCCCTGTGTCCTTTCCATGCCTACAGAACTGCTGCAGAGTTTAATGTGACTATAAATAAAGTGGTTTTCATAACTGGTTTAAAAAATGTGTGTGGGGGGTGTGTGTGAGAACTAGAGTGATCAGACAAGGCACTGGGCATTGGCATTCATTTGGCTCTGGATTCGCTTCTGTGTGGGGTTTGCCGAGCCCTTTGAGGATTTGATAACCTCAGGACAGCCTCAGAGAAGGCTGTTCCATAGGAAGGTGAGGCTGGGGTGCGCCAGGAGGCCCTGAAGTGCAGCCCGCACCCGGCCTTGCTCCGGGGCCCGCCCTCAGGGCCAGAGAGGCCTCAGGTCACCGTCTTCCTGAGGAAGGGAAGAGGCCAGGGGTTTCAGGAAGTCATGGGAAAGTGAAATGACACAATGCGGTGGTGTAAACAACTTCCTGAAAACCTACACGTAGCTTTTTTCATAATACACAGTTTCCACAGACTTCATGAAAAAAGCTATGTATGGATTTCACAAACATTTTTGAGCCAGAATTTTTAATTCCACCCTCTGTTTTTTGAAGTCTGGACACAGAGTGGGAGATCTCGGAGACTGTCTTTTGCCTCCAGGCTACAATGCAGCAGACCACTGAAAGGAGAAGTTTAACACTTTCACTTCTGGGATCATTGTCTTCAGTGGAAAAAGTGATTAAAATGCTTGGAGGGTACGTGGTATGTCAGTGCAACCATTGAAACACTGAAGGTAGAGTGAAGACATATTCTTTTCACACGGTCCCTAGACACTAGGGCATGTTAACTGCACAGATCTTACGAGTGTCGGGCCCAGGAGGAGCCCAGCCCTGTGTTCAGTCTCAGATCCATATAGGGTGAGCTTCGTTGGTGCTGGGTCTATGCTTGACAGGATGAAACTGTAGTCAGTGGGGGTTCTGAGAGCTGGGACCGCTCTCAAGGAAGGAGACACACTGACGTTTTCTGTTTAGGTGGAAAGTAGGTGGTTTTGCCCGTCACATACTTGAGTACCTGTTACAGGTCTGGTAGCCTCAATCCAAAAATCTGGACTATTCCAGAATCTGAAAGCTTGTAGAGCACCTGTAGGATGCCATGAGTGGAAAATTCCACATGACAAAATACTTGTTCCAGGCACAAAACTATTAAAAATAATTATATAAAATTGCCCTCAAGCTATGTAGATAATGCATGCAAGGAAGAAAAAAAGTTCTGCTTGGTACAAAAAGTTTTGAAATTGGAGCTGGCATTATGGCATAGGGGGCTAAGCCACCACTTGCAATGCCAGCATCCCATGTGGGTGCTGGTTCATGTCCCAGCTGCTCTACTTCCACCTAGCTCCCTACTAATGCACCTGGAAAAGTAGTGGACGATGACCCAGGTGCTTGAGCCCTGCACCCGCCCGCAAGACCCAGAAGAAGCTCCGTGTTTCATAAACAAATTCTAATATACAAAAATATTTTGAAATCCTTGCAGTTTTTCACAATCTAGGTTTTCCATGAACTTTTGATTTTTAAAAGATTTTGAGAGTTAGAGTTACAATGAGAGGGAGAGACAGAGAGAGGAGGTCTTCCATCCACTGGTTCACTCCCCAATTGGCCACAACGGCTGGAACTGGGCTGATCCGAAGTCAGGAGCCAGGAACTTCTTCCAGGTCTCCCACGCGGGTGCAGGGGCCTAAGGACTTGGACCATCTGCCACTGCTTTCCCAGGCTATAGCTGAGAGCTGGATCAGAAGAGCAGCAGCCAGGACTCGAACCGGTGCCATATGGGATGCTGGCACCGGTGCTGGCCCCTCCATGAGCTTTTTGAAGACCCCACTATGCATGGATTTCAGAATTTTCTTTTTTCCTATTTATATATTTGAGTTAGATTTTCCATCTGCTGGTTCACTTCCCACATGGCCACAACAGCCAAGGCTGGGCCAGGCCAAAGAACTTCATCCACAGCTCCTATCTGGGTGGCAGGGGCCCAGGTAGGCTTTGGCCTGGGCCAGTGCTGGCTGTTGCAGCCATCTGGGGAATGAACCAGCAGATGGAGGACCTCCCTAACTCTGACTTTGAAAATAAATAGTTTTGGAGGCTGGCACTGTGGCATAGTGGGTAAAGCTGCCTCCTGCGATGCCGCCATCCCATATGGACGCAGGTTCCGATCCTGGCTGTTCCGCTTCTGATCCAGCTCCCTGCTAATGGCCTTGAAAAGTCACTGGAAGATGGCCCCAGGGCTCGGCCCTCTGTCACCCACATGGGTGATGTGGATGAAGCTCTCAGCTCCTGGCTTCGGCCTGGCCCAGCCTTGGCTGTTGCAGCCATGTGGCAAGTGAACCAGCAGAGGGAAGATCTCTAATTTTTTTCAGATATATAATATTAAAAATTTTGAAATCCACGTATAGTGAGGTCTTCAAAAAGTTCATGGAAAATCTAATTATGAAAAACTGCATGGATTTCAAGATGTTTTCATATATCAGAATTTATGTGTATGAAACAGGTGGGGCCGGTGCTGTGGCTCGGCGACCTGAAGTGCTGGCATCCAATATAGGAGCCAGTTCTAGTCCTGGCTGCTCCTCTTCTGATCCAGTTCTCTGCTATGGCCTGGGAAAGCAGTAGAAGATGGCCCAAGGCCTTGGGCCCCTGCACCCGCATGGGAGACCCAGAGGAAGCTCCTGGCTTCGGATTGGCATGGTTCTGGCTGTTGCAGCCAACTGGGGAGTGAACCAGTGGATGGAAGACCTGTCTCTCTCTCTGCCTCTCCTTTCTCTGTGTAACTGACTTTCAAATAAATAAATAAATCTTTAAAAAAAAAAAAGGAGAATTTCATGTTTAGACATGGATCCCATTCCCAAGATAGTTCATAATGTCTGTGCAAATGTTCCAAACTCTGAAACTCTCTGATCTCAGGCATTTCACATGAGGATCTGGAGAGAGCTGGGATGGAAACTGTTGGGGCAGCCGAGGGTCACCCCTGGTGCAGTTGACACACGACTCAGGCTCTACTTCCAGGCCAGTAAGTAGAAATAAACTTCAGTTGAGAGTAAATGCTCTTTCTCATCTGAATGTTTGAAAAATAACTTTTGTTCTTTGGAGACTAAACATGCCATCGAACTGCTCTGTAATACAATCCAGTACGGGAGAAGTCTGGCTAATTTTTTTTTTTTTAATGAGAAACATCTGATTCTTACATACCACAAATAGCTTCAAGTTTCAGCACCAACCCCCCATTGGCCAAACAGTGATACCAGACCTGAAGCATCTCTTTAAATGTGAAAAGTCTTAGAAAATTAGCTTACAAAAAACATCCCTACCAAGGCTGTCGTTTGGCATTTACTGTACACTAGTCAAAAAGCCCAAGCTAAAATCTGACTTTAAAAAAATCAAAGTTTACATTATTCATACAGATTCAGCATTGTTAAAAAATATGCACAAATAACCACATCCATGCAATATAATTTCTTTAAAAATTTAAAGCAATATAAAAGAGATCTAGGGACTGAACAGAATGTGTCGGTTTGTAACCTGTAGTTCGAAACGGATAGTCACTGGAGAACAACTGATTCTAAACGTTTGAAATAGGATTGTGTTTGATCCATCAGCTCAGGTGCACAGGAATTTCTGGACTGTTTTGAAGCTGGCTTGTTGCTAGGAGACAGATGCGTGCACATCACTGCTGACCGACCACAGCAGCTACGATAATGCTGTTTTACAGAGAAGTCCGAATTCTCAAAGTGCTAGGCTCCTCAGGAAACTGCCCATTCCGGAGTCCCTAAACCAAACAGTGTTGCCAGAGTGCCTGGGGCCCCTGGCTGCACAGGCGCCCCCTGGAGGAGAGGAGGAAGTCCATCTGCGGCCTGGCCGCCCACTCTGCACAAGTCCAGAGGAGGCTTCCGCAGCGGGCCCTGGACCTTGCCAGTGCCCACAGTCGCTCACAGACTGGTCTGGGGCCGTGAGCTGGTCCCCTGAGGTCAACAGGCTGGTGTGGGGCGCTGCAGGGGCCCCAGCCTCCTAGGTGGGGGGCGGCCCTTTGGTGTACCGCAGCATCGGGTAGAAGGAGCGGGCGAAGTTGTTGGCCTGGGTGCAGCTGTAGTCCTCTTCGGAGGAGGGCAGCAGGCAGGCCAGGAGCAGCAGCAGCAGCAGCAGCAACTGGAGGGGCAGCGCTGCCCGCAGCACGCGGGCCAGGAAGGAGCGCTGTGGCCGCGAGCTGCCGGGGTCGGGCACCCTGAGGGAGAGAGAGGAGGCCCCTGAGCCCTTGCTGAGTCAAGGAGGAAACCCAGGGCCCGCGGTGGAGACGGGGCCAAGAGCTAGGGGTCCAGTTTTGGAAGAGAAGCCCAGCCTGGTCCACAGGAAAGAACAAAACCAGATTTCGACCCCAGGACCGTGGCACTGGCGGGACTGGTGTGTAGGGGCGGGCACAGCAGGGGGCACTCGGGCTGAGCCGTGAGGACGGTACCTGCTGTCTGCCTCCTTCCTGCCGCGGGTGGTCTTCTCCGCTCCCAGCTGCGGGATAAAAGGGGCCAGTTAGTATTTGGAGACGGTTTCGTCCCATCCGTGACAAACCGTCCTTCCTCGGATAGACAAAGCTGCTTCAGACAGTTCACGGGAAACAGAACTGACAAAATAAGTTTTAATGGGGCTGGCGCTGTGGCACAGCAGGTTAATGCCCTGGCCTGAAGTGCTGGCTTCCCATGTGGGTGCCAGTTCGAGACCCGGCTGCTCCACTTGCCATCCAGCTCTGTGCTATGGCCTAGAAAGCAGTGGAGGATGGCCCAAGTCCTTATGCCCCTGCACCCATGTGGGAGGCCTGGAAGAAGCACCTGGCTCCTAGCTTCCGATCAGCGCAGTACCGGCCATTGAGGCCAGTTGGGGAGTGAACCAGCAAATGGAAGACCTCTCTCTCTGCCTCGTCTCTCTCTCTCTGTAACTCCTTCAAGTAAAAAAGAAAAGAAAAAGAAAGTTTTGGCCTCAAAAAATGGAAGTATACACCTAGTATTTTTCCTGCTTTTCATTTCCTATCCATTTTTTTCAAGCTCCGTAGATGTCTTCTTCCTGCCAAACTTCCGAGATTAAACCCGACAAGGTAGGACATCCTCGGTCTGTGTCCAAAGGAGAAATCTGAACCTCTGTGCCAGTGCTACGAGGGCTGTCCTCTTCCTTACCGTGATCGCAAAGGAGAGCCACGGCCCAGGACGCGGCCCTCGGCTCAGCTCTAAGGTTTTGAATCCCTGGAGTTAGCTTCTCTGTGGATCAAGTTAGAGCAGATCTCTGCCGCTGTGGGGCATCTGCCTAACGTGGGCTATCCCAGGAGCTTCCACAGAGACCACTGAGGCTGTCCCGGCAGGAAGGGGCTCTTACCCTCGCCCGGGGAGCTGGCGCGGACGCTGCCGGAGGCTGCTGGCCCGAGTCCACCTCGTCCACAGCAGGCAGGGCTGGGTCCTGCGTCTGAAACACACACCCGGGTGGTTCAGGTCAGGGGAGCAGAATAGGATCCTTGGAAAATGCATTCAGTATCATAGCCAGCCTGTCCACTATCAGACTCTCAGGAGCGTGGAAATGGGCTCCTGCAGGTTCTGCGGGAATCGGGGTCCAGCTGCCATCTCTCTCTCTAGTTCCCCTCCCTGCTCCTCAGAACAGAGGCTTCCCCCAGACCGTAACCAAAGCGAAGCCAACCACTGGCCTCTCAAGCCCGTGGCACCCTGGGGAGACCGCGTTTAGCAGCAGCAAGGGAGACACAGAGGCAGGTTCCCCGGGCAGCGAGTGCAGCACAGGCCACTACCCAATCACAAAGTCACCCCGACAGTCTCGTCTCGGGTGGGAAGGAGGAAAGAAGTAAAAAGACAAGTTCTTGCTGGTGGAGGAACATTTTGAAACCCGTGTGCATGAGGTATCTCCAGAAAGTTCATCCAAAATGTGTTGGATGAAAAATCTGTACATGATGTCAGTTTTTGCACTAACAAACTTTTTAATTGGGCCAGCACTGGGTTGGTGTAGTGGGTAAAGCCGCCACCTGCAGTGCCGGCATCTCCTATGGGTGCCGGTTTGAGTCCCGGCTGTTCCACTTCTGATCCAGCTCTCTGCTGTGGCCTGGGAAAGCAGTGGAAGATGGCCCAAGTGCTTGGGCCCCTGCACCCACCCAGAGCGCCTCCCACTGCAAGGCTGCAGCATCGCTGTCCTGGCTGAATCTGGGCATGTGAGAGCCACAGTGGACTCACCTGGCTTCCCTGCAAGGACATCAGGTCTTGGGCCACCTGCTCCAGTAACTGCTGGAGCTTCTTCTCAATGACATGGACCTTCTCCGCAGCCTCGATGTAGTCTTCGCCGGGCCCCTTAACGAGGAGGCTGTTGGCAATCTCCCGTAAGGAGTTCACTTGAGGTTGATGTTCCACTAGCTCCTTCTCCAGTTGCTGAAAATGTTAACAGAGTGTGTCAAACAGCTGTCCACAGGGAAGCCGGTGTGGCCAGCGGAGGCCTTCCCGGTGCCTGCAAAGTTCTGGGACGAACATGGGCTAGTGCTCCATTCCAGAACCTTCTACGTTCCTATCTGTGGCTTCTGGTTTAGCACTGTTCAGGTAGCCAGTAGGTTACTCCTCAGCCCTAGCTCTCATTGCCTCGCTCTGAAGATA
Source organism: Sylvilagus bachmani (assembly GCA_015711505.1). Taxonomy (NCBI): domain Eukaryota; kingdom Metazoa; phylum Chordata; class Mammalia; order Lagomorpha; family Leporidae; genus Sylvilagus; species Sylvilagus bachmani. The sequence goes on from CM027391.1 coordinate 2,317,500, forward strand.
ACGTAGACACTGGGAACATTAGAGGAGAGAAGTGAGGGGGCTGGTGTGGGAAGATCTGACCCTCACCTATGGCAGGAAGCCAGGGAAATTCTGAAATAATTGAAAAACAGCGGCTCAAGTACGTGGACACGTGGACTTTGCATGAGGCAAGCCGGCTGGAAGTGCTGAAGGTGGCTATCTTGCTCGCTGCCCTGCCCGATGTGGCAACCACTGGACATACAAGGCTATTTAATCCAGTAAAGCGAAACCTAAGATTTCAGCCACAGTCGCCGTGGGAGCTTGGTGGGTACCACGTGGGACCTCTCTTTGTTGCTGAGCTAGGATGGTTGCCGCGGTTGGTGCCAATGTAGAACGTTCCCATCAGGGCAGAGAGTTCCGTTGGACCCTGTGGCTCCGTGGGGTGGGGGAGGGGCTACAAAGATTCCAGCATAAGAATTTTTTTTAAAAATAAATGCCTGCGGGCTGGCACTGTGGCATAGCGAGTAAAGCTGTTGCCTGCAGTGTTGGCATCCCATATGGGCGCCGGTTCGAGTTCCGGCTGCTCTACTTCTCATCCAGCTCTCTGCTGTGGCCTGGGCAAGCAGTAGAAGATGGCTCAAGTCCTTGGGCCCTTGCACCCACGTGGGAGACCCAGAAGAAGCTCCTGGCTCCTGGCTTCGGATCGGCACAGCTCCATCTGTTGCAGATATCTGGGGAGTGAACCAGCAGGTGGAAGACTTTTTCTCTCTCTCTGCCTCTCTGTAACTCTGCCTTTCAAATAAATAAATCTTTTAAAAAATGCAGCTTTCAGTGACAGTGGTCGTTTTTGAAAGAATAAATAAATGGCTAAAATAAGTAATTTAAAAATATTTGAAAATAAGCCACACATGAATTCATAGATAACAAAGCCACCTTGAGTAGAGGGAGGATACTGGCACCACCCTTATTTGCAAGTGAAATAAACACATGGAGACACAACTCTCCTCCAGAAAGACGTTTCTACCATGGATGGAGAAACCCACATAAGTCCGTCCCAGCTGCAGAGCGAGCAGTATTCGTGAGGGGAAAACACCCCTCCTATTCCATCAGCAGGTGCAGGCAACTGGGTCCCCAGTTCCTAAGCGTCTCGAAGATGCCTCACTCTGGACCCTGGAGCTTCAGCCCCGCAAGTCTTCTAACTGTAGATGCCCATGGTGTGCAGTCACAGATATCACCCATCGCCGGGCGGGGCTGGCTGATGCAGTTCTGCCGCTTGCATGGAAACACGTTTGTTGGAAAATATATTTACTATACCTAAGCTACCAGCCATCACAGCTTAGCCACACGGCCCACGGGAGCACACAGGCCATTTCCCTGCCACTGCCCAGCATCACAAGAGGGGGTCAGGCCCCTGAATTCCAAGTACAGTCTGTCCTCTGAGCCATGGCGGGGGGGTGGGGTGGACAGAGGCCGGGGGCAGTGCAGAGGCCCCCAGGGAAGCACTCACCATCAGCTTCCTCTGACACTCCAGGAGAACCTGGGGGTCGGCCTTGGGGTCGGTGACATGAGCCTCCTGCCTCCGACTCTCAGCGCCGGCCAAGCACAGCAGTAGGTTCTGACTCAGCTGGTGGAAGTCCTTCAAACACAACACAGCAGCGTCACCTGCTTTGTAGGGACCGCGGCGGAAGCAGCCTTTTGTCCCTAGCCCGGCAGTCATTGGCCCTTGTCTCAGCTGGAGAATGCCATGGCCCTGGCACGAGGAGGGTGTGGGGAATGCCGGGAAGGCGAGCAGCACCCTCGGCACAGTCTGGGGAGGCCTCGGTGGGATGTTCAGGTGACCGCCACACATGTCGCTGTAAGACGCACTGGACTCGGGGGCTAAGGGAGAGAGCCTAACAGGACAGGTCGGGATGGCTCACGATGGCTCAGAGCTGATGGGCAGTGCAGAGCTCATGTGTGTCAAGCCCTCACGTGTTAGCACTGGGCTAAGAACACGCTCCATCTCATTTAGTCCTAAAAAGTAGTCGGGTGGTGAGCACTAAAATCCCCATTTTTCAGATGAGAAAACTGAGGTCTGGGAGGGTCAATGATTTGTAGATCAGCTTGAAGTGCTGCTGTATCCTGGAGCCAGGTCTCCTTACTGACTGGCAGGGGGGCAGAGAGCGGGCAGCGCTGAGACCCTCGCTGAAGCCAACTCCAGGAGGGGCGTGGGCGTGGGTGAGCATCGGGTCTCCGGGATGACAGGGGTGGGTGGGGTAGGGTCACTCGGGAAACACACGGCAAAGCCAGCCTGCTCCTTAACACAAGTCACGCTTGGCTGCGTCAAAGTTAAAAATATCTGCCTGTCCCGCCTCCTGGGCCGGCCACCGGGGCCTGGGCCTTGGGTGCAGCTCAGGGTGGGGGCTGGGGGCTGGGGCTGAGTCAGCGTACCTGGCACTGCATGAGCGACTGTCGCAGGCCCGCACGCCAGCTGTCCACTGCGCCCTGGGCTGCCTCCCAGCGCACGCGCAGCTGGTGCAGCCTGCTCTGGAGCTCGGCTGCCTCGGTGCTCTCGCTGGGCAGAGACTCCTGGCTGCTCCCGTGCACAGAGTCCAGCAACGCCTTGTAAGTGTCAGAGGCCTTTGCTATCTCCTACCCCAGAGGGAAAAGACCGGGTTAGGCACTCGGAAGACAGAGAGGAGGGCCGCACTGTGACCCTCGGCAGGGGATGGATCCGTGCGCTCGCTCGCTCTCTCCCAAGCTGCAGCCGCAGAAGCGAGGGCAACCTCGCCTGTGACTGGCTGGGAGGCGTCAGCTGAGGGAGCTGCCCTAGAAGGCCGTGAACTTGGCCGGCGGGGCCCAAGAGCAGAGGCCTGCCTGCAGGCGGGCGACTTGACCAGACACACAAAGGCTCTGCTGACATCCACGGCCCCTCTGTGTCTGGCTTAAGAATGCTTCTGGACCCGATGAAAAGCCTTCCGGATAAAGTGTACACAGTCATTCTGCCTCTGTCCCTCAGTGAGCACCCTCAGAAAACTACAAGTCTCAACAGTGCCTGGATACTCCAAGGCACCTGCTCCGGGTCTCAGGAGCTCAGGCGATGCTCCGTATACAGTGTTCAAACTACCCCGCCCCCACTCTCCAGGCAATTCCAGAGGGGCCCAGGCTGGTGATGTATGTAGGTGTCCAGGTCAGGCCACAGCACCCAGCAGTGGGGATACTGGTTTTCCTCAACCCTGATTTTTTTTTTATTTGACAGCTAGAGTTAGACAGTGAAAGAGAGAGAGAAAGGTCTTCCTTCCGTTGGTTCACCCTCCCCAAATGACTGCACGGCAGGTGCTGCGCCGATCCAAAGCCAGGAGCCAGGTGCTTCCTCCTGGTCTCTCATGCAGGTGCAGGGGCCCAGGCACTTGGGCCATCCTCCACTGCCTTCCTGGGTCCCAGCAGAGCTGGACTGAAAGAGGAGCAACTGGGACTAGAACCTGGTGCCCGTATGGGATGCTGGCGCCACAGGCAAAGGATTAGCCAAGTGAGCCACGGGGCCTCCCCCTTTCCTCCCCTCCCCAATCTTTCCAAGGAAGGCTGCACCTCAAGTCTTGCCTGCACCTTTGCTCACAGTTTGGGAAGGTGGTTTTGAACTTCCTGGTGGTAGCCACCAACACCTCCAACCTCAGACACCAGATCAGCCCAGCAATGGGGACCCGAGCCGCCCTTTCCAGGGCTGCTCTGGATTTTAGGATTATTTGTAGACATTGGTCCCTAAGAAGACAAAAACCTGCAACCATGTCCTTGACAGTGACAGAAGAGAAACGGGAGAGACTGACCTACCACACAGCACCCGCAAGCCGCCGCCTGCACCGTGCACCTGTCTGCTTTGGTGTCCGGCGCGGTGCTACCCTAGCGTGCAGAGACTCACCTGCAGCCTCTGCACTCGGAGCCCCATTTCCTGGACATCAGAGGGCGGCTGTGCCGTCTGCAGTGTTTCCATCTCCGCTTCGGTGTTTGCCAGCCACGCGGCGATGCTGCTGATGTCAGAGTCGAGCTGCCGCAAGCTCTGTTTCATTCTGAGTTTGCCATGAAGCTCCTGTGTTTGGATCAGCTCCCATCTGTCGAAGGTGCCTGGGGAGGGGGAAAAAGCTGCCAATTTAAAAAGTGCCAGGATGCAAACAGATGTGTAGACTTCTATCTAGGGAGGGGGCGGGGTGATGAAAGGCTGGAGGGGGTGCCCTTTGCAGGAGATCTGGGTTTGGAGTTCTTTCTCCTCGCCCAGCGGAGCACAGGAGGAGGAGGAGGCCCGTGAAGGCTGGCGGGCAGCCCACAAGTTGCTAGGATGTGCTATGGTCTCAAGTCCAGCAGTTCAGTCCGTGCTGGTGGTCAGTGCGTTTTCTCCTCTGGTCTGCAGTGTAGATCTGGTGGAGTGATTTCGCCTGGGGCTACTCTTTGATCCTCTCTGGTCTGACACTGGACACTCCAATGAAGTCACTAAACACATGGCACTTCCTCCGTGTTTCAAGAATTGTTTCCAAGTCGACACTGACAGCATAGGAATTTGTTCCTAGGGGCTGGTATTTGAGTGGAGCATGACACTGGCTGTGCCTGGGCGAGTTCAGCAATCTTGAGAATTTATATAAAGTTGGTCAATTCCTAACTCATATTCTGCTGAGCAAGCACTTGTGATAAATGCCCAATTAAGCCCCGATCCCCCCACACTGCGCCTCTCCTAACGAGTGCCAGGTAGGCATACCTGGCTGTTGTCCTGTTACACCTGCGCCTCTCTCATCTTCCGGCTGTCGGCTGCCATTCAAGACTGTTGGACCTTCTTTGCCAGCGTCAGCACTTGGACGTAACAGCAGCTTCACCTAGAAGGAGCCAAGTTTTAAGTTAACGATCCGTAGATCTTAAAAGTTACGTGAATAACTGGGTTCACTTGAACAAGCAAGGAACAGATATGGGGTCCTGCTGTTGGCAGGGTAACCTGCTGGTCATTACTCAGTGCCCTGGCATACACCTGGAGCGGGGCTGCTGGCAGACGGAGAACCTCGCAGCGGCCCCAGGAGAAGCAAGCAGCGGAGACATTCGGCCCGTTTCCCGTGCCTGCTTCCCGACATCGCATCAGAACCACACCAAAGCCGCTGAAGCCGCTGGTGAGCTCAGCGACGGACTCTGCTGGTCTATTCACATTTTCCCCGTGTCTGAGACAACTGTAGCTGTCCTTCCCACGTCTCTGCAGAGGTGGCTGGAGCGATCGCCAGGACAAAGGCGCCTCGCAGGGTCCTTCGTTGTTAAGTGTTTTCTCTCTTACTGCACGCACTAACTCCTCTGCTATCAGAGCTGACTGCGCTGTTATCGCAGGCCTTTCCAAAAATATATGGCCCTCTTGTAGGAAGCCAAGCTGGGACCAGTGCAGCAGGTTAAGCCCTGGCCTATAGCACCGGCATCGCATATGGGCACTGTTTCCAGTCCCGGCTGCTCCACTTCAGATCCAGCTCCCTGCTGATGCGCCTGGGAAAGCAGCAAAAGATGGCCCCTGCACCCATGTGGGAGACCTGGAAGAAGCTCCTGGCTTTGGCCTGGCCCAGCCTTGGCCACTGTGAAACAGCAGATGGAAGATTGCTCACTCGCTCGCTCTCCTTTTCTCCCTCTCCATGTAACTCTGCCTTTCAAATAAATTTTAAAAATTAAAAAAAGAAAAGCCATGCGTTCTTCAGATTGGGTTCAGATGATTGTGTGCAATGAAGACCCAATGTTTCAGACCCAGTGAAAGGCCGAGTTTGGAAACTGGCCAAGGGAGGGACACAGGAGTGAGAGAAGCCAAACCACACGGGGTTGGGATGCCATCCAGCAGTCAGGTCTCTTGCCCCAAGCCTGCTCCATGCCATAGAGGGAGGGACAGGTGAGAGATGACAAGTGCTTGCTAATAAGCCAGAGGAAGACTTCTTGGCTGGATATGGACAACCCACTCTCAAATGACTCGGAAGGGGGAACTTCCCCCAGCTATACAGCAGGGCTGCTGGGTCCTCTGCAGTTGGCACTGGAAGGCAAGTAGCTTGAATTCCCACTCCCTCCTCTCCAATTCTCTGTACTGAGAGCGATCCGTGGCCAACAATGAACCCTAGGCTGCCCCTGCAGCTGTGTTGCCAGGGCACGCCAAGAACTCGTGTCACCCAAGGGAGGTGGGTGGAAGAAGGCACAGTCATTGTTGAAACAACCACAGGCCAATGCGGCAACAGGAGAAACGGTGCCCACCACTGCTTCTGAGGGCCTTTTACCTAAACTCAGTGCACTTAATCCCGGAGACTGGAATGATACGACATGTAGATTCCTTCTGGTGCCTACTGTACCACATGTAGGTTTTTCCATAAGACATATTTTCCATGAACTTTTTGAAGACCTTGCCTATGCACGGATTTTTTTTTCCTTAGCCTATGCATGGATTTCAAAATACTTTGCACCCAAACACACTTTTAGCTTTACTTCTCACGAACTTTTGAAGCATCCTGGTACCCACTGATTTTTTTTTTGACAGGCAGAGTTAGTGAGAGACAGAGAGAAGGTCTTCCTTTTTCCATTGGTTCACTCCCCAAGTGGCCACTACGGCCAGTGTGCTGCAGCTGGCGTGCTGTGCTGATCCGAAGCCAGGAGCCAGGTGCTTCCTCCTGGTCTCCCATGCGGGTACAGGGCCCAAGGACTTGGGCCATCCTCCACTGTACTTCCTGGCCACAGCAGAGAGCTGGACTGGAAGAGGAGCAACCAGGACAGGATTGGCACCCCAACCGGGACTAGAACCCGGTGTGCCAGCGCTGCAGGCGGAGAATTAGCCAAGTGAGCCATGGCGCCGGCCATACCCACTGATGCTAACAACAACTACGTGAGGTAGACTCATCCTCAGATGAGAAGCAGCCACAGAGGCAAGGAGAGGTAATTTACTGGTGTGGCCAGGAATCCAACTCACGTCCAGCACAGCACAGCACACCATCAAATCTGAATATGGAGCTGTCATTTCTTGAACAGGATGTGTGGTCAAGAGATAAACAGAACAAAGGTTGGGGGCTCAGGAGCAGGTCAGGAAGTTGTCACTTGGCTTCTTCCCAGTAGTAATTATTGTTTTATCAATATCAATCCACACAAACCAGGAAGATTGTGAGTTCAAAGCCATCCCTACAGCTAATGAGGTATGGACAACTCACCAGGGGAGAACCAACACAAGACATGCCTGGGGACTGAGCCCACACAGTTTACAGCCAAATCTCTCTCTTAAAAATGTTAGCTATTAACCATGTGCTTGGGGTAATTCCCAATGGGGTCCACACTCACATAGGCTGGTTTATAAGGAGTGCTGGAGTCTGAGGGGACGGGCGGTCCACTCCTATCACCTTCCATCTGTTTGTAACGCTGCTTGGGGCAGGACGGGCTGTCCGGAACAAGCCACGAGTGGCCATCAGAAATGGATTTACCTGAAACAAAGGGCAGCGAGTGAGGCTGAGTTCTCTCTCCCCACGGGATTCATATTTAGTGACATAAAAAAAAAAACAGGTCATGAGTAACATGGCGTCAGGTTACAGAGTCAAGATGAATTCTGCAGTTTTCCTTGCAAAGCATGCGTGTTTGCAACATGTCAGTAGTTCCAGAGGGGATGAGATGGGAGTCATGCAACCGAGCAACACTGCGTCTTCACTAAATGGGTTCACGATGGAGCACAACAGCTGGGTGATTTGCTGTGGCGTGAGGTGGCCCTGGGAGCTGGGGTCTTGAGAGGTCAGCGCTGCAAGGCCAGGCTGGTGGCCAACAGGACAGAGGGCCTCTCAGCGGGGACAGGGAGAGTGAATGCCAACAGGGGCTCGGGAAGCAAAGGGCCACTCGTGGCTCTCCCTACCACTGCGATGGGGACGGGGAGGAGGAGAAAGAGCAGAGTTGTACGTCAAGGTAAGGACAATTTCTTTTTCTGTGCCAAAGGCTACAGTACCCCCGCTCCTGCCCACCCACCTGCCTCCCGGAGATCACCCAAAGCGAGAAACCCGTTCCAAACCAAGCCACCATGAAGAAAGCTTGGCCATGCCAAAGGGCGTCCATTAGATGGAGCAAAAAAAAAAAAAAAAAAAAAAAGAACCAAGAAAGGCACCGTGGAAAATTCCCTCTGCACAGGTCTGAGGGCAGGAAGAGGGCCAGCGCAGGGAGCACTGTGGCTCGGGCAGGGTTGGCAGGGAACACGCGGGGATGGTGAGTATGGCAGTGTAAATACACCATGACACGAGGACCGAGGCGCATGGTGTCCACGGAAGGCAGAGGTCAGACAGGACACGGGAGCGAGGTGGAGGATGCAGTGTGCGCCACAGGATGCTGCCATGTTGAGACACATGCACGGGCAGGGGCCTACCAGAAGACGCTTGCAAAGTTTTTGTGGTCATTTTAAGATAGGCCTCAGGATTTTCGGGGATTTCTACATCTGAAAAAGAACAATGTCATTTTCCTCACTGGCGGTGCCGGCGAGATCCATGCCTAAGATCAAGTTAACACACAGTCAGCTGGAAGGAGAAAAGACACCCTCTAGATCTTTCTGATACAAGACCTTTAGGAGAACCAAAAGGATTTTCTCCCCCAGCCACGTGCTGGCTGTTGGCAGCGGGGGGGGGGGGGGTTGTATGCAGCTCGGGCTGTTGCTACTCTGCAGGGTTCACTGAGGAGTCCCCCCAACAGCCAGGGCCATCAGAGAACACCCTAATACGTCCAGATGTGAATTCTGGTTGTTTCTCCTGTCCTTCCGCCTGCAACAGGATTGAGCCAAAAGTCAAGAGGTGGACAGGACAAACCCGGGATGCCCCAAAGGCTGGGTCAGCCACGGTCTGGCCTCCTCGTCATTGAGACCCGGCTGGGTGGGCTGAGCGCCACAAACACAGCCACACGGGTCGATCGCAGGGGCTCTGGGAACCCAGCCGTTACCTGATAGTGCACTGTAGTACGGACCTTCCTCGTCGTCTTCGTGAGAGGAGGAGCCGCCCACGTCACCCGTGTGGTCCCACTCGAGGGGGATGGAGTCCACACTGACAGGGGTCTCGCAGCCGGACCGCTCATGCCCGGGCGCCGGGGGCACCAGGTGACAGAGAGACTGGGGAGACGGGGGCTCCTCGCTCTCCCCCCTTTTCCGCCAAGAGTCGGGGGGCATCTCTCTGGGGTCTTCCATGTCTGTTTCATTCTCTGAGGTCTCCTTTTCATCTTCTAAGCCCTACACAGGAGGATCCAATGATTAGACTGAGACCAAATCAGAGGGAAGCAGCATTATCGTCTGTCTGTCCAAAGAACCAAGTTAGGGGCAGGTGCTTAGGGCAGTGGTTAAGTCACCACTCGTGACTGCCACATCCTTCATAGGTCCTGGGTTCAGGTCCCGGCTCCTCTACTTCCAAACCAACTTCTAATGAGTACTTTGGAAGGCAACAGGTGATGGCTCCAGTGCTTGGTTCCTGGTAGAACAGACACAAATAACCCGGGCTCTTGGCTCTGGCCTGACCCAGCCCCAGCTGTTGCAAGTATTTGGGGAATGAATCAGAGGATGGAAGACCTCCGTCTGCCATTCAAAGAAAATGAAAACAACAATGCACGGTGGTCATTACTGCTTCTGGCACAAAAAGGCAGTGGCCTAAATCCCACGTGAGCTTTTCAGAAGGCCCTTCCGTCATGGGGAATGTCCAGGCTCCTTTGGAAACTGGTGCACGTGACTCTGCAGAGGAGGGAACAAAATAACCAAAACACTGGTGCACGTGACCCTGCAGAGGAGAGGACAGAATAACCAGAAGGCACGAACATTAAATGCTTCTAGACACTAAGATACAGGAAAACGCAAACATGAGGGCAGCTTCAAAGTAGTCGTGGAAAATACAACTAAAAATAAATTTAGTTCGGTCTGAAAGACTTCAAACCCACGCATATGAGAGGTCTTTCAAAAGTTCAGAGAAAATGCATATTAGGAAAAAAAACTGGGCAGATTTCAAAAATTTTTTTTTGCACCAAAATAATCTTTTCATTCTATTTTCCCATGGACCTTTTTTTCAAGATTTCTTTCTTTTATTTGAAAGGCAGAGTTACAGAGAGGCAGAGAGAGAGAGAGAGAGAGAGAGAGGTCTTCCATCCACTGGTTCACTCCCCAAATGGCCACAACAGCCAGAGCTGAGACAATCCAAAGTCAGGAGCCAGGAGCTTCTTCTGGGTCTCCCATGCAGGTGCAGGGGCCCAAAGACTTGGGCCATCTTCTACTGCTTTCCCAGGCCATAGCAGAGAGCTGGATCGGAAGTGGAGCAGCCGGGACTCTAACCAGCACCCGTATGGGATGCCGGCACTGCAGGCAGCAGTTTTACCACAGTGCCGGCCTCTCCCATGGACATTCTGAAGTACCTCTTCTGTTCCCAAGTTACTAATGTCGTCACACCCAGAGCAGGATCAGTAAACTCTTGGGGTACTGATATATGCCAGAAAGGCCCTGTTGCAAGGAAAATGCACTGACAACAGTGACCGGGAGCCAGACCATCCTCTCTTCTGGGTCCCGGGAATCTGTAAGTAACTGTGGCTCTGTATTAGCAACAGTGGAAGTAACAATCTTTGATGTAGCATTTTTTTTTCTGAATTGAAAAATAAAACCACAGTTCACCATTAGAAGACAGGATTCCCAATTCTCTGAACACCCAGCCGGCTGTTAAACTCGGAGCAGCCGAGGAGCCGCGAGCGGGCAGCATGGCACTTACTGGAGCGTGGGAGGTGAGGCGCCGGTGGAATCGGGACACCCTGCCGAACACCTCCTGACAGTAGCGGTGGAGTTCCTCCAGCTCGTCCTCAATCAGCACAGCGTCCAGGGGCTCGCTCTTCTGAATTAGCTGCTCCCCAAACACGATGAGCTGATCGATCTTGTTGGTGTTTAGCGTGATCTCCTGCTGGAAGCCCTGTTTAAAGATGAGACAGAAAGGACTTCTAGGCAAAGTACAACCAAAGACTTTGAAAATCACACACACACACACACACACACACACACACGAAAAACATCCTATGTGCATGGATTGGAAACATCAGTGTTGTTAATATGTCCAAACTACCCAGAGTGCTCCACGGAGTTCATGCAATTCCTGTCAAAACACCAGTGGCATTTTCCAGAGAAACAGAAACAACAATCCTACAACTCATACAAAACCACCGGAGTTCCCAAACAGCTACGGCAATTCTAAGCAGAAAGAATAAAGCAAGAGGCATCCCAACACTTGACTTTACAACGTCCTGTAAGGCAACTGGAAGTAAACCACACAGGGGAACAGGACAGAGAACCCAGAAACAAACCCACATGTCTGCCGGCCAGCTGATTTTTGACAAAGGCAGCACGAACATGCATCAGAGAAAGGAAAGTCTCCAATAAATGTTGCTGGGAAAATTAGACATGGACATACAAGAGGAAGAAACTAGACCCCCCTCTCACCACATCCAAAAAGCAACTCAAAATGGATCAGTGACTTACATGCAAGATCTGAAACTTTGGAATTACTGCAAGCAGACATATGGAAATGCTTCAGGAAGCTCATCTGCACAGGAGTTTTTTGGACAGGACCCCCAAAGCATGAGTATCAAAAGCGAAAACTGGAAAAGGGGGTGACATTAAGCTAAAAATAATTGAGATGACTTACAAAATGAGAGGAAATATTTGAGAACTATTCATCCAACAAGGGATTGGTTTCTAGAAGATGGATATAAGGAACTCAACTCATTGTTTTTATTTTTTATTTTTGACAGGCAGAGTGGACAGTGAGAGAGAGATAAAGAGACAGACAGAAAGAAAGAGAGAGAAAGGTCTTCCTTTACCGTTGGTTTACCCCTCAATGGCCACTGTGGCCGGCACGCTGCAGCTGGCACGCTGCGCTGATCCAAAGCCAGGAGCCAGATGCTTTCTCCTGGTCTCCCATGGGGTGCAGGGCCCAAGCACTTGGGCCATCCTCCACTGCCTTCCCGGGCCACAGCAGAGAGCTGGACTGGAAGAGGAGCAACTGGGACAGAATCTGGCGCGCCGACCAGAGGATTAGCCTATTGAGCCACGGCGCCGGCCCACTCATTGGTTTTTTAAAACCAATCTGACTTTGAAATGAGTAAATGACCTGAATAACCATTTTTCAAAAGAAGATACACAAGGGGTCAGGAAGTACATGAGAAAAATGTTCTACATCTATAATTATCAGGGAAAACAGAAATCAAAACCACAATGAGATGCCATCTTATCAAACTAAGAATGGCAATGACCAAAATGACAAGAAACAACAAGTGCTGGCAGGGATGCAGAGAAAGGGACTCTCCTACTGTTGCAGGAATGTCAATTAGGAGGCCACTCTGCAAGACAACATGGAGGATCTTCAGAAACTAGAAACAGAATTATCGTAGGATCCAGCTATCCCCTTCTAGGTTTATATCCAAAGACAGTAAGTATGTTGAAGAAACACCTGCACTTGGATTTGAAACAGCACCGCTCATTAAGCAGCCGAGTGCCCACTGATGGATGGATAGAGAAAATACGGGATATAGACCCAATCAATTCCTGTTTATTCTGCAAAAAGTACAAAGTCTTATCATTTGCAGCCGCATGAATGGAGCTACTGGAAGGACGTTTTGTTAAATAAACCAAGCACAGAAAGACAAATACTACAATGTTCTCACTTGCACTGGGAGGATGAGTAATGGAAACAGGATGGTTAATGAGTACAGGGATGCAGCTAAATAGGAGAGGAGTAATTTCTAGTGTTCTACAGTAGGGTGACTATGGTTGACAACAGTTAACTCAACATTTGAAAGCAGCTAACAAAAAGGATTTTCAATGTTTCCAATGCAGAGGAATGATGTATGCCTGAGGTTCTACATACACCAATTAGCTGACCATTACACATTGGATATATGGATTGAAAAGTCGCACTTCACCTAAAATGTACGATTATGGTGTATTAACTAAAAATAAGTATTTTTTAAAAAGAGAAAGGATCTGAAACAACATGTCCCTGAGCAGCCACTGGGTCTGTTTCTTAGAACAGGACCATGAAAAACAGAAGCACCCGATGCCATGTCATGATTTTGCTTCTTCATCTAGCGCTTAGCTTCACCAACTTCTACGCAGGTGAAAAACCGCAACGATCGTACACACTTTTCCCTCCCTCTCTCCATCCTGGTGCTGACCTTTCAAGTGAGAGTAACTAAAAGTTTGATCTGGAAGAATGTTTACTGGCACTGGGCGTGAGGATGCGAACCTGTCCTACCGACACTTGGCGGAACCAAAGCTTGCACAGTGAGCCACCGATGGGCACGTGTGTCTGCTGGCACGGCACGGGTGGCAGTGGCCACTGATGTCATTCTGTTAGGGATGGTAACTTTCCATTTCTCAACCTTTCCCAAAGATCCAGCCACGCGGCGAGGTCTAGCGAGAGTGAACCCTCACACAGGTATCCGTCATGGTGCGAGGGTTCAGGTTTAGCGTCTTACCGAGTCCTGCTGGGAAGCAAAAGTGAGTTCTCCCCCTGGATGATAATGAATGACACTCATAAAAAGGGACTTGACCCAGTGACTACAGAGCAGTGTCCGTGCTCGTGATAACAGGGTAGTGCGAGGCTGGGGCACAGCCTGGTGGCTGTGAGAATTCTGGAGTTTGTTCTGAGTGACCAGGTCAAGTTTTGACTTGGCAGTTCTTCCCTGCTAAGGGGCATTCTCCTTTATTTTATATATTGAGCTCCTTCATTGCTTTTTTTTTTTTTTAAAGATTTATTTATTTATTTCAAAGAGTTACACAGAGAGAGGAGAGGCAAAGAGAGAGAGGTCTTCCATCCAATGGTTCACTCCCCAGTTGGTTGCACGAAGCCAGGAGCCAGGAGCTTCTTCCAGGTCTACCACGTGGGTGCAGGGGCCCAAGGACTTGGGCCATCTTCTACTGCTATCCAAGGCCATAGCAGAGAGCTGGATTGGAAGAGGAGCAACTGGGACTAGAACCGCGCCCATATGGGATGCCGGAGCTTCAGGCCAGGGCGTTAACCCGCTGCACCACAGCGCTGGCCCCTCCTTCATTCCTTCTAAAGGCATGTGTGAGAATGCGTCCATTCTTTGGCTCACTCCTTGGGGCTGGGCCAGGCTAAGGCTGGAAGCCAGGAACTCGATCCTGGGTCTCCCACACCTGCTGTCTCCCAGAGTGCACATTAGCCAGAGCTTGAATCAGGAGGGCAGCTGGGATTCTGATATGGGATATGGGTACTCCAAGCAGTGTCTTTCCCGTTGCCCCAAACACTCACCCCTCTTGGCGTACTCTTTTAAGAGAAGCTAAAAGGGGCTGGCGCTGTGGCATAGTGGGTAAAGCCACCACCTGCAGTGCTGGCATCCCATATGGGCGCTGATTCTAGTCCTGGCTGCTCCACTTCCCATCCAGCTCTCTGCTGTGGCCAGGGAAAGCAGTGGAAGATGGCCCAAGTCCTTGGGCCCCTGCGCACATGTGGGAGACCCAGAAGAAGCTCCTGTCTTCTGGCTTTGGATCAGCACAGCTCTGACCATTGCGGCCATTTGGGGAGTAAACCATCGGATGGAAGACCTCTCTCTCTGTCTCTCTGTCTCTGTGTGTGTGTGTGTAAATCTTTCAAATAAAATAAATAAATCTTTAAAAATAATATTTTAAAAAAAGCAGCTAAGGACGCGGCCTTACGTTCAGCTGGCGCATCTTGTCGTCCGCGTCGCTCTCGGAGAAGTGCTCCACGTTGGTCAGCTGCAGGTCCATCTCTGTCAGCCACACCAGGATGCTCTCCCTGGTCCCCTCGAATTCTTCCCTCTGGTTCGTGAAATGCTGCACAGGGGGAAGAGGATCACACGGTTGCTGTGAGTGCAGACAAGAGCTCAGGCAGACAGCAACGTCCCCCTCTGTGGGGAAGCTACAGTGTCTCAGAGAGAGAAAGCTGCCTCCGGGGTCCCAGGAAGGCCCAGGAGCCTGGTCCTTGCTGTGTGACAGACAGGGCCCCCAGCCTCCCTGAGCCTCAGCTTCTGCACCAGCAAATGGTGCAGAGTTGGACTTTGACCTCTGTGGTCTTTCGAAGCGCTGGGAATTCTGGAATTTGTTATCTAAGTCAGAGCTTTTTCCCATCCTTTGAGGGACCAGGCCAGACCCTCTGCCCGGTTCTACCCGTGGCCCCCCCCGCCCCCCGCAGAAGGACCTATAGTAGCTCCAGGCTGGAAAGTGCTCATCTCGGGGTTGAGTGGCCTGGGGCTCCCTTGGCCTTCACAGATGCTGTGTTGCTCCAGGGAGGGGATCTACGGCCTTCCACGAGGACTCTCCGGTTCCACCGGAAGGGCAGCTGACTCTGAGCAATGTGGCATGCAGGCCCAAGGCAGTGTTAGCTCAGGATCTTTTAAATCGGCAGGAGATAACAGGAACACAAGGTGACAGCCTGGGTGGCTAGACAAGCCAGCCAACATCTTCCCTCGGTGTTACGAGGTGAAAGGCCCAGGTTCTCCTGCCTAGAACGGCTTCAAGAACATTCTGCCCCGAGAGCTCTGCCCCGAGAGCA
Source organism: Sylvilagus bachmani (assembly GCA_015711505.1). Taxonomy (NCBI): domain Eukaryota; kingdom Metazoa; phylum Chordata; class Mammalia; order Lagomorpha; family Leporidae; genus Sylvilagus; species Sylvilagus bachmani. The sequence goes on from CM027391.1 coordinate 2,332,979, forward strand.
GGAGCAGCGCTCTAAATCACATCCTGTGGTCCCTGCCTACCTCTGGTGCCTGGACTCACAAAGCCAACATAGCCATCTTCTGAATTACAGGGGACAGAGGTGAAGATTCTGAGTCCAACCCCTCACTCGGGGGCTCATTGGTGGGCTCTGAAGCTCAGGAGAGCCACCCAGCAGGGGCTCAGGTGTCCCGTCCTCTGTCCACAGAACTCACAGCAGGAACCAGCGGGGTGCACCTAAGCAGGTGGCCAGGCAGAGCGAGGCTTTTCCTGGGGGCCCCTGTGTCACCTCCCCTAGGCCCAGAGTGCCCAGGCTGTGGCTGGTCCCCTTGCTCAGGTGCACGCCATCAGGGGTTATAGCCGCATAAAGACAGGTGTGGTTTGTCAGTAGCACAAGTCACACCAACAGGCCCTGGCCATGAAGCCTCACACGCCGATCCCTCTCTGGAAGATGGAATGCTGGCAGCTTGGGCTGCTCTGTGCTGTAGCCATGTCCAGAGAGCTCGGGCCTGCAGTGCAGCCTGCCACTTGCACATCACGTATCTCTCCTCCCCGGAAATCCAGGAACCACCACCCCAGGGCCGGGGGAGCCTGTTACCCGGAGGCGCCGCAGGATGGCCGTGACCCGCCGCTGGAGGTTGTCCCAGCGCTGGTTGCCCTCATGCACCATCTGCTTCAGTTTGCTGGCCGCGTCCGTGCGGTTCTCACGCGCCAGGCGCCGGTACTGCTTGTTGATGAGTTCCAGCTGCGTGAGCCGCTCGTGGACCTGCCGCTGAAAAGCCTATGCCGCACAGAGCAAGGGGTCACTGCATGCCCCCGAGCACCTGCCGCACGAGCAACAGAGAGGGCCGGCTTCCCTGCCCGCGCCCCCAGCAGAGAACCCGGGTTCAAGTCCTGACCCCGCTTCCAATTCCCTGGTGGGCAGCAGGTGATGGCTCAAGCGCTTGGGTCCCTGCCACCCACACAGGAGACCCGGAAGGAGTTCCTGGCTCCTGGTTTTGACCTGGCCCCATCCTGGCTATTGGAGGCATTCGGAAAGTGAACCTGCAGATGGAAGATCGCCCCCTGTCTCTTTCTCTCTGCCTTGCAAATGCAGTGAAAAGAAATCAGTAAAATAATGCAAAGGCTCTTAAGTTCACTCAAGCTGCCTTAGCGGCAGGTGGCAGGCCATGGACTGTGGCCTCCCCCAGGAAGCCGTCACAGCCACTGCGGGCCCGGTTATTAGCAAGCGGGCTGGGCCAGGCTAGGTACTCACCTCGAACCTCTTCAGCTCTTCTTTGGCGTTTGTGTACAACACCTCGGAGGAGTTGGGGCAGGCCGCCGTCCTCTCGGCAGACTGCAGCCAGTCCTCGAAGCGGGAATAGTCGTCTAAGAACTTCTGCCACAGGCGCCACGTCTCCTCGATTCTGGCAGAAGGACAGCTGCCTAACTCCTGGCTCTGTGGTTTCCATCCGGTCCCATCCCCTCGCTCCCCCTCTTACTGGTGTGCACTGCTTAGAGACCCTTTTATTCCTCGTGGAACACGACACGGCCAGGGACATTCCTTCCCTCCTCTGGGAGCACCTGCCCCGCAGCTACAAAACCTCACAGAGCGCTCAGTCTCTGACTTCCCCCTGCCCCATCACCTTACAGATCCTCAACAGCAGTGCAGCCGCCAGCCCACGTGCCAGCCCGAGGCACCGCCGAGAAGCACCGCCGAGAAGCACCGCTCGTACCTACTGGGCTTTCTCGGCCAGTACCTGGAGAACCCAGGTACCGTCACCGAGGCCAGAGGGTGCACCAGGTTTGGCAGATCATAATTAAACTCGAGGGGCTGGTGGTGAGGGTGTCAGTTACGATGCCCGTATCCACACTGGAGCACCTGGGTTTGATTCCCGGCTCCGGCTCCTAACTTCAGCTTACTGTTCATACACACCCCCGCAGGCCCGGGCGACTGGGTTCCTGCCACCCATGCAGGACACCTGGATTGAGTTTGCAGCTCCTGGCTTTGGTCCAGCCTGCCCTGGCCCTTGCAGGCACGTAGGGAGCAAACCAGCAGAGAGAACTACCCGTGTCTCTCTCTTGCCTTTCAAATAAAACGGAAGCTTTGCAAGAGCTCCCCGGGGGCTGTGAGTTCTTACTTCATGCGCCGCTCCATGGACATGGCGCAGATGTTCCTCCAGCGCCTGTCCAGGCTCCTGGTGGTCTGCTGAATGGAGTCACACTCGGTCTCGTTTGCGCATGCGTCCGAGTCGTGCAGGAGGACATCGCAGATGTTAAACACGGACTCCACCCCCGCGCTGTGCTGCTCAATATCTCGCTGCAGATCCTACGGTGCCAACAGAGCCCTTGAGGTGGCGGGCGGTGCAGGCAGGGGCAGCATCCGAGGCTCCGGGCCCGCCCCCTCCCCCCTCTCCTGCCCTGAGCGCGTCTCTACCTGGGCTGCAATGACACAGACTCAGTCCGTGCTGCCACCCGACACAAAGCTTCAACTCTATCAACACCTGGGACCCAACTCTGGAGGACAGGTGCTGACCACAGGGTATGCGTGGGAACTATTCCACTCTGCCCACCCCAAGGCCACCACTTGTGACCTTAGGTCTTCCTAGAAACGGATTGGGCGTTTCCAGCAGGAACAAAGCGGATTTTTAACCTCACACAGGCCACAGCACTTCTTGCCTCTACTTAAGACCTTAGCATGTCATCTGCGCAAGTGTCCACAGCCTCATCACACAAGGTCCCGGGGTGCAAGGGAGGAAACCTAGGGTGGGGTGCTCGCCTCCACAGGGATGGGCTTCAGCAGAGGCTGTGGCTTGGGGAGAGGGAGGGTTTCTGGAACCTTGTCCTGTGACGGTAATTCAATCCCCCAATCTGGGAACAAGATCATTTATGAATACGGGATGGGGGGGGGAAGCTTCTTTCAATAAGTCACATGGCTTTTTCAGTTATTACAAGAAAGTATTTCTTCCACAGTAGGGGAGAGAGATGAGAGTTGGCTTTGCAGTTCCGGTCGGGTCAGCTCCTGCTAATATCCAAATTCGGTGCTAAGTGACATGCGGTCACATCATCACCTGATGTCCAGAGTACTTTGTGGTACAGCAAAGACAGAGTCCAGTTCTAAAGTAATTGAGAGCAGACCGACTTGTAAAACTCGTGCTGTTTTCAATAAGCCACAGAAGTCCCCGAGATCCACTAAGCTCAGCTGACAATGGTTATTCAGGGGACAGTGGTTGCCGGTGACGCATAGTGCACCTGGGGAACCTTTTTTCTGCCAAAGGCCATTTGGATATTCAGGACATCACCTGCGGGCCAAAGCGATCACCTTAAAAATTAGCCTGCCCTACATGTACTGAATTTTGAGTCTCGCCTATGCCTGCCTTGGCAGGGCCAAGACCCAGTAATGTCACGGGCAGATGGTCCCTTTCCGATCCACGGAAAGACAGCCAAGGGTCACTCCAGGCCCCTGTTCTAGTCCTCGAGAGAGGACTGTCACTCCCTCCCTTCTGATGGATGCACAGTGTTGATCCGTGCGTGCTCGAGTGGACGTGAGGGAATGGAATGCTCACACAGATCGGAGCGGAAACGAGCTGCAGACGTTACGCTCAGAAAAGTGTTTTCCGCTCGGTCCCTTGCATCCGGCGAGAAGAGAAGTCTCAGACAAGAGGCTGAAATGCCACAAGGGCGGGGGTCACCCCACAGCCACCACGCGGAGCAGCCGCCTTTAACACTTTTATGTTTAATAGAATTTCTGTTTGAAGAATTTAAGAACTGGGGCTGACGCTGTGGCGTAGCAGATAAAGCCACCACCTGCAACGCAGGCATCCCATGTGGGCACCAGTTCGAGTCCCAGCTACTCCTCTTCTGATCCAGCTCCATGCTAGTGCGCCTGGGAGGGCAGCACAGGGTGGCCCATGAGGGAGATCCAGGGAAGGCTCCTGGCTCCAGATCAGCCCAGCTCTGCATGCTGTGGCCATCTGGGGAGTGGGCCAGTGGATTGAGGATCTCTCTCTTCCTCTCTCTGTATCCTTGCCTTTCAAATAGATACATTTTTTAAAAAATATTTTAAATTAAATATTTTAAAAAATATTTTAAATATCTATTTGAAAGTCAGAGTTACACAGAGAGAGAAGGAGAGGTAGAGGTAGAGGTAGAGGTAGAGGTAGAGAGAGAGGTAGAGAGAGAGAGAGGTCTTCTGTCCGCTAGTTCACTCCACAATTGGCCCAACGGCCGAAGCTGTGCCAACCTGAAGCCAGAAGCTTCTTCCAGGTCTCCCACGTGGGTGCAGGAGCCCAAGGACTTGGGCCATCTTCTACTACTTTCCCAGGCCATAGCAGAGGGCTGGATCAGAAGTGGAGCAGCTGGGACTAGAATTGGTGACCATATGGGATGCCAGCACTGCACAGAGGCTTTAACCTACTAGGCCACAGCACCGGCCCCTACTTTAAAACAAATGAAAAAAGTGGAGCAGCTGGGACACAAACCAGCACCCATATGGGATACTGGCGCTGCAGGCAGAGGCTTTACCCACTATGCTACAGTACTGGCCCCCAATAAATAAATCTTAAAAAAATAGGCACACCTTACAATAATTCATAAAGGACCAATAATATGTTGGTTAAACAAAAAAAGTCCAAACATTTTCAAAATTTCCAAAAGAACCTTCTAACACATCACGAGAAGTCTACTGATACTGCAGTATGAAGTAGTTACTTTGCATAATACAAAGTAGATAGCAGACTGGATTTTAAAATGCAAACTACTGGGGCAGGCGTTGTTGTGCCGTGGATCAAGCCACCCATTAGGCACCTGTGGCTCAAATGGGCATCCTGGATGCTCCTCCAGTCCAGCTCCCTGCTTATGCACCTGGGAAGGCAGGGTAGGATGGCCTAAGTGCTTGGTCCTTGCCACCAACATGGGGGACCTGGATAAAGTTCCTGGCTGGCTTGGGCCTGGCCTAACCCTGGCCATTGTGGGAATTTAAGATGAACCAGTAGATGGAAGATCTCGCTCCCTCTCTGCCACTCTGCCTTTCAAATAAAAAAAAATAACATTTTAAAAAATGCAAACTGCTTATTTAAATACTAGACAACTAATATTTTCCAAACTGAAATAATCCTACCACTAGTACCAAGTGTGGCATGAATTGGTACAGTTAGACTTTAGGAACTGTCCAAACCCAGAAAAACAGATTTCAGAAACTGCTTCGAACAGTGTAAAAGGCTTTTGCCAAGGGTTCTGGGAAGAGTTTCTCTTATTTTTCTGCCCCTGAACAGGAGAGGAGGGAGAACTAGAGATGAGACCACAGCCAGGGAGCGTGAGAACAGAGAAGCACCAGAAAAACATGATAAGGGGGGAACCAGGCAGGCTGGACCCCTGGCAGTAGCTCCAGAATGTCTCCGTGGGCGGGGCCTGGGTGGTGAGCAAGCTGTGCAGTGTGGTGGTGGGGGTGGCTTAGGGGACTTGGGGTGAGGCTGAATGGAGGAGCAGGGTAGGGGGAATGGGGACATACAGAATCAGAGAGTAATTGGTACCCATCAGGGAACCAAGAAAACTAACAAAAAAACAATCAAATAAATCAAGAGAGCAGATGCTGAAGACTTAAGGAAAGAGGGTCATGGCTTAAAAGTGTCCCAAAGTTGTCCCCACTTCCCTTGCATTCTGAAGAGGAGACGGGCGTCCCCCAAGGCAGCGACCATACAACAGAGCTGCCTCATACCCAAAAGGGCTTCAACACAGGCAGGAGGGGAAACAGCCTCTGTAGGGCCTCTAACAGCCGCCCTGAGCAAGGTCCCCACTGCAAGCAGGATCCAGGGACATCAAGGCTCTTAGCCACTTTTAGGGGCTGGGGGCTTCTGCAGCAGGCATCGCTAGGTGGCCCCAAGTATTTAGGTCTTCAAGCAACTTAAGTAGGGAGGGAAACATTTTAAAAAATGGTCCATACATAATGACGCTGTGGGACACACTCCTGTTTTCAGTATTTTGGATGGTGCCGGTTTAGTACGAGAGGCAGAGAGAGCCCAAGAGACAGAGAGCTCCCAGCCACTGGTTTACTTCCTGACGCCTGCAACAGCCAGGGCTGGGCCAGGCCAAAGCGGGGAGCCAGGAACTTGAGCCAGATCTGCAACATGGCTGGGCAGGAGTTCAAGGACTTGAACCATCACTGCTGCCTCCCAGGGTCTGCACGAGGAGCCGGCGTCAGGACCCAGAGGCAGGTACTGAGCTGAGGTGCTCCGAATTGAACACTGGTGTCTTAACTGCCTGACTCATTCTTTTCAGCAAGACTCTGTGGTGTAGCAAGTAAAGCTGCCGCCTGCAGTGCTGGCATCCCATATGGGCGCAACGAGTCCCGGATGCTCCACTTCTGGTCCAGCTCTCTGCTATGGCCTGGGAAAGCAGTGGAAGATGGCCCAAGTCCTTGGGCCCCTGCACCCGTGTGGGAGACCCAGAGGAAGCTCCTGGCTTCCTTCAGGTTGGTGCAGCTCTGGCCATCGCAGCCAATTGGGGAGTGAACCAGAGGATGGAAGACCTCTCTCCCTCCCTCCCTCCCTCTCTCTCTCTCTCTCTCTCTCTCTCTCTCTCTCTCTCTGCCTCTCCTTCTCTCTCTGTGTAACTCTGATTTTCAAATAAATAAATAAATCTTAAAAGCAAAAAAAAAAGAAACCTAATACACCATCTGACTTTTTACCACACAGGTCGTCTTGAATACCAACTCCACCATCTGTGTGCAACCACAGGTAAGAACTCCAGGATGGTGACTATGGATTCTACAAGCAACCAGACTGAAATTATGTCCCATTTCAGTATGAGGGGAAAAAAATAAGGCCAAGAGAAAGGCAGTTGCTCCAAACTGCCTGCTTTTGGGACTCCGTTCTTGTCACTTCAGATTTACAAAAGTTAACACATATTTGGCAATCACTTTTGAGGAGGAACGAATACCAACTTCCATACTATTGATCTGACAAAACTCACCAGCCAGGGTAGTTATTTGCAAGGTCTTAGCTACTGAGACTGTTCAGAGAACTTCGCGCTGGGGGATCAAACACGAATCATGACTTCACTAAGATGGGCCCTGCAGTCTCTGTCATGTCCATGAACCCCCTGGACCCTCACATCAAGATTCTCTTTTGCCTGCGACGGAAGCAGTTTCTGCAAGCTGGCATTGCACCCCCTGGAGAAGCCACCTCCTGCTGGCACCCTGTCTTGAGTCTCCTTCCCAAAGACGCCCCATTGCAGCATGAGGCAGCCAGAGTGATCATCGCCCAGGTCCCCCTAACAGATGTTAGGGTTCCAACTTCAGGAGGTGGGAATGTGAGGAGTCAGATGGGTTAATAGAGGGGACCCCAGTAGAATTTGGGGTATAAAATACTTGTTTCCTTCCCCAAAACATTATCTTTAGCAAGAACAAACTGGCCACCCTCCTTCCTCCAAATTTGCCATGAGAATAGCAAGGGGGCTCTTCCTGAGCTCACAGCTTACAGTGAAAACTAGTTACCTGTCCCACCCTTAGCAGGCCAGGCAGGAGGGAGGATTGTGAACGAGGTCTTCTGGTGGTTCTTGTCCCTGCCTGGTAACTGAACACCAATCTGACTGTCAAGTGTTTCCTTCGAAACTACATAGCGAGCCCATGGCCCAGAGGCCCTTTGGGTTAATTCTCTTGGAACCCCCCACTCCATGCTGCCCTGGCTGGAGGCCTTTGACTCTAATCAATACTCTTAAATCTCAAAAAAAAAAAAAAAAGATTCTTTTTGGTCCACAAAGCAAAGACAGAAAGTAGACACACGGACTCTTCTGAGGCTAAGTGAAAAAACAAAACAAAGCAGCAGCCTTGCTCAATCCTGCTAGCTTGCAAGCAGCACATGGGCCTCATTTAAACAGTATAATTGTGATAGCACTTGCAGTCAAGAGTACTACAAAATACTTAGATGTGCTCAATATCAGACTCTGGGCATGAGTGTCTTAATACCTTTCAAAAAGCTAGACTTGAACTCAAGGGAATTTATCATCAACGGGTCACCTTCTGTCCTTGAATCCAGTTTAAAAAAAAAAAAAAAAGATTGTATTGGAATCCCCTGGCACATTTCTAACTCCACCTTTTGGGACAAGTCCGATTGCACATGTCCCAAATTGTACATCTCTTCCCTCTCTTATTCCCACTCTTATATTTAACAGAGATCACTTTTCAGTTAAACTTAAACACCTAAGAATAATTGTGTGTTAATTACAGAGTTCAACTAATAGTATTAAGTAGAACAAAATACTAAAAGGGATAAAGTATTAAGTTGTTCATCAACAGGGTAAGGGCTGATCAAGTCATTGTTTTCTCATAGTGTCCATTTCACTTCAACAGGTTTCCTTTTTTGGTGCTTGGTTAGTTGTTACTGATCAAGGAGAACATATGATATTTGTCGCTTTGGGACTGGCTTAATTCACTCAGCATGTTTTCCAGATTCCTCCATTTTGTTGCAAATGACCAGATTTCATTGTTTGTTTGTTTTTTTTGTTTTTTGGTTTTTTTTACTGCTGTATAGTATTCTGTAGAGTACATGTCCCATAATTTCTTTATCCAGTCTACTGTTGACGGGCTTTTGGGTTGATTCCATGTCTTAGCTATTGTGAATTGAGCTGCAGTAAACATTAAGGTGCAGACAGCTTTTTTGTTTGCCAATTTAATTTCCTTTGGGTAAATTCCAAATGGTGGAGTTAGAAACATGCCAGGGGATTCCAATACAATCCCATCAACGTCGCATGTACCAATGCCATCTCACTAGTCCAAGTGATCAATTTCAGTTCACAATTGATCACACTGATAGGTCTAAGAGTCAAAGGGATCACACAAATAAGACTAGTGTCTGCTAATACTAACAGAATAAAAAAGGGAGAGAATGATCCAACATGGGAAGCGGGATACACAGCAGACTCATAGAATGGCAGATGTCCTAAACAGCACTCTGGCCTCAGAATCAGCCCTTAAGGCATTTGGATCCAGCTGAAGAGCCCATGAGAGTATTTTAGGCATGGAAAGTCAAGACACTCTGGCAAAAAAAACAAAACAAAAACAAAAACACAAAAAAACAAACAAACCTAAATGAAAGATCTCTGCAAGTGAGATCCCAGTTGTTCAATGTGAATTAATGCTATAACTAGTACTCAAACAGTATTTTACACTTTATGTTTTATGTGGGTGCAAACTGATGAAATCTTTACTTAATATACACTAAATTGATCTTCTGTATATAAAGATAATTGAAAATGAATCTTGATGTGAATGGAATGGGAGAGGGAGCGGGAGATGGGAGGGTTGCGGGTGGGAGGGAAGTTATGGAGGGGAAAAAGCCAATGTAATCCATAAACTGTACTTTGGAAATTTATATTTACTAAATAAAAGTTAAAAAAAAAGAAAGTTTCATCCAAATGTTGACTCTAAGCACCTCTGACTCTAGGATAAAGATGGAGGCTTAAGGGGAAGAAAAGAACATGAGTCTAGAATCACACGGCTTAGGTTGAAACAGAGCCACAGGTTTAGGACAACAGAGGTGAACGGAAGCTATGCGAAGAATAAAGCCAAATGCACCTGTCGTAAAATAAAGACAAAACTGGGCACATGAGTGCGAGCCTGTGACTGTGCACCCTGGGAGGCAGGAAAGTGGAGTCAAGAGAGCAGGGACATCCAAGGGTACCCGTGAGGTCAGCATGTGACAAACGCGGGTTGAACTCGGGGGCTGTTGGAATGCAGAATTGCCTTGGCTGGCCCAGAGCATGGCTAGCCGATGACAGACAGGCACCCAGCCTTGTAGCCCAGCTTCCTAAGTGACTGGCCCATGCATGTTCCTCTCTGTACCTTTTGTTTTAATTTTTTATTTTTGAAATTCTATCAGATCTACGGAATAAGATCGCACGAAAACCTTCCTCGGTTAGGAAAGTTATTTTCCTTTTGACTCATTGCCTCCTCCAAAAGACATTAATGAAACATGATGAAGATCAAAGTGGGGAGGGAGGGAGGGGATTAACAAACCTGTTGAACATCAAGGTTAAGTTCTGCCTCATCAACATTATTCAAGGTTCTTCCCAAAGAGCTACGTGACTGCAAGGTGATTTCCGAAAGTTTGTGGACTTTGGAACTGAAAGATGAGTGTATCTCAATGCAAAAAGCTTTTGCAACCCCGGAAAAATCTGCATTTTTCATGAACTTTGGGGGGACCTGGCATTCTGAGAAGTGGGCACAGAGATGGATAAGACCCACCTAGGAAAACACGGCAGGGCACTTGGTCTTCCAGGAAAAACCAAGCATGGAATACAAACAGGCAGGAGGACAGGGCAGACGGGGAAGGTGGGAGTGGGCAGACGTCACCGATGTCTAGACGCTCTCAAGCGCTCACCGCCGCCGGCCTCACCTGCTGCTCTGCGAGCCGCTTCTGGATCTCTTGATCATCGCACACGTCATATACAACGGGCTTGGAGAGCTCGGACTCGATCCGAGCCAGCCAGGTGCGAAGGTTGCTCATGTTTTTGTCCAACTGCTGAATAAAAGCAAAGGTCTCCTTCAGCTTCTTCACCCTAAACGTATTTGCAGGGAGGGAAGAAAAAAAAAAAAAGATGGGAAACAAAACTCCAAAATTAAGAGCAAGAAGAATGGGCCAGCAGGGCCCTGGAGGCTAAAAGGACCCCACGTTGCGCCAATTTCATAGCAGAACAACGTTCATGTGACCAGGCACAAGTCTTCATAGAGTGCGAGGACACCTGAGAAAGTTTACGGGAAAATGACATGACCAGGTAAGTTCAGGGCTGTGGCTACTTTAGCATTTCAGATGCCATGTCCCATCCTACAGTATCCCAGCCTGAGCTTCTGTCTCCAGACCCTAGGGCCTGGGAAGCAGCAGCGATGAATGGTCCAAGTGACTGGGTTCTTGCCACCCACGTGAGGGACCTGGATTGAGTTCCTGACTCCTGGCTTCTGCCGTGGTCCAGCCCTGGCCACTGAGAGCATCTGGGGAATGAACAGTGAAACCCTCCTCTGATTCTCTCTTTCAAGTAAATCAATAAAAGGTAAGGTTACTTTGGTGTGGGAAAATTTAGAAATCCATGTTTGTGTATGTATACATGTATTTGTACATATTAATTTTTTGTCATAATACCGTTTTCTACACTGTCTGAAGACCCTGTGTATGGGTGGATTTCACAGCCGTTCAGGCGCCAGTAAAGACGTCCACATCCCATCTTGGAGTGCTTAGGTTAGCACTCAGCACTGCTCCTGATGCCAGCTTCCTGCTGGGGTGCACCCCAGGAAGTGCCGGGGATCGCTCACGTAGCTGGGTGCACTCCCATGGGAGGGAGAGACCTGGATTGAATTCCTGTTCCCAGGCATTTGGGGAGTGAACCAGTGAATGGGAAATCTATCTTTCTGCCTCTCAAATGAATTTTTTTAAAACACAATTTTATCAAAATAAGTACCTTTAAATTCCACTTTCCAGAAACTTAAAAATATTTATTTATTGGAGAGGCAGAGACAAAGAGAGACACACACATGTGTGTGTGTGTGTGTGGGGGGGGTGCATGTTCCTATCTGCTGGTTCATTCCCCAAACACCTGCAATGGCCAGGGTAAGGCCAGGGCGGAAGCCGGAGCCAGGGACTCAATCCGGGTCTCCCCCGTAGTTGGGAGGAACCCACTTACTCAAGCCATCACTGCTGCTCCCGGGGCTGTATTCACAGCCGGCTGGAGCTGGGAGCTGGAGCTGGCTGCCAAGTCCAGGCACTCTGCTATGGAACACGGGCATCCTAACCTGCATCTCATCCTCCAGCCCAAACGCCTGCCCCTGCCCCAGAGGGCACTGGCAGGAAACGCTTTGCTAAACCACTTTCACGAGAGTCCCCAGGCAGAGCGAGGAAGGGTTTATCCTGGTGATCTGGGGTGCTTTTATTTAATCCCAGAGACTGAAAGTGAGGACGACAGTGGCAGGTTCTCACTGAGCAATGCTCGTGTTGAAAGACGCTGCCAGAGTTGCATCTCAGGACAAGCCGGGGCAATGAACTCCTCCCCACCTTCGGCTCTGCAGCCCCAGTGCACATTCCGGAAGGCGTGAGCCATGCGCCTAACCTCTGCACAGTCCTCCCCCACCCTGACACTCAGTGTCACCTCTGACCTGTGCAGCGCCTCCAGCGTACAGTGGCTCCTCTCGCCTGTGACGCCTCTGCCCACAGCCCCTTCCCAACGTGCTCCCACAGCCCTGGGGCCCCGCTGCCTGGCACCCTTTGGGCTGCAAATGCACCCACCAGGACTTGGGTCTCCTTTGCTCCCTCTGCTTGCGCCACGCCTCCCACGCTGCCTGGCAGGCAGGAGGTGTTGACGAATGTTTGTTGAATGACTGAATGCAGATAAGCACATCCCCTCCGGGCTATGATTTAGGCACAGCTGTGTTCCGATCTTGCAATCCCAGGGACTGACTTCCAGTTCCAAGCTCTACTAGCAGGAAAACCTTTTTACACTAGCACTGTTATCTCTGGTAGGTCCTTGAGGTCTTCAAGCTTTAGGGAGGTGGCAGCATAGAGCCCTGGAAGGGAACAGGCCTGGGTCCAAGTCCCACTCCCCGGAGCGTGAGCTGTGCACCGCTGCACGGCGTGTCCTCCACCTCCCTGCTCGCTCATTAGCTACACAGTTACGCAGCCTGCTCTGGTTTGCAAGAATGCTTGTGATGCCACCGGCACACAGCACACACTCAGCGACTCGAGCTCGCCTTGTGCCAACCGGGGTTCCCCCATGTGGCCGTGAGGGCCTGTTTCCGGGGCACCGGACCTCCCTGTTACCGTGCTCTTCCACCAGCACCCTGGGCAGCAGTCTTGGAACTACTGTCGCCTGGTGGGCATGGACCCCGTTGTCAGGCTCGGAGCCCTGCCTGGCTCCGCCTCCCTGTGGGGGACGTGTTAGCAGGGCAGGACCCTACCTTCCCTGGGGTGACCAAGAGGACCACGGGAGATGCCAGCCATGACAGGGACTCGGCACAAGGTCTCAATGGAGACAAATGCCGGTTACCATGGTTATGAGGGACTTCCAGAAGGTATGTTTTCCAAATCACATTCCCACTACAGATGCTCTGAGGCGAAGATGATTTATTTAAGAGGAAGTAACAGAATCCAGGGCTAGGCCCGGAGACAGCTGTAACCTAGATCCCTCCTTCAGCCCCCAGGCTCCAGAGGCACACCCTCCTCACCCCCATTATCTTGCTACTCAGACTGTCCAGGGACCAGAAAGAACATTCCAGAAAACTGCCAGGGCAGCCAGGATCCCAGGAACCATGGGACAAGCAATGTCGCGTGCAGTGGGTGACACGCTGGTCAAGGAGGGCTTTGGTGACCTCCCTCCCAGCTCTGCTGCACACCCCTCCCCCACCATCCAGCACCTGGCCCCATGTGCTGGGCTTCCCCAGGGCTGTGGCATCCAGCATGGACCACAGACACCAAACCAGTGGGGGTTGTGAAGAAACTCCCGGCTGCTGTTCCTGTCCTGAAACTCAGAAACCCTAAACGCTCTGGAATGGCAGGCAACACCACGAGTGGAAAATTCTATGCCCCAGCCTCTCCTGTGATGGTTAGGAGATGTGGGTGCTCTGACGCACAATTACCTGCAGGCTGTGTGGCCAAAGCGTGCATGAAACATAAATGAATGTCGTGTTTAGACCTGGTTCCCAAGGATCTTATTACATATATGCAAATGAACAAGAACCTGGGGGGGGGGGGACTAAACCCCAAATCTGAAACACTCGGCTCTCAAGCATTTTGGAGAAGGGACACTCAGCCCGAAATAGATTTTCCACTGTGAATGCATTCTTTGTGAGTTTCTACGTGGGCACGCTTTATAACTCATAAATGTTATCACGAAAATAGAACAGCCGCACAGCACACTGACATCCACGCTGCCAGGCCTGCCGGGATTCCCATGTGAGCAACTCACTTAAGCCCGCAACAACGTGATGGAGTGGGTACTGTTATTATTCTCAATTGACAGATATGGAAATCAAGTCACGATCGCCCCCAACCCAATTCACATGGCCATGAAGTAGCTGAGGCGGGATTTCACCCCGGGCAGCCTGGTCCAGAGCTTTGTTCTTGTGGTCCAGACTCAGGGAGGCAGCAGGTGGTGGCCCAAGTACTGGGGTCCCTTCCACCATAGGAGAGACACAGATTGACTCCTGGCTTTGGCCGGGTCCAGCCTCAGCTGTTGCAGGCATTTGGGGGATGAACTTGTAGTGGATGGAAGACATTCTCTCTCTCTATTCTCTCTCTCTCTCTCTATTCTCTCTCTCTCTCTCTGCCTTTCAAAGAATAAAGTAATAAGACTGTTTAACTCTTTGCTCTGCCTTGGGTCCTGTGCACACAGACACTGAGGATTCACAGATAACTGCAGGCAGCTCTTACCCTCCAAGGGCTCCCTGACCTAATTAAAAGCATCTTGTCCCCTGATTTACATGAAATAATTATACATTTTAATGGAGTACACTGCAACACTGCTACACGTACACACAGCGTACTTAGCGCTGGCACTTGCTCGGAGTTCGGAGCCTGCCAGCTCCTCTCCTGCAGGTCTTCCCCAGATGTGAGACATTTGCATGGGTCAGTGCATCGCTAGACCTTGTTACATCCACCTGCTGCCTCCTGCGACCCAGCATCTGACCTCCTTCTCCCCTCTCTCAGCCTTGAATAGTCACCATTCTAAATTCTCACCAACTTTTTTTTTTTAAAAACTTCCATGTATGAGAGAGAACATGCAGCATTTATCACGACCTAATTCAGATACAATGAAATTTCTCCATAAACGTCTACTGGATGTACACTCAAACCTTTTCAGGTGTCTTTCTTTAAGATTTATTTATTTGGAAGGCAGAGAGGCAGAGAGGCAGAGAGAGAGATCTTCCATCTGCGGTTCACTCCAAATGGCTGCAACAGCCAGGGCTGTGCATTAACAGGGAGCTGGAAGGGAAGTGGAGCAGCTGGGACTCGAACTGGCACCCACATGGGATGCTGGCAGTGGCTTTACCCGCTAGGCCACAGTGCCAGCCCCTCAGCTGTCTTCTTCAAAACAGAGATGGCCATGCATATTTTGGAAATTAGAGGTAACGACCAGAGCGCACTGAAGTCTTTTTGCTACAAAACAATGTGCTGTCCGTACTCCTACGTCCTGGATCCCAAGGGCAAGACGGACAAGCAAACGGGCACACACGTCAGAGGGGGGGACTGGCACTGTGCAAGGAGAGTGCTGGCTCGAGTCCCAGCTGCTCCACTTCCCATCTGGCTCCCTGCTAATGCTCCTGAGAAGCCAGCGAAGACGGTTCTCAAGTCCTTGTGGCCCTGTGACCCACGTGGGAGATCCGGAGGGAGCTCCTGGCTCCTGACTTTGACCTGGCCTAGACCAGGCTGTTGTGGCCATTCAGGGAGCGAACCAGAGATGGGAGATTCTCTTCCAAGAGGAAGGGAAGGGAGGGGAGAAAGAAAGATGGTCACCACGAGGCTACACAACACTCACCCATCAGCAAGCGGCCTGATGCTACGTCCCTAGGCATAACACCCTCAAATGCATGGGCACCTACGTGTGGCTCCTTAGATAATAATATTGCCACTGATTCTATGAATCAGCGCGTGTACTGCTGAGCTTGTCACGTTCTGTTCTGCCCAGTCTAGGTAGCACCTTTCCCAAGTAGGAAGTGTGTCCCATTTGCCAACCTGGACACTGATCGCCACGTTCGGCCTTGTTAATATCACCCGTTGGACAAAAGCGAAATTTCGATATCAGGAAACAAGGAAACCTATTCAGGAACCAGACCGTGGGCCCAGGGAAGCAACCACAATGCTGGATGACATCAACCACCTGGGCATTTGTTTACGAGGCTCCCTTCCCCGCACTTGCCCACGTTTTGGCCCAGGTACTCGCTCTCCACTAACCCATCTCACACAGACAGGGCTACCTTCAAAAAGTTCATGGAAAAATGGAATGAAGACACATTTTAGTGGGGGAAAAAATCCATGCATAATATTTTATTTTGCCATTAACCTTCACTTTCCTGTGAACTTTTTGAAGACCCGTCATATATTGCAATAAATAACATTTCTCCAGGAAACAAAAGCAGGATTTCCAGAGTGAAATGCCAGCTCCGAGGATCAGGATGCACGAGTTGTCCTAGGAAACCAAACAAAATAAAAATCATGCCTAGACGGAGCTGTACACTATGGGCAGAGATGCAGAAAGGATACAAGGTGCATAAATTTGTTCTTTAATCTTCGCCAGCAATGAATCAAAATAGAACTGTGACAATGAAGCCTGCTTCCCTTCCAGAACGAACGAACAAAATCAAGCCTGGTTAGCATCATTCTATCCGCGAGCCCACAGCCCCCACTGTAAGAAGCCGGCTTGAAACACCACATTCACACATGCGGATAATTCACCTCTCAGGTCTCCCCCTACGTGCAAAAAAAAAAAAAAAAGAAAAGAAAAGAAAAGAAAAAGGGTCTACGGCTAAATTACAAGAGCTCTGGATCAGCCCTAAATTACTTCAGAAAATTCTCATGCCAGTATGCACAGTGTAACTACAAAATTCCTCGGGAAATTGACAAGGTCAAAGTATCTGCATTCAGGCGAAAATAAGCAAATACTCAAACCCCCCACCGGGTAGCTGTCAGTTGCTCACCAATCCTGTACAGCTGTGCCTTTTTCAATGCATTAAATATCTTTACAGAAAAACAATCTAGAACTGCGAGATCTTAGAGGCACCGACATGACAACACACACCGGAGCTAACTGGTGGCCACGGCGACACTTCCATTTTCCACACAGCCTACGCTTCTCTGCGCTGCTCGTCAGAGGCAGGCTGCACACAGCACGCGTATGCTGTGGCCGGGAGAGAGCCCATCCCCCGATGGCAGAGCGTGAGCATGAGCGCGTGCACACACACACACACACACACACGCGCACACACCCTGCACAGCCCACCATCGCTCCATTATAACCGAAGCCAGACAGCCCAGAGAGCAAGCCACCGCGAGACAGCAGCGGCCGCCACACCAGAGCCGGTGACCGACATGGCACTTACTGTTGATGAGAAAAAATCATTGCTTCTGTTTGAGCGAAAGCGCTGCGTTCCCGGCTGCACCTCCACCTCCCGGGCCCGGCGGCCCCTCCCCCTGCCCCGGAGCCCTCAGCATTCACTGGTTCAGCATCTTGCCCAGAGGCGGTGCAGCACTCCCGAGGCTCCTGGCAGGCACCGGCCGGTTCGCACGCACAGGGCCATGCCAGTGGGAAGGAAGACGCGTCCTCCCTGACAAACTGCAATTTTTAATCTCCTTTCTCGCCCTTCGCGTACACAGTCATCCCCAGCTCTTGCCACACACACACACACACACACACACACTCGGGTCTTTGTTCTGCCGCTACAGGATTGCAACGCTGGGGGAAGGAAGTCCCGGCGTTATCTTGCCCATGGGTTATTTATGAAGTGCTCTAAACCCAGGGAAGAAACACTTACGACTCTGGGCAAGGAAAAATGCATTTCTGTTCTCAGATTAAATTGCTCTGCTCCAGGTTTAAAAGCTACGCTGGGCCCACCAGGGTTGTCTTCTTCCTGTTTCTCAAAGGAGAAATTTGCCCATGGGGTGTTTTCCACTCTGCCTTTTCAGCCCTGTGTGTCCTGGCTTAGGAGAGACAGAGTTCATTTTACCCATTCCTTTGCTTTAGGCAAAACAAACAAAAACAAAAACAAAAACCTGTACCTTGCAGTATCAGAGAAGTGCAAGACGTGGCAGAGGAAGAAATTCTGTAATTTTCTTGCTAGCTCCTTCCTGGCTGCAGGTACGGTGGGTATCTGAACATTTTTCCTCGCCCTTGGTCTCAGGTTCTCTGGGCAACCCGGTAGGGCTCTGCTTCCTGGGACACTGTGTGGTTTGTGTCCAGTTTGTGGGACCCGCTCCCAGCCTTAGTGAGACTCCCTATGGATGCTTTTTCCTGGGTCCCTGAAGCCGAATATTTAGTCATTTAAAACCCCTCCTCCTCTTGGGGCTGGGTTGTGGCATAGCAGGCTAAGCCTCCGCCTGCAGTGCCTGCATCCCATATGGGCGCCAGTTCTAGTCCCGGCTGCTCCTCTTCCAATCCAGCTCTCTGCTATGGCCTGGGAAAGCAGTGGAAGATGGCCCAAGTGCTTGAGCCCCTGCACCCAAGTTGGAGAAGTGGAAGAAGCTCCTGGATCCAGATCAGCCCAGCTCCATTTGGGGGAGTGAACCAGCGGATGGAAGACCTCTTTCTCTGCCTCTCTGTAATTCTGCCTTTCAAATAAACAAATACATCTTTGAAACAACAACAACACCCCTTCTCCCGCCTTCAAATAGAACAGGCACATTCCAGATGAGTGGAAAAGGAAACACAAATTTGGTAACAATTCTCCCCCAGAGCAGCGTTTGATTAACTCCAGCCCAGGGCTTGGCTGTTCCTGAAACCCGCTCATCACGGACCTCTGAGGCTTGGTGCAAGGCAGGTGCCTCACGGTGAGATCCGCCTAATCGCCTGTCTCCCCACTGATGGGCCATGCATGTGGGAGACCTGGAAAACACCCCACCCCCACCCCCACTCCCACTCCCCAGCCATTGCAAGTATTTAGGGAGTGTATCAGTGCACGGAAGTTGAATTGGTCTATCTTGCTAATAAATAAAAACAAATACAATTTTAAAAAAATCATCTCAGGCCCACTGAATCAGGCAACCAGTTGAGACCAAAATAAGTCAGTTTTATGACTGGCAGCATTGTATGGTCTTCCCGAATAGCCTTGAGAAAGTACAGACGAGAGGAGAGCAAAGAGAAGTTGTATCAGTTCAAAAGGGCACCCATCTCCATGTCCATTCTGCAGTGATGGGAAAAAAGACACAGTTGCCTTGGTTTAAACAGTAACACTTTAACTGCTACTGTTATATATTGGGCGGGTTTTTCACACTGGTAGATAAAAATGGCACAGTTAAGCTTAGTACACCTTGCTGTTGAATTGGTCCTCCGGATGCTAAGAAAACAGGCTAGGGGCCAGTGCCGTGGCTCACTTGGTTAATCCTCCGCCTGCGGCGCCAGCATCCCATATGGGCACTAGGTTCCAGTCCCGGTTGCTCCTCTTTCAGTCCAGCTCTCTGCTGTGGCCCAGGAGGGCAGTGGAGGATGGCCCAAGTGCTTGGGCCCCTAAACCTGCATGGGAGACCAGGAAGAAGCACCCGGCTCCTGGCTTCAGATCGGCGCAGCGCCGGCCACAGTGGCCATTTGGGGGGGTGAGCCAATGGAAGGAAGACCTTTCTCTCTGTCTCTCCGTCTAACTCTGTCAAATAAATAAAAAAAAAAATTAAAAAAAGAAAAAAAAAACCAATCTAGGGCAAATGTCCTTCTTCAAGGGGTACAGAGATGAGTTCCCACCGGCCAATTAACTCCCCAGTTGCCTAGCGGTCTCAGGCTGGGCTGGGGCAGAGCCTGAACTCAACCCAGGTCTCTCATGGGGGTGGCAGAAACCCACAGCTGCTGCCTCACAGGGTCTGTATCAGCAGGAAGCTGAGTCAGGAGCTGGCTCCATGCGTGAACTCCAGGCACTCAGATACAGGATTCGGGCAAACGCCCACTCCGGAAAGGATCAATATTTGAGACTACATGGTAATCCTGGGGGTCTTCAAAAAGTTCATGGAAAATGCACATTATAAAAAACAACAACTATGCATGGATTTTGAAATTGTTCTTCCCCAACAATGAACATACGGTTTAACCACAACACTGGCATCCCACATGGACACCAGTTCGAGTCCCGGCTGCTCCACTTCCAATCCAGCTCCCTGCCAATGGCCTGGGAAAGCAAAAAAAGATGGCCCAAGTGTTTGGGCCCCCACTCCACGTAGGAGACCTGGATGAAGCTCTCAGCTCCTGGCCCAGTGCTGGCCTTTGTGGTCTGCTGGGGAGTGAACCAGCAGGCAGAAGATTCATATTCTTTCAAAATAAATAATTTTTTTAAAAAAAAGTTTATTCAGGCCGGCGCCGTGGCTCAACAGGCTAATCCTCCGCCTTGCGGCGCCGGCACACCGGGTTCTAGTCCCGGTCGGGGCACCGGATTCTGTCCCGGTTGCCCCTCTTCCAGGCCAGCCCTCTGCTGTGGCCCAGGAGTGCAGTGGAGGATGGCCCAGGTGCTTGGGCCCTGCACCCCATGGGAGACCAGGAAAAGCACC
>CM027391.1:2353669-2376642 GCA_015711505.1 Sylvilagus bachmani
GCGGCGCCGGCACACCGGGTTCTAGTCCCGGTCGGGGCACCGGATTCTGTCCCGGTTGCCCCTCTTCCAGGCCAGCCCTCTGCTGTGGCCCAGGAGTGCAGTGGAGGATGGCCCAGGTGCTTGGGCCCTGCACCCCATGGGAGACCAGGAAAAGCACCTGGCTCCTGGCTCCTGCCATCGGATGAGCGCGGTGCGCCGGACGCAGCGCGCCAACCGCGGCGGCCATTGGAGGGTGAACCAACGGCAAAGGAAGACCTTTCTGTCTCTCACTGTCCACTCTGCCTGTCAAAAATTTAAAAAAAAAAAAAAACAAAGTGAAGCAGGGACTGGAAGCCAGGCACTCCGGGAGGGAGATGGGCATTCCAAGTGATGTGTAGCTGCTGTGCTGAGCGCCTGCTGATTCAGGAACTTTCTGAAGATCTGTATGCAAGGATTTCAACATTTGTTATACCCAAACTACTGTACCTTTTTCTTAAAAAGATTGATTTGTTTATTTCAAAGTCAGAATTACATAGAGAGGAGAGAAAGAGGTCTTCCACCCACTGGTTCATTCCCCAGATGGCTGCAGTGGTCGGGGCTAGGCCAGGTCAAAGCCAGGAGCTTCTTCTGGGTCTCCTACATGGGTGCAGGGACCCAAGCACTTGGGCCATCTTCCACTGCTTTCCCCAGGCCGCTAGCAGGGGGTTGGATTGGAGATGGAGCAGCAGGGACTCGAACAGGTGCCTGTGTGGGATGCCGGCACTACAGGAGGTGGCTTTATCTACTATGCCACAATGCTAGCCCCACATTTTTTTTTGTTAAAAAATATTTAAGAAATTTTTAACACCAAGAGTCACAGGGAGAGAAGGTGGCAGAGATCCAACTTCTGGGCCACCACGGCTGCCTCATTAGGTCTGCACTGGCGGGAAGCTGGCTGGCACCCCAAGGTGGGAAGTGGGTATCCCAACCCCTGTGCCGAACGCTGCCCCTCACCTTATCCTTTGAGTCCATTTTCCACAAGCTTTATATACCACCGTCAGATTTAAGCCAAGACACAGCCCAACCTGCACCCACAGAGCGCCTGCTCCCAATGGCGCAACCAAGGCTCTGCCGAGTGAAATGGAAAGGGGGTTATGCGGCAGGCTGAGTCTCGCTCGGCACCCGTCCCACCGATGGGATCCTTCGTAGTAGATCTTTGGTCTGTGCCGTTAACTTGACATTGCTGGTTCATCACCCAGCATTTTGTGCCTGGGTAACCTTGCTGCTTCCCAAGCAGGGGATGGCACATACAGGGAGTTCTGACAAACACCTATGACTCAGCTCGCCCGCATTCAGGTTCTGCTGAGTCACTCTTCAGAGATATTATCTAAGAAAACACGAGGAAGCCCAAGAGCTGACAGCTTGAATTAAAAAAATAAATAAAAAAATGTACTTCATCTGTCAAATCAGGCTCACATAACTAGTATTTCTTCTTGTCATCACAGTCACCAATAAATAAATAAATAAATAAATTGCATTTTAAATGGCCTCTGTTAATGAAATTGTGAACGGGGCGGGCATTGGGGCATAGCGGGTAAAGCCGCCACCTGCAACACCAGCATCCCATATAGGCACTGGTTCAAGTCCCAGCTGCTCCACTTCTGATCCAGCTCTCTTCTGTGGCCTGGGAAAGCAGTGGAAGATGGCACCTGCGTGGGAGACCCGGAAGAAGCTCCTGGCTTCTGGCTTTGGATTGGTGCAGCTCCGGCCATTGCAGTCAATTGGGGGGTAAACCAGTAGATGGAAGACCTCTCTCTTTCTCTGTCTTTCCCATCTCTCTCTGTAACGCTGCCTCTTTAAGGGAAAAAGCTATGAGCACGTTTGTATGAGAGCTCAGATGTCAACAGCATTGCTTTGTTCACTGCCTAGCACATTGTGTCCACACTGCTCTCAGGTGACCGTGATGCCTCCAACGAAGAGACTGGCACGAGGGCTCAGGAGAGCTCCTGCAAGCTCCCTCAGCAGCTCTGATGGGGCTTTTAGTGCCCACGCCAGGGCTCGCGTGTGTGCAAATGGGTGCACTGGTGTGCAAACGGGATGAAGCCCAAGCCCTGTATGATGAGGTTATTTAAAGAGACAGACTCCTGGGGCCAGTGCTGTGGCATAGCGGGCAAAACTGCCGTCTGCAGTGCCGGCATCCCATATGGGTGCTGGTTCGAGTCCTGGCTACTCCACTTCTGACCCAGCTCTCTGCTGTGGCCTGGGAAAGCAGTGGAAGATGGCCCAAGTCTTTGGGCCCCTGCACCTGCATGGGAGACCCGGAAGAAGCTCCTGGCTTCTGGCTTTGGATCAGTGCAGCTCCGGCCATTGCGGCCAACTGGGGAGTGAACCAGCAAATGGAAGACCTCTCTCTCTCTCTTTCTTTCTCTTTCTTTCTCTCTCTCTCTCTCTCTCTCTCTCTCTCTCTCTCTCTCTCTCTCTCTCTCTCTCTCTCTCTCTCTCTCTCTCTCTCTCTCTCTCTCCTTCTCTCTCTCTGCCCCCCCGCCTCTCCTTCTCTCTCTCTGCCCCCTCCTTCTCTCTCTGTGTAACTCTGACTTTCAAATAGATAAATAAATCTTTTTTTAAAAAAAAGCAGACAGACCCTCCAGGTTTTCACTTCAAGGATTTTAGAGAAAATGAACAACAACAAAACAGTAGTTTGGGGCTAAGTGTCCTTCCCTCCCCCAGGCTTGTTACCATGGTGAAGGCGACCACAGGCCAGATGTACTGACGCTCTGGGGATGCCCTGGTGCCTTCTCATCCAGGATCTGAGTCCTTACAACCCCCCCGCCAGGGAGCGAGTTCATCACCCGAGGCTCACGGAGGCCCTGGGAGTCTGTTCCCACGCAGTGGCAGGCCCAGGGGTCCGGGGGCGGTGACCGTATCACTTCCCTGGTTGCTCACTCTGGCAGGGTGGTTCTCAGAGTCTGATCTTGGAGCCAGCACCACTGGCCATCCCTGGAGCTTGTGAGAAAGGCACCTTCTCACCGTCACCCAGACCCACACAGGGAGTCGCACGCTCTGGGGCTGGGCCCAGCAAACGCACGGTGGCAGCAGCCTGGGAGTGATGTGTGTTGCAGAACCACGGCTTCCGGTTAAGTAGCACATTCTACACGGAGGTCTCGTTTTAGGATCGCTCCGATAAAACTACCTTTTAAAAACATTTTGATCTATTTGAAAGGCAGACAAACACGCGCGCGCGCACACACACACACACACACACACACACAGGGTTGGGTGGGAAAGAGACAAAGATAGAGCCTCTATCCCCTGGTTCACTCCCCAAACTCCCTGACTTTCAAATAAAGTAAATAAATCTTTAATAACAATAACAACAAAACGAAGCTGGGACTCGAACCCTGGGACTCGAACCCAGGCACTCCGATGCTGAATGCAGGGAGCAGTGTCTTAATGGCAGTGCCTAACACCCCTGATAAACTACTTTTTTTTTTTTCTGACAGTCAGAGTTAGACAGTGAGAAAGAGAAAGGTCTTCCTTTCCCATTGGTTCACCCCCTAATGGCTGCTGCGGCCGGTGCGCTGATCTGAACCAAGGAGCCAGGTGCTTCTCCTGGTGTCCTATGCCCAAGGACTTGGGTCATCCTCCACTGCCCTCCCAGGCCACAGCAGAGAGCTGGACTGGAAGAGGAGCAACCGGGACTAGAACCTGGGGTGCTGGCGCCGCAGGTGGAGGATTAGCCTATCGAGCCGCGGCGCTGGCTGATAAACTACTTTGAAAAGCCAAGGGCTCCTGGGAGCCAAATGTTCTTCCTTTGCAAGCTCAGTGGGATCTGGTCCTGCCCTGCACAGAACTGTCCCCACCCCTGGCTCACTCACTCCTCTCTCCCGCTCTGTAAAATGAGGAATCAGACTGACCACGCAGTGCTGTCTCAAGAATTGAAATGAAATAGTCCATGTGAGAAGCCTGGAGCTTAAAAGATTAGTAACACTGGGGCCAGTACTGTGGCACAGTGGGTTAAAGTCTTAGCCTGCAGCACCAGCATCCTGTATGGATGCCAGTTCGAGTCCCAGTTGCTCCACTTCTGATCTAGCTCCCTGCTATAATGTGCCTGGGAAGGCAGCAGAGGCTGGCCCAAGTGCTTGGGTCCCTGCACCCACGTGGGGGACCTGGAAGAAACACAGCTCTGGCCACTGTGGCCATCTGGGGAGTGAACCAGCAGATGGAAGATCTCTGTTTCTGTCTCTGTCTCTCCCTCTCTTTGTAACTCTGTCTTCTAAATAAAATAAAGCTTAAAAAAAAATTAGCACCACTGATTTTATCCCCTGAGTATCACCAGAAGAATTTAACAGGTGTGTGTATGTCTGTCTTCAACCTCTGGCTTTAGTAAAATCAGAAGAAAACAGCACACACAGTGCTAGCATCTTGCATGTGATGTTAAGGAACCCTGTCCTCAATGAATCCATGCTGTCAAATTCTGCCTCTGGGGGCTGGTGTCATGGCGCAGTGGGTTAAGCTGCTGCCTGTGACAACAGCATCCTGTATGGGTATGAGTCTCTGCTCTCTACCACTGCACCTGGCACAGCAGTGAAAGATGGTCCAAGTGGTTGGGCCCCTGCGCCCACCTGGGAGACCCAGATGAAGCTCCAGCCCTGGCCGCTGCAGACATCTGGGGAGTAATCCAGTGGCTACTCGGAAGATCCTTCTCTGTCTCTCTCTCTCCATCTCTCTCTCTCTCTGTAACTCTACCTCTGCAATAACTAAACCTTTAAAAAAAAGATCTGGAGCTAGCACTGTGGCACAGTGGGTTAACCCATTGCCTGCAGCACTGGCATCCCATATGGGCACTGGTTCAAGTCCCAGCTGCTCCACTTCTGATCCAGCTCTCTGCGATGGCCTGGGAAAGCAGAAGATGGCCCAAGTCCTTGGGCCCCTGCACCCATGTGGGAGACCCAAAAGAAACTCCTGGTTCCTGGCTTTGGCCTGGCCCAGTCCTGGCCAATGTGGCCACTGGGGGGAATAAACCAGCAGGTGGAAGACTGACTCTCTCTCTCTCTCTCTCCGTAACTCTGCCTTTTAAATAAAATAATCTATATAAAAAACTGCCCTTATTTTGCTGAGAATGGATCCCAATTATTATTATTATTATTATTCACCTAGTGAACTCAATGTGGTCTACCAAGGTATTAGATTTCCAAACTCCATTCCTGAACCTTGACATTCAGGCTTCTGGTTAAAATCTTGACATGATAGGCCAGATTCCTATACAGGATTTCCCTCCAAATCTTACTTTAAAAATTTATTTATGTCTTTTCATTTTATTTGAAACACAGAGATCCTCCATTGCTGGTCACTCCCCAAATGCCCACAGCTGCCAAGTCTGGGCCAGGCGGAAGGCAGGAGCTAGAACTCAGGCTGGGTCTCCCATGTGAGTGGCAGGGACCCAACTCCACGAGCCGTCATCGGCTGCCTCCCAGAGTGTGCATCAGTGGGGAGCAGGGATTGGGAGCAGAGAAAGGAATAGAAGCCGGGACTCCGATATGGGAAGCCAGGGTCCCAGGCACCAGCTCAAAACCTGCACCAAACACCTACTCCCCAATCCCCAAATCTGATTTTTACAACAGATAAGGCAGAACACCACGAGCCAGGTGCAGAAGGCTCCGTGGTGTCGACTCCTTGGGTAAACAAGGCCATCGGCGGACCCGGTAGGGCAGGTTCTTGTTGGCACCGCTCACATGTAAACTTGGCAGCCCGAGCCCGCCACCCTGCCCCCTCCCCAGCAGCAACACCTCTGTAGAGTGCCCAGGGTGAGGTCGTGTCAGGGATCAGACAAGGAGTTGGTTCAGTGTGAAGCTGCTCTGTGGCAGGTTCAAGCTTGCTGCCTCAACCCACAGAGCACCTGGAGGTCCCATTAGGGGGCCGGTGCCGTGGCATAGTGGGTATAGCCACCGCCCACAGTGCCAGCATCCCATGTGGGCACCGGTTCGAGTCCTGGCTGCTCCACTTCTGATCCAGCTCTCTGCTATGGCCTGGGAAAGCAGCAGAAGACAGCATAAGTGCTTGGGCCCCTGCACCCACGTGGGAGACCTGGAAGAGGCTCCTGGCTCCTGGCTCCGGATCATCCCAACTCCGGTCATTGCAGCCATCTGGGGAGTGAACCAGTGCATGGAAGACCTCTCTCTCTCTCTCTGCCTCTGCCTCTAACTCTGCCTTTAAAATAAATAAATCAATTGTAAAAAGAAAAATCCCATTCGACTCCGAGCCATGGGTCTTGGCTCGCGTGGCTTGGCCCTTGCTTAAAGAGATGAAGAGGGGCGGGCATCATGATGCAATTTGGAAGCCTCCGCTTTGACGCCCACATCCCCTAATGGGGTGCCCATTTGAGTCCTGGCTGCTCCACTTCCAATCCAGTTTCTTGCTACGTATCCTGGGAAGCAGTGAATAACGATTTAGCTCCTTGGGACCCTGCCACTCACATGGGAGAACTATTTGGAGGTCTGGGCTCATGGTTTTGGCTTGGCGCAGCCCTGGCTATTGTGGGCATTTGGGGAATGAACCAGCAGATAGAAGATTGATCTCTGTTTCTGTCTTTCAAGCACAGTTTACCAAAATAAATAAATAAATAAAATAATAAAATAAAATAAGGAATTATTTCTTCCCAGGCCCTTCAGTGTTGGAGGAATGGGGCTCCCACTACATTTTACTCGTGTCAGTGTTTCAAATTAGAAGGGTTTGGGGGAGCAGTGAGGGGATACCCATGCATAAGATTCCATTTGTATCACATGCTAGAAATGCGACCATGGGCAACCTACTTCACTCCAGGACTCAGTTTCCTTATCTGTCAAATGGGGTAATGGTATCTGCCTTTCTGAATGACAATGAAATCTTAGTGAAATACATAAAAAGCATTTCATCAAGAGTAGAACTGGCAGGGCTGGCGCTGTGGCATAGCGGGGGAAGCCGCCACCTGCAGTGCCAGCATCCCATATGGGCGCCGGTTCAAGTCCCAGCTGCTCCACTTCCAATCCAGCTCTCTGCTGTGGCCTGGGAAAGCAGAAGATGGATGGCCCAGGTTGGGCCCCTGCACCTATGTGGGAAGAAGCTCCTGGCTCCGGATCAGCACAGCTCCAGCCGTTGTGGCCAACCGGGGAGTGAACTATCGGATGGAAGACCTCTCTCTCTCTAACTCTTTCAAATAAATAAATCTCTTTTAAAAACACAGTAGAACTGGCAGCCAATATGTTTGCTATTGGTTCATTTGTCAATTGCTCTTTCCAAGTCGACTCAGAAGGTCTCATTTGCTAGTTTCTCTCTTTCTCGCCAAGCGACTAACTGAAAACAGGCTGCCAGAGAGAGAGCATATAGCCCATTATATTCCAAATATGTACTGTTAGCAAGGAGAGACTGTCACTTGAGCCTACCGGGCACATAGCTGGATTTTGGTCCTGAATAATGGCCCCCAAACAGGTCACCCTTAACTAGCACTTGATGCTCAGGCCAGATGACTTAGGATATAACGCCAACCACAAAGACACAGCTTAGCCAACAGAAGCCAACTTATTCTTACGCCCCGGCCCATGTATTCTTTTCAACAAATAGCGGAGGCTTGTTCTCAGCCCTGGGGATGTAACAGTCAACTCACTGGCCTCTTCCTCCAAGAGTTCCTTGTACGGGACACGATCCAGGGAATTCTCTTCTATACGAAACACGTCGCTTAGTCCCAGAGTCTTCTCAGGGAGAAACAATGAACATAACCGCTCATTAACTCTGGCTGCACCGGGCTGTGCTGGTCCTGTGACAGCGGGGGACACCTAGCATTCACCCTCATGGTGTGCGGTGGCCTCTGACATGGCCAGCTGGACACATTTTGCAGATTTGGAAATGGACGCTTACAAAGGTTAACACTCACGTTCAAGTTCTGGCCGAGAGTGAGGAGTTCAGGAAGGGGCTTCAAACCCTGAGTTCTTAAGCCTGACTTAGCTTATGGCCATGGAATTCTGCAGATTTTTCCTCCCAACTGGCTGTGGGGAGAAGCTGAATTCAGCCCGGCCTCCACCGTCAGTGAGGTCACCCTGGCACTGGTTCAGCAGACGCTCGACAGTCGGACACCAGCAACGACGTGGAGCTATTTAGGAGCCGACTCCTGGGTGAGATTTACAGTCTATTGAGAGCTGTCCTCAGGAGCTGGCCTGGGGCATAGCGGGTTAACACCCTGGCTTGAAGCACCGGCATCCCATATGGGTGCCAGTTCGAGACCTGGCTGCTCCACTTCTGATCCAGCTCTCTGCTGTGGCCTGGGAAAGCAGTAGAGGATGGCCCAAGTCCTTGGGCCCCTGCACCTGCATGGGAGACCCAGAGGAAGCTCCTGGCTTCTGGCTTCGGATAGACTCAGCTCCAGCCATTGCGACCAACTGGGAAATGAACCAGCAGATGGAAGACCTCTCTCTTTCTCTGCCTCTCCTTCTCTCTCTGTGTAACTCAACTTTCAAATAAATAAATAAATCTTTAAAAAATAAAAAATTCCCATCTGTCCTTTAAAAAAAAAAGCTGGCCTCAAAGAACCTTCCTTCCTTTCCTTCCTGTCTTTGAAAGGAGGAGAGACAGAGAGAGACAGATCTACCAGCTGGTGCACTCCCCAAACGCTCACAAGTGCTGGCACTGGGTCAGGCCAAAGCCGGGAACCAGGGCCATGATCCAAGTCTCCTATGTGGGTGACAGGGACCTAAGTAGTTGAGACATCACTCGGTGCCTCCCAGGCTCTGCATGAGCTAAAAAGAAAGCTGGAATTGGGAGCAGATCCAGACTTGAACTCAGGTACTCTGATGTGGATGTGGGCACCCCAACCGCCATCTTAAGCCCTGGGATAAACACCCACCCCCTGGTCCCCGCCCACCTACCACTCCAGCTTCCTTTGCGACATCTGAGCCAATGGGGCTTCTCGTCACTCCTCTTCTATGCTGTTTACAACACTGCTACCTCCAGACACTGTGAAGCCCTCTTTCAGAACCATCTGGAAACGCAGCCCTTCTGTGAGACGCTTCCTAATCCCCACCCCCACTCCCAGGAAGACGCCACCTAAGCTCCCAAACCCTGGGCTTTGCAGCCACTCCCATAATGTAATCGACTATCTTCCTGCCTGCGACACTCCCAGCACTCAGGTAGGGGCCTCCGCTGATTGAATCAGGCTCACTCACACAGTCTCCCATCAACGAGGGAGGGAGAGAATATGGTGAGCTATGAACGGTATCTTACCGTCACCACTTCCGGCTTCTCCACACACTTTATAGTGTCTCCTATTCATTCTAAATCATATAAACATTCATGGACAAATGGAATAAAAAACGTATTTTGGTGCATTTTTCCAAATCGATGCATTTTTTTCATGATATATATGTTCCATGAACTTCTGGTAGACTACCACATATCTGGATTTCTGTAGGTTTTTGTTTTAGTTTTTCCCCAAAACATTTATCATTTCTTTGTGTTGGGAACACTCAAAATCTTCTCCAGCTATTTTGAATCAAACCCTTCAACTTAAATTTCCACCTTGCATTCCAAACCAATCTAACTCATGTGCAATTGGAAGCGAAAGGGAAAAGACTCAAGTGGGACGTACGACAACCTACTCCTTCTATAATGTTGAGATAAGATTGTCCACTCGTTTTTACCAAACCTTGCCCCAATCTGCACATCTGAGAAGCTGCTGGAACAGGATGACTGGACCCAGCTGAGCAGGTCTGCGGAGTCACCAGTGCACCCTGGTGGTCAGGATAACTTCCGGGTCATTGCTTACCTGGAGCCAATGACATCAAAAAGATGCTGCCAGCGGTCGTTGATCTTGTTGAGTTTGTCATCAACCTCAGCCGCCCTCGTCTTGTTGCTCGCCTGGATTAACTGGTCGCCCATCTGCTTTAGCCGCAGCTTGCTTTCACTGAACAAGTTTATTTCTTCCATGCAGTCCTGCCAGAGGCACCAACACACAAAGCCCGAGCGATTACTCCAAGTTCCCTTCTCAGCCAGCCAGACACACAACTGCCTTCTGAACACGTTTGAGAAGTTAAACAGCCTCACAGCTGCGGATGCACCGCTTCTGTGAGTAGCTACAACGACAGGCAACCGTCCACAGGGCAAATGTGAAATATTAAGTAAGGTGGGAGTCAGCTCCTTAACTCAACAGCCCCTCTATCTCACTGGATGGCCGGGAGCTGAGGGAACCGGGGCCAACCTCACCAAGACTTTTCCTGAGTGTTTACTGTGCAATGTTTGCAGCAGGAAAGCCCTTGCTGAGCAGGGGTCCCTGCATCCCACACTGCAGTGCCTGGGTTCAAGTCCCAGCTCCGCTCCCAAGATTCCAGCTTCCTGCCAATGTGCACCCTAGCAGGGAGGCAGGTGATGGCTCAAGTGCTTGGGTCCCAGCCGCCTCCGTGGGAGACCGGGACTGATTCTGGGATCGAGTCTGTGGCTCCTGGTTTCAGCCCAAAGTGTCCCTGGCTGTTGCAGGTATTTGGAGAGTGAACCAGTGGTTGGAAGATCTCTGTCTCCATCTCTGTTTCTGTCTCTTACATAAATACAAATAATTTTAAAAAACAATGCTCTCATCTGTGGGGGTTAGGGACCATTTCGCCACTGTTGGCCACACTGCTGTGGCAGGAGGTACCATTAACAACCACTAGAGGGCAGCAGATGCCCCCCCCCCCCCCCCCTTCCTGTACCAGACCACCTGGTTCAGGTCTCAGCTACTCCGCTTCTGATCCAGCTTCCTCCTAACGTGCCTGGGAGGCAGCAAACGACGGCCCAAGTCCAGGGCTCCCTGCCACCCAAGTGGGAGACCTGGGTGGAGGTCCTGGTTCCTGGCTTCTGGGGAGTGCAATCAGTGGATGGAAGACTTCTTTGTCTTTCCCTTGCTCTGTCACTGTCTTTACAATAAATCAAAGCAAAGAAAAAACAACCCTGACCTGGCCTGAGGTGTGGAGAGCAGCTGCTGGAGCTGGGAGCCCCAGCTCTGCCAGACTTCTGAGCTGGGGAGAAGTTTCCCACTAAAGGCCCACCCAGAACGGCCCTACACTTCCCATCCATCTGCAATCTTCTCTTTTCCAGGTGTTCTCTCAGGGCTCAAAAACAGACAGCCCCTTTCACATCTGCAGAGCACTCCTGGACACGCACCTGTGCTCGCGCCCCTCTGAACCTGTCAGCGAGGCGGGCGGAGCATTCCCAGGGCACCAGGATGACGCGCACCTGGCACCCCGCTTACCTTCTGCAGCTTCTCAATCATTGCTTCAACGCTGACATCCGCTGTCTGCAGAACTTTGGTTTCCATCTGCACCAGCCACGCGCACACTTCTTTGTTCTTTTCATTGAACAGGGTCCATGAATTGAGTTTGTCTTCAATCTCCTGTTTGCGCATGGCCACCTGGGAGGGAAAATGCATGGGCAGCTGAGAATGGGAAGGAATCGCCCTCGTCCTCTCCCTCCCTTCTTCCTTCCCTTCCTTCCCCCTCCCTCCCTCCCTCCCCCTCCCTCCCTTTCTCTCTCCCTTCTCCCTATCAGAAGGATCCTGAATTTCATTCATTGTAATCAGTAGCTCTATAAACCAAAATCTCTTTTTGCCCTCTTGAAAACCTCCCTGCATTTTTCCCAAGTGCCATAAAGGTAGCAAAAGACTGCACCTGAAGTGTACTCAAAAGAACTGAATTTTACCTAATATTCATCTATTATGATCAGGTTATATTAAAAATTAGAGGGGCCGGTGCTGTGCCGTAGCAGGTAAAGCCGCCGACTGTAGTGCCGGCATCCCATATGGGCACCAGTTAGAATCTCGGCTGCTCCACTTCCCATCCAGCTCTCTGCTGTGGCCTGGGAAAGCAGAAGAAGGTGGCCCAAGTCCTGGGGCCCCTGCACCCACATGAGAAGAAGCAGCTCCTAGTTCCTGGCTTTAGATTGGCATAGCTCAGGCCATTGTGGCCAATTGGGGAGTGAACCAACAGATGGAAGATCTCTCAATCTCTCCTTCTTTCTCTCTCTCTGCCTCTCCTCTCTGTGTAACTCTTTCAAATACATAAATCTTAAAAAAATTTAGAAACAGGGGAAGTTGAATGAATACATCAAGCATCAACAACATTTCTTCTGCTCATGGTCTTTCAATACGCACTCACTCTAACAACTGCGAGACCCAAATCCTTCCCCTTTAAAAACTGATGGAAGGGCCTGGCGCTGTGGCCTGGTGGGTAAAGCTGCCACCTGAAGTGCCGGCATCCCATTTGGGCGCCAGTTCGAGGTCCGGCTGCTCCTCTTCCAATTCAGTTCTCAGCTATGGCCTGGGAAAGCAGCGGAAGATGGCCCAAGTCCTTGGGCCCATGCAACTCTGTGGGAGACCTGGAAGAAGCTCCTGGCTTCAGATTGGCCCAGCTCTGACCATTGCAGCCATTTGGGGAGTGAACCAGCAGATGGAAGATTCTCTCTCTCTCTTTCTGCTTCTCTGTCACTGTGCCTCTCAAATAAGTAAAATCCATCTTACAAAAGTTTAAACAAGGCACATCAGCCTCCTACATGTACAAATGCAATTCTTGGTCTTGAAAATCTTTGGAAGTTAAAAGTGTGTGTGTGTGTGTGTGTGTGTGTGTGTGTGTTGGGGGGAGGGTGTGGATAGCCCAGTTCTTTTGGTTAAATTTTAACACCCCCTTCAATAGATGGGGAAACCAAGTCAAATTCGATGAGATTTTCCTGCTACAAACAACAAAACCCTCTGCTCTGTCCAGAACAACGCAAAAAACAAAGAACAAAACCAAAAAACCCTCACAAAACAAAACCACCCCAATGCTTATCCACCCTTCCCAGCGAATGTGCTAAAAAGGCTTGAAAAACTACCCTTGAAAACACAAGTTTTAGGTTTCCATTCCTCGGGGCATCTATTTATCTTAGCTTTCAAAACTCCTGGCATTTTGCACGGCTTCCTTCAGATGGATTTCCTGATGGAAACAATTAGGCACATGCGGGCCCCAGCCTCCCTGGCGTCTCCCTCAGCTCCTGGATACTGCTCTCCGTGGGCTAGACATTTTCTTTCATGTAAAATTCGAATACCAAGTGGACAAGGCCATTTAAAGCTAGGGCCCGGAGAGACTTTCTAATGGGCGCATCGAAAAGGCAGAACGCGTCTAGATTTGGTTAAAATGCACTCAACAATGTCTGAATTTCAAACTTAAAAAAAAAAATCCGTCTCTTCTAGATCCAGCAAAAGGAGATTAGGAGATTTACTTTCCTGGGAATTACCGTTCTTAAAACAAAGGTCTTTAAGAGTCTCTGCCTCCTCCCCGCCCCCACCCACACATGCACCTGGGCAGAATCTCCCGGACAGGCGAAAGGGGTCCGCCCAGACAGCCCAGCAGCTGATCATCAACCGGCCACCGGCGCTGCACGTGCGGGTCAGAGTTCTCGCTGGCGGGCGGGAAGTGGCGCCTCGGGTGGCTGCGCCCTGCAGAGAGGCTGTGGAGAGCCGGGGCGCACCCCGTCCCCCTACCCCGCAACACCGTGCGTGTTCACAAGCGCTGCAAGTTCGCTCAGCGCGCCAGGAACAAAAGGGTCAGCTCGGCTGCGCCAGGTGGGGGTGGCCGCCGCCCGGACGGTGGGCGCCTGTCTGCAGCGGGCGTGCGTGCGTCGTTAGTGAGGCTTGCAGGGCCACCGCGCTCAGCCCCGGACTTACTCGCAGGCACAGGTCGTCCCATTGTCTGTGCAGGTGCTCCGTCTGCTGTCGCAGCCCCATCGCGTCCTCCGCCAGGGCGCGCCGGCCCAGCTCCGCCTGCACCGCCTCAAGCTCTTGCCAGTTCTGAGACCAGGTCGCCAGAGACTTCTCCAGATCCTGCATGGAGACACAACTCCACTGGAGCGGCCGCGGGTCTGCAAACCTGAGGCAGGGGGCGGGGAGGGGCGGCCGGGAAGGGGGAGGGCCTGGTGCAGCCGAGCGAGCGGCGCCTGCAGGCCTGGCTGGGCCGTTCGTTCTCCACCACCTTTTTCTCCTAGGCACTCTTTTTCTCAGGTGGTTCTGATTTTCACAGTTAATCCTGCTTTAAAGTCACCGCAGGCATTTCTACTGATTTAGTATCTTTGAAATCGACTAAAAATTCTCACCTGCATTGTGTTTTAAAAGTTCGTGGCTGATGAGAAAAACTTTGCATGGGTTGCTAAGATATTTTGCATTTAATTCCATCCCCCCCCCCCCCCACTTTTGGAAGTACCCTCAATCACTGTGACTTCTCAGGTGTGGATCATACTCCTTGTGTGCCAAGGGAATTCATTCTAGTGAACTTCCCAAAAGAATGAGTATAATGGAAGGAGAAAAAAAGACTGTTCCCAAGTGATTGGCAGAAGTGTGTTCACAGCCAAAATCCTCTGGCTGTGGGAACAGCTAGCTCCACCCCCCCCCCCGCCTTGTTTTTATTTTAAGATCATTTTAGTTTTAAAATTTAACAATTTGTGGGGTCAGCACTGTGGCACAGCAGGTAAAGCCGCTGCCTGCAGTGCCGGCATCCCATACGGGTGCCAGTTCGAGACCCAACTGCTCCTCTTACGATCCAGCTCCCTGTTATGGCCTAGGAAAACAGAAGATGGTCCAAGTCCTCAGGCCTGCGCACCTACTCGGGAGACCCGGAAGAAGCTCCTGGCTCCTGGCTTTGGATTGGCCCAGCTCTGGCCATTGTGGCCATTTGGGGAGTGAACCAGCAGATGGAAGACCCCCCCCCCCTCTCTGTGCCTCTCCTTCTCTGTAATTCTGCCTTTCAAATAAATCAATCTTTAAAAAGAAATAGACAGTTTTTAACACTCGGGCACATTTACGTCGTATGCAGACATTGTGTGCCGGGTCACGGAGGGGAGGCTGCTGGAGCGAGTCTCGTGGGTTCTGTTCCTCAGCTCAGTATGGAAATAAAAAGCCGGAAACAAATTGCAAAGAGGCAGAAACGTTTATTTGACAGAAAAGAAGATTTATTCGACTGGCAAGCGATAGAGGAAAGTGTGCGGTCCGAGAGGAGAGCAGGTGGAGCGCCCCAGAGGGACACTGGCTTCGAGGAAGGGTCTCGGGCTTTTAAGGTGTTACTCTGTTCATTGGGTCATCCTGTTGGGGGTGCCCATTGCACGGGGCGGGGGGCTCACATACTGTATGTTGATTGGCTTGGGGCTCATGGAGATAGCGGGGGTCTCCTGGAGACCGTCCATCTCCTTAGGGGCTCAGCCCCATCCCCTGCCAGCTCTGGGTGAAAGACTGCACCCACCCTGCAGGAGTGATTTCAGGCCGCAAGGTCACAGGTGCAGAAGGAGCAGCTGTTAGTGGGGGAGATGCCGGCTGGTCTGGAGACAGGCTTTCCAGCCGCAGCTGACAGCTTGCTGTGTAGGACGTTCTAGCAATGTCTGAAGGGGCCCCCAGACTCCCAAACCCACTGGCCGGCCTCAAATTACATACATACACATATATGCTAGTTTTTTCTTGAAGACAGATAGGAATGTCACCAAATGAGGGATTCATAGGCCATGATCACAACATGGGGAACGAAGGGCATACTGTCACACACTTGTGTAACCCAGCGATGCAGTGTTTATGTGCATACAGCGAACGCCCCGACAGCCACACAGCTTCTCTGCTCTCTGTTAACTTCCACAAACAAGAGAAAACGTGACCTTTGTTGTCTGGGCCTGACTTGTCTCACTCAGTGTAATGTTCTCCAGTTCCATCCATTTGGCTGTGAAGTGTTGGTCACATTGAAGCTGTGACTTCTGGAGTTTGATCAAGCAAAACGACTTTCACAGTTGGGGAAGGAAAAGGCAGGAGCCTACAATTCCGCCTCACGCCTCAACACATCTTTTTTTTTTCCCCAAAAGAAGTCTTTTATTTAATGAGTAAAATTTCATAAGTACAACTTGAGGAATATAGTGATTCTTCCCACCATACCCACCCTCCCACCCCACCCTCAGCACATCTTAAAGGTCCTATTCCTACCTGTCAGTTGAAATCTAAAAGGACACTCTAAGGATTTCAGAAAGTCCATGGAAAACGTACATTATGAAAAATCTATGCAGGGGACCCCGTGCTGTGGCGTAGCAGGTAAAGCCACCACCTTTGCGGGCACTGGTTCAAGTCCCAGCTGCTCCACTTCCAATCCAGCTCTCAGCTATGGCCTGGGAAAGCAGTAGAAGACGGCCCAAGTCCTTGGACCCCTGCACCTGCATGGGAGACCCGGAAGAGGCTCCTGGCTCCTGGCTTCAGATTGGCACAGCTTTGGCCATTGTGGCCAATTGGGGAGTGAACCAGCAGATAGAAGACCTCTCTGTCTCTGCCTCTCCTTCTCTCTGTGTAACTTGATTTTCAAATAAATAAATGAATCTTTAAAAAAGAAAGGAAAAATCTAGGCAGAGATCTCAAAATTTTCTGCATAAAAATACACTGATTTATTTTCATTCCATTTTTCTGGAAACTTTCTGAAATACCCTCGCACGATGCCATTTGCATCAGAAATTGGTCTGACATGGCCATAACCAAAATGTGTTAATTCTGATTGATTTTCAGAGCCCAAAGAGCCACAGTGTGATGATTTTATAACTGTTGACAAGAAATCACATTTAATAAAGTGGTCCAGAACATTCTTTATAAAGGTGACACAGAATTAAGAAATAACACCTAAAGGACAAGTGTGTGGCACAGTGAGTTAAGCAGCAGCTTAAAACACCCCCCATCACATATTCAAGTGCTGGCTCAAGTCCCAGCTACTCTGCTTCTGACCCACTTTTTTTTTTTCTTTAACAGATTTATTTATTTATTTGAAAGTCAGAGTTACACAGAGAGAAAAGGAGAGACAGAGAGAGAGAGACAGAGAGGTCTTCCATCCACTGGTTCACCCCCCAACTGGCCACAACGGCTGGAGCTGTGCCCAACCAAAGCCAGGAGCTAGGAGCTTCTTCCAGGTCTCCATGTGGATGTACTGCTATCCCAGGCCATAGCAGAGAGCTGGATTGGAAGAAGAGCAGCCGGGACTAGAACCGGCGCCCATATGGGATGCCGGCATTGCAGGTGGCGTCTTTACCCGCTAGGCCACAGTGCCGGCCCCATGATCCACTTTCCTAATGCCCTGGGAGGCAGCAAGAGATGGCCCAAATGCGTGGGCCCCGCCACCCATGTGGGAAACCAGTGAAGAGTTCCTGGCTCTGGGCTGGCCCAGCACAGTGCATCTGGGGAGTGAATCAGTGAATGGAAGAGCTCTCTGTGTTGTTCTTTCAAATAAACATGTAAATCTTAAAAAAATGAAAACAGAAACAGGAGATGGTTTGGTATTTTAAATCGCAAATGCTTGTTTTAGTCTCCTGGTTCCTGCTGAGTGGGTGACCACGAGTTTTGGGGGAGCGCTCCTCAGTCTCTTGGTTCCTGCTTAGTTTTGGGGGGAGCGCTCCTCGATGTAGCTCTGTCCTGTAGGCAGCCCAGGCGCCCCCTTCACCTGGACCCACGGGGCCTCTGGCGAGCCACGGCGCTCCGAGGTGTGTGCCACACAGACCTAAGCGGTTTATTCCGGTCACCCTCCCCATTTGCAATCCAGGTGCAGTGTTTTCCTAAGACGCGCTTTTCCTGTGAGCTCCATGAGCTGTGTGTGGTGTCTCCCGGTCCCTGGCCAGGAAGCTGGGCCTGGCCAGAGCCCTGCTCAGCCGCCTGCACTGATCCACATCCCGGATTAAACCACAGCGGTCTGGATTCTTATCATACCTTCCACTGAAAGGTGGACAGTTTGCAAAACGGGCATGTGGGGCTGAGTTTTGATACATATTCATACATTTTGCCAAATCATCTGAAAGCATGACTGTATCATTTTCCTATTTTTCAGTGCGCAGTTTTTATATAGGGTGGTGGGGGTTGAGCTGAACATGGGCAATGATCGCCGGCTATTTTTAAATCTGCATTTTTAATGACTAGCCTGGAATGCTACCAACTTTTCACGCTCCTGATCCTACATGGTATTTGGGGAACTGCCGGAGCCAGCAGACCACAGACACAAAGGTAGCTAATTCCCCAGGGGAAGCTTCTCTGAGCCACTGGGCAAGGTGGCGGCTTCAGTTTTACGCTCTGACTGCCTGTCCCTGTCCTTGTCCTCTCGCATCAGCCATTCTTACTCATCATTTACTCACACGTGCACGCGCACATGCCCCGGGGCGTAGAGCTTGGCTATGTAGCTCTCACGTCATTCCAGGAGGTCAGCAGGGGCTGTGACCACACTGCTCACCGCAGCACTGCCCAGTGCCTGCCACACTGCCGGCTGCACAGTGAGTCCTCCGCTCTCAAAGCACATGACCGAAAGAAAAGCAATTTGGCAGTACAAGCACACTTCAAAAAAAAAAAAAAAAAAAAAAGCCGGCGCCACGCTCACTAGGCGAATCCTCTGCCTGCGGCACTGGCATCCCAGGTTCTAGTCCTGGTTGGGGCGCCGGATTCTGTCCTGGTTGCTCCTCTTCCAGTCCGGCTCTCTGCTGTGGCCCTCGAGTGCAGTGGAGGATGGCCCAAGTGCTTGGGCCCTGTACCCCATGGGAGACCAGGAGAAGCACCTGGCTCCTGCCATCGGATCAGTGCGGTGCGCCGGCCGTGGCGGCCATTGGAGGGTGAACCAACGGCAAAGGAAGACCTTTCTCTGTGTCTCTCTCTTTCTCACTGTCCACTCTGCCTGTCAAAAAATAAAAATAAATAAATAAAAAGAACTTCTGATGTAAAATTCGTAGGAAATCCATGCATAGCTTTTTCAGACTACATATTTTCCAGAAAATGTCTGGACATGGATTTCAGCGTTTTTGCACCAAAATGGGTATAGCCTTTAATTCCATTTTCTGTGAGGTGTCTGAGATAGTCTCGTGTGTGTCAAAGGCTGGAAAGATGTTCACGAATACCACGGGAAACACCCAGGACTCAGTCCACCTCATCACGAAGGGAGACTTGCTAGGGAGATTTATTGCACGTGACGGTTGCTATCAGTACAAACGTTTCAAAAACCAAGCTTCTGTCTTGAAATCAACATGCCCTGGATTTGCTACCAAACTGGTTGCAGAAGAAAACAAGTATGTTGTAAGCTTCCTGCACGTTCCTTTAATCAGATAGGTTGTTTATACTGAACAAATGACTAAGCTTCCGGTAATGTGTAATGTAAAAATCTCCCGTGGTCTGACTTCACAAAGCCGTTTGTCTAGCCTAGCATTTGAGTCAAAAGAGGCCCCCCACCCCCCAAATGAACATGTATATAATAAATATCAGCCTGTGTATGCAGGAATATCTTTCGAAAGGAGTCCGCCATCTGCAGCACCGGCCTCACAAATGGGCGCTGGTTCGAGCCCCGGCTGCTCCACTTCCAATCCAGCTCCCTGCTAATGCACCTGGGAAAGCAGCGGAGGATGACCCAAGTGCTTGGGCCCCTGCAGCCATGTGGGAGACCTGGAAGAAGCTCCTGGCTTCTGACTTCAGCCTGGTCCAGTCCTGGCTGTTGTGGCCATTCGGGGAGTGAACTGTCAGATCTCTCTTTCCCTCTCTCTCTGCCTCTCTGTAGTTCTGCCTTTCAAGTAAATAAATCAATCTTAAAAATTAATCTCAGAGCCACATCTTAAATGACAGAGGAGGAGCAGAGGGAGAAACCCCAGGACCCCAAGGAGCAGAGCCCTTCTCATTTCCACACCAGCATGATGAAAGGCACTGGTTCAAATTCCTTAGGAGCCCAGGACGCGGCATCGGAAGACGGGGCCAAGTGTTTTCCAACTGAACATAAAAACCCAGATTCGACACAGAGAGAGAAAGGCAGGTGCACGCTGCCGGCACTTGGGAAACCGCGGAGGAAGGCATGCCCAGCCGCCAGCTGCGGCTCCACTACCTTGATGCGCTCCTTTTCCAGCTGGAGGTGCTCGTGGAGCTCTGGGAGAGACGCCCTGCTTTGCACGTTCACACCTTGCAGCCTGCTTTTCAGCGCCTTGAGTTTCTTCTCACACTGCTCCCAGGTCTACGGGAAAATAATAACAGTGGTCAGGGCTCGGCTGTGAAGAATGCCTTGGGGAATCCACGATCTTCCTTTTATTTATTTATTTATATATCTTTTTTATTTTTTATTTATTTATTTTTAAAAATTTATTTATTTATTTATTTTTGACAGGCAGAGTGGACAGTGAGAGAGAGAGACAGAGAGAAAGGTCTTCCTTTGCCGTTGGTTCACCCTCCAATGGCCGCCGCGGCCAGCGCACCATGCTGATCTGAAGCCAGGAGCCAGGTGCTTCTCCTGGTCTCCCATGTGGGTGCAGAGCCCAAGCACTTGGGCTATCTTCCACTGCACTCCCGGGCCACAGCAGAGAGCTGGCCTGGAAGAGGGGCAACCAGGACAGAATCTGGCACTCTGACCAGGATTAGAACCCGGTGTGCCGGTGCCGCAGGCAGAGGATTAGCCTACTGAGCCGCGGTGCCAGCCCACGATCTTTCTATGATGCGAATTTTGGTAAAGTACAGAGATCTGGGGCCCTGCCTTGGACAGACTGCATTCTGCAGGAGCAGATGGGACACAGCAGGACACCGTGGCTCTCGCAGCTCTGCCTGGACTCACTTCAACCACTGCTCTCTCTCTTTATCCCTTGGCTACCCAAGCTCCTTTCTACTTGTGGTTTGGGGAAGTTCTTATCTAAAAGGCTCCTGTAAGGATCAACTTTTAGCATCTACAACCTTGCATGCATGCTACAATAGCACTGTAAGGCAGAAGCCATCGGCCACTTTCCTCGTCTTTTGCAAAGTCACCCCTCTGGGGGGCTTCAGCACCCCTTTTATGTCCCGCCTTCACTCTCCACTTCTCATCACTCCTGCGAGAGCAGCCTTTTGCTTAAAGCGCTCAATGGTTAACAAAGCATTTCCAACTTGATTAACTCTAGAATTATAACCTCAGAAGGCAGACAGGGCAAGAATTAGTATCATATTTAAAGTGGAAAACCAAGATTCAGAAAACGCGGCCTGGCCCAAGGATATGAGGTTAAAAGCCTCATCAAGTCTCACCATCTATTTCCCTCGAACCTTACTTTCCTGAGCAAAGGTGCCTGCATGTTCAAGGTCAAGGTGTTTGTATTGCATTCATTAGGATAGATGAATTTCTCATCCTGGGGTTACTCCAGGTAAACAAATATAATTAAATACTATTTATAAACAAATAGAATTAAATACAAATAGAATTAAATACTATTCCCCAATCCAATGGATACTTAAGCATACTTGGGTCGGCCCAAACCTCTGCTAAAAACCACCTAAGGAGAGGCCATTTTCTAGCAACTCAAACTGAACCTCAACCAAGAAAAAAGCAAAGAGGGAAGCCAAATTGGGAGTCCTGGCCTCTCTCAGCAAACTCATCTGCATTCACCCCAGTGCTGCACAGACACAGCAGGTGTCCAACAAGTATCTGCCAGTCAGTGAATTTCCACATGTTCCATACACCAAGTCAATTTCAGATATTTTATGCACAGAGGCTGCTCAGGCCCTAACTTAGCATGGGCCAGGAATTCTTCTGCATGCAGGCAGGTTTGGTTATCCAGTTCAGGTACACAGAAAAGGCACACACATAGGCGAGTGAGCCAGTAGCGGCAGTCGGCTCAGAGAAAACAAACATAAAGTGAAAACAGCCTGACCTTAAGGACATCAGAACTTGAAGCATGCCGTCAAACAGGGCCATGGGCTCAAAGGCGCTCAGGCTCCTTGGGAACAACTTGGCATTTCAGCACAACAGAATAACGGTGAGTTTCCCAATAATGGCTCTGAATAAAGCATACCCATCCTTAAAGGTATAATCGGAAATTAGGTGGACAGCTCGCTGCAAAAGGGCATTCTCCGATGAAATCAGAAAAACGAATTGCCACCATGCTTATTTTCAGACATTATACCCAAGGACAGGCCATATATGAAAGATTAACTCTGTGCATTGAACCTCCACTGAAAATGACTGCTCCTGTTTCATGAAAGTCGATATGCTAACAGAACTGGAAGTATTTCTAGCCTTACAGTTACCGATGAGCTTTTGCAAAGCTATATTGATATTTTACTATTTCTAAGCTACTGACCGACATGACAGGGATTAGGCAGTAGGACTTGATCTCCCTTGGAAACTCACATTATTGTGGTTTCTCAGAACCATTCTCATTTTCACAGAGCAAACAAAAAATCATATGCACTGCTTTGGAGGAGGTATCTTCAAAAGACTCATGGAAAATGCATATTATGAAAAGAATATACACAGATTTCAAAACATTTTTTGTGCCCCAATAAACTTATCGTCCAATTCTGTTTTCCCATGAACTTCTGGAAGCATCCTCACATCTGAATGTCAGGAGCAGGAAGGCGGGGTGGGCTTGGTGGGTTTACCTCCAGCGTGCCCTGGAACTGCCGAACCATCTCTCCTAGCTGGAGCTCTGTGCTCGTCCAGCTGTCCTGAAGCTGGCTCATGGTCTCGCCAACGGACGCCCTGGATTCCTGGTTACTCATGTCCTGTAGCTTTCCCCCAGCCTCCAAGATCAGCGCATAGGTGGTCTGCCATCTCCGAAAGTGGATTTCTTTATTCTACAAAAAAAAAAAAGTTTATGCCTCTGATTTGATACAAATATGATTGTGGATAGGTGTATCTTTCCTTTAGAGCTTTTCTTTTTTTTTTTTTTTTTTTAATTTTTGACAGGCAGAGTGGACAGTGAGAGAGAGAGACAGAGAGAAAGGTCTTCCTTTGCCGTTGGTTCACCCTCCAATGGCTGCCACGGACGGCGCGCTGCGGCCGGCGCACCGCACTCATCCGATGGCAGGAGCCAGGCGCTGGGTGCTTTTTCCTGGTCTCCCATGGGGTGCAGGGCCCAAGCACTTGGGCCATCCTCCACTGCACTCCTGGGCCACAGCAGAGGGCTGGCCTGGAAGAGGGGCAACCGGGACAGAATCCGGCGCCCCGACCGGGACTAGAACCCGGTGTGCCGGCGCCGCAAGGCGGAGGATTAGCCTGTTGAGCCACGGCGCCGGC